>CM060965.1:176744373-177310032 GCA_030765045.1 Tenodera sinensis | reverse complement strand
TATTTTGAAGAAAATTCCCTGTATCCTAAGCTACCCTTTAAGTGGAAAGTTTTTTGAAAATTTTGATTTTCTTGAAAATGGTTCTAACGAATTTGATTAAAATGCCATAAGTTTGAGATATTTTTATGAGAAAGTTATGTGAGTGTAATAATATCATAATGGATAACGTGGTCACGTGATTAAACAGGATACTACAAGAAGAGACATCTGACTATCTTTCCCTTGCAACCTAAATGGCTTGCCTGGAAAGCAATCGATTTGCCACGCAGCTCTTGAAGTGTGGATAAAAGTCTTGATGGTCGCCAGCCAAACTCTTTCTTGCTACATCTGGCACTAGGGATCTTAATTGAATCCTTAAGGGGTTTCGCTTTTAGTTTCCCTCCTGTGGAGAAAACCTCGGGCGAATTCGTTATGTAGCTCCCTCCCCGCGAATCGAATCAAAAGAATTGTCACTCGTGCCTTACCGATAGTTGTGAAGCAGTTCTGTTGTTCTTGGGATCCGCGGATAGCACTGTAACCCAACAAGCACGTTCCCCAACAGATCCTTTCACAGATTCACAAACATGACTGTGCACCAGCCAATGTATCTGTGAAAATCAAACCATCCACTATTTCCTTCTGATTGCTTTAAGAGGAAATATTGCATTACACCCAACAGTTTGGTGCGTTTTGAGCTCCCATGAACAACAATAAACTAGGAATAACCCTGTGTCTGCGAAAAAAGAACTTTCCGTGAAATGGGACATCGTTGTTCAGTTTTACTTTCTCTACTGGTAAGTAGGGGAAGTATTGTATTCCACCCAAAAATTCGAAGTCGAGATTTCACCGGAAATACATGTTTGAGGCCCCCTGAATAAAAAAAAAAGCATTTTTAGAAAAAGGTCCGTGTGTGTGTCTGTGTGTCTGTGTGTCACTCTGTCAGTGTCAGTCAGTCTGTGGACAGCATAGCTCAAAAACGAAACGTCGGTTAAAAACCAAAGTTGGTATTTAAGTTTAATGTCGTTCAAGGATGTGACACGAAGATTTTGAAGAAAATAGCCCCACCCTAAACTACCCTTTACATGGAAAATTTTTCAAAAATTTTGATTTTCTTGAAAATGGCTCTAACGATTTTGATTAAAATGTCATATGTTTGAGATATTTTTATGACAAATGAAATGTATATCTTGAATTTTCTGTCTATAGCCCCTGTAGTCGTATTTACTCTGGACGACTTTTGCATAACTGGTAAACCGTTAGAGACAGACCAAAATATACTACACAAAAAATGTAGATCTTGCTAAAATACACAATTTATGTCTCAATAAATTTTCTTGTAGGGTGAACCATTTCGGAGATATTCCTTGTTATGTGTGTGAGTTTCGAAAAACTTAGAACTTTCGTGAAATGGGTCCATCTCTGTTCATTTTTTTATATGTTAAGTGTGCAAAAACAACAGAATCTCAAACATTTGACTATCGCACAAAGCCTACTGTATTCTAACATTCCCCTTGTACCTACAAGGAAATAAGCAATAAGATAATTTGTACAAATGTTTATCTCAACACGAAGAAGATATAGGAATAAGAGTTTCTAAGAATGGTTAGTTCAAGAGTAGAGAAAATCATGTGAGTGCACCACATCAGGTTTTTTTTATATGTTAAGCGTGCAAAGAGAACGGAATCTCAAAGCTTTAAAAGATTTGACTATCGCACAAAGCCTACTGTATTCTAATATTCTACAAGGAAATAAGCAATAAGATAATTTGTACAAATGTTTATCTAACTACACGAAGAAGATATAGGAATAAGAGTTTGTAAGAATGGTAGTACAAGAGTAGAGAAAGTCATGTGAGTGCAACACAAAATTTTTTTGTTATTTTATATAATAGCGAATACGCAATTCTGTTTCAAATGTTACTGTCCCAAAGCTCAAAGCCATGATAATTACAAAAGTGAAACCTCACCAGCAAAATAAATTAACAATTGAAATACGTAATACAGAAGTAAATAATGAGATGCCCTTATTTTTTCCTTTAGATGTCCATTTTGTCACTTTTCATCGGAAATTGTTGCATTATTTAGAATTATTTACAAATAACAGCGTAACCCAGCATTATAAATCAATTAATTAGTTTTATATATTTTCCCCTGATATACAGAAACTGCTGATCCCTTTGCACGCTAAAGCACGAAAAGTTAAACTTTCATTTCATGATTAAAGTAGAATGAAATCGTGTAAATAGTATAATACTAGTGTCATCAAAGTCCAACAATGGTGGAGTAAATTTAATTTTCTGTGATTTGTATTTATGTTTGATAAATGCTGTTTTGCTATGCGATTTTATTTCCTACACACCAAAGTACTCCCCAAAAGACATCAGATGCAAAAGCATTAATTTCCATATATAAATAATGATAGCACTCAACTGTATGGTCATACATTGCAAATGTTGTAAGTTCGCTGTAACCAAACCAGTTTGATTTCCAGGAAGTTTCTTATGATACCTTGCATTTTATAATAAATTTGTAAACATATTCTTCTGGAAATTTTCTATACAACACACAACACAAAGCCGTATATATAAAACAGTTGACTACATGTTGCCTGGGCAGTCCGCCATATTGTTAAGTTCCTGACAGTGATTGGCTATTTTCAAATTATTGGATGAAAACATTATATGCAGCCTAATTGCATTGGATACAAACAGATTGGATACAAAAAATCTGATGTGTTGCACTCACATGACTTTCTCTACTCTTGAACTAACCATTCTTACAAACTCTTATTCCTATATCTTCTTCGTGTTAGTTGAGATAAACATTTGTACAAATTATCTTATTGCTTATTTCCTTGTAGATGGAAGGGGGAATATGGGAACACAGTAGGCTTTGTGCGATAATCAAATCTTCTCTTTGCACGATTAGCATATAAAAATGAACAACGATGTTCCATTTCACGAAAGTTTTGTTTTCTGAAACTGACAGAAATAACCAGGAATATCTTCGAAATGGTTCACTCCACAAAAAAAAATTATGTAGGCATAAATTGTGTCTTTTGGCGAGATCTAGATTTTTTCTAGACTAAAATTTTGTCTATCTCTTACGGTTTACGAGTTACACAAAAGTTATCCAGAGTAAATAGGACTACATAGGCTATAGCCAGAGAATTCAAAATATACATTTCATTAGTCATAAAAAATATCTCAAGCATATGAAATTTTAGTCAAAATCGTTAGAGCCATTTTCAAGAAAATAAAAAGTTTCGAAAAATGTTCCATGTAAAGGGTAGTTTAAGGTGGAGCTATTTTCTTCAAAATCTTCGTGTCGTATCCTTGAAAGACATTAAACTTAAATACCAACTTTGGTTTTTAACCGACTTTTCGTTTTTGAGTTATGCTGTCCACAGACACATACACAGACACATACATACATACACACACACACACACACACACACACACACAGGCGCGTGCGCGCGCGCTTGTGTGACACAGAGCCGGAGCGAGAGAATATGTGCACGCACAAGTCAGTCAGCATTTTATACTCTAACCAAAAAACATCAACCCCTATGCTCGGTTCTATCCAAGTATGTCTTTGGTTACACACTAGACAAAATTAGTTCTAATATAGGCGTTAGAGTATCGCCTGGTAATATACTCGTAATTAGACAGCTGAGGTTTGCACCACTGGAACGAGCGTATGATTCGTAAGTAATTCGTGTGCTGCAGTAGCCCAAATCCCCTGCATGTGCCTACTAACTTTTTTACCGTGTAATATTCACAAATAACAATGGTGAAGAAACCCATATTTAATCTGTTGCTAGTTTAATTCGTAAAAATTATGGTCTTGTTGTTGTCTATTAGTATACCTCTCTGAGTACAAATGCTGAGCTGCTTCTGCATTGGCTCTTGTTTCTCTGAAGATGAAAAAACATGTCAACGTACTCGTGAAGGAATGGAACAAAATAGAAAGAGCAGTAAGAATGTCCTGAAAAAGGATGAAGTAGCAAACATCCTTCAAGAACTCAGAAGTCTACAAAAGATCTATAAGAAGAAATACTTAAAAAATGAAAATCCAGTTTAGGTACTGGAATGCTAATGGCTCTTTATTCCCTGACAAAGTTGTAACATGTGCTTCTTACATAAAGCATTGGTTTTAACATGAGAGAATTGTCTATCTGTCCTATCCTTTCTGTATCAATATGCACACCACATGCTGTTGCCTTGCAAAACAATGTTGGTATGTTTTGGAACGCTCTGCTTCTGGATGAAATGAAAGCACACATGTTCTTATAACCAAAGCTACATCTACTAATACCTAAGAGAAACCACGAAAGCCCCTGATAATACTGAGCAGAATTCCACGCTTGAACCCAAAATATTCCATGTATGAGTCCCAAGTGTTTACCCCCGAACAAACTTCCAATGTAGGTCATGGTTAATACTTGGCTTCCGCATCTCCCTTTTGACTTCAGGATCCGCCCCTGCTCTTCGAACTAACAGGTCGTGAATTTAATTCCGCTCTGCCTTTCCAATTTGTCGTAATTCAGGAGCAATCTCAGATTTTCAAGCTTTAACCTGCTTTGCCTATGCTACATAACCTAACTTTCTCTGTACCTTGGCATCGGCTAAGAATAACTGCACTGTATCTAGACAGATAGTTCATCAGAGATACTTCTAAACATATCAGATTCTCCTACTCCTTCTACTACTACTACTCATAATCATAACAACAATAATACTTATTATTATTGGGACCTTAATATCTGACTTCCAAAAGCAAAAGTCCTTAGATTTGTAGGTGATCAAATAATCGCTTCAAATATACGGAAGCCATTATTACAGATTTTTAATTACTTTTTGAACACCCATATGATTTTCACTTCAAACATTGTTAAGTTTTAGTGTACTTATAACATTATGAGTTATACCACTCACAGCTGTATGTGGGATTATTATACTATATTGCACATATTATTGAAATTGTTTTAAATATTGTTTGTTATTCTATAATTTTCAATTTACCCAAGGTCAATTTTTTGCATAATTTATGAAGTTGCGTTTTCAATTATATATTATTAACGATTAAATATTTTCAAATCAGGTGATACCGAAATTACAGGTACGTAAAATTAAACTTCAAAAATAATTTTAAAATATTATAGTAATTTTGAATAAAAAATGAATAGAGAAAACGAACCAAAAAGGAGGTAGCTGAATAGCTTCAGCTGTTTTTGCAGCGTCGCTTCAATAAGAAACACGCCTAAATTTGTTGGAGCGTATGAATGTTTGAAAAACAACAGACATACAAAATTATCACCGTAAAGCTTATTTTATGAGTGTAATTGTGAGCAAAGTTTTATTTGAGTGGTGAATTATATTATAGTAGACGTACAACATCTCTGAAAAGATTGAAGCTTTTGTAAAAGACGTTATCAGAATTTAAAACACAACCCACGCATACCCAGGGAGAGAAATCTCATAGCGTTACCGGCGGCAAAGGTTTGAATCAAGGGGACTTTGAGGCATTATTAGGCGGTGTAAAGCATTGTTATTTTAGTTACCAACATGCGAGCGACAAAATAGTATATAATTCAGCATCAAATTCGTTGTTAATACCATACAGCGAGCTTACTAGTGAATCCTTCATATACAAACAGCAGGGGAAAAGATATATTAAAATCTTGAGTGGTATATTCAACCAAGTATTCTTACAAAAGCTACATTCCTGTAGGTAATGGTAAAAGAGAGACTTTAAGCAATATTCTAACCTTTTAAGACGTGGTCGTCATCTGATAGCTTTGAAAATGTTATTCTAGTTGCATAACCAAAAGAAAAGGAAGCAAATAAGGAGTTTCCATGTCACAAATGTATATATTTAGGTAATGTTCCAGCTAATAACAGAGAATTATGTTATGCTAGACGACTTCAGAAGCTATTCTGTGGAAATTCAAGATAGAGTATTAATTGTCTATCAGTGGATGAAACAACAAATATTTGTGTGAAGTATAGAAACAAATTATACGTCACTTGAGTGAGCTTAAGGACAATTTCACTGCTGGAATCAATTACACTGCTGGTTGGTTATTGTGGCTACATAGAAATTTCACCTGGAGAAGATCTTGTGTGTCCCGCTGGAGAAGTAATGTTGCAGTTGGTGCCTGAACAGGCATTACATCAGGCAGGTAATGTGTTCGCTCTGTCATCAGCATCTGCGCCCTGGTACTTTGCAGCCTGAAATTTGCAATGCGCTTCCCTAGTCTCGTAAGCTTAAGCCCCCCCCCCCGCCCCCTCCCCAAGTAGATATTCACGGCACTTCTGAATGAATACATTGTTTGTGCTTCACAATAACATCTTCAGCTCTAATCCTATTTTCAGGTTACAGTCACAATGAAGCACAAATTAGAATTGTTACGTCAGACTAAGTTTTAAAGTCTAATTCTTGCAATCAATCTCCTCTCCTACCTTCCAGGATTTCAGTCCAGATCCATTCTTTCTATTGCTTTGTCTTCTTTTCTTAGCGTATGTCTTATCCAGTTTCACTTTCGTCTTTTGATTTCTATTGTGATTTCTTTTTCCTTTGTTGTCTTTCATAATTCTAGATTTTAAATTATATCTGGCCATGTCATTCCGTAGACATCTGTTAACAGAATGCTCGTAATTTATTTTGTATAATTTTTCTTGTTTTCACGTTTCACAACCATACAATCATATGATTTAACATTACTGTGTGTGTGTATGTGTGTGTGTGTGTGTGTGTGTGTGTGTGTGTGTGTGTGTGCAGTAACTAAAATTAATAAAATGGACAATAAGAGACAAAGAAATGCGCTGCACACCTGGAGAATCGCTTTCCCGCTCGCTTACCCCGGGGCGTTCTGCAACTGTTTTAATGCACGAAGCGTGCCGGACAGAGTGGGTGTTGCTTGACGTCATTTAATCGATTAGCTCATGAGTGAAATGGCTGAAATTATAGATGAATCTGGGGTACACAGAGCCTAAAGTTATCACGCATTCATATTTTAGGGCAAGGGAACCCCTCGGAAGAAATTTTATCCAAGTAACTCACGCTGAGATTCGAACTCAAAATCTCTTGAATGTGAAGCAGATACCACAGAACTGGACATATTTATTGATTACGTCTCATTTCTAGGCCAACCAGCAGACTTCAGATTGAGTGGGAGAGAAAACTCCGGAATTCTTTTCCCCTTCTTGGGATGCTGCTGATTGGAGAAAATACGAGTATTAAAATTTAACTGGGATAACTCGAGAGCTTTCAACCACTCTGCGATTTTTGAGTGGAATGTCAGCTGTAGTTATAGAAACGTACTTGACTTGAGTAGAATATACTGCATTTCAATTTATTAACTCCATATTTTCCCACCAGCAGCGTGGGCGTAATGAACCAGGGAAGGGACCAACTCCAGGAAGTAGGGAAATAGCTCCATTTCCTTCTGAGTTATTGACCTTTACAGCAAAACGATCTGCTTTAAGTTGTAGATACGAGCCTAACTCCTCACCCTTCAGTTTAAATATAGGTTTATTTAAGGAATCTGCTGTGTGACACTCATATGACATTCTCTACTCTTGTGTTAACCATTTTTACAGACTATTATTTCTATGTCTTCCTCGTGTTAGTTGAGATTAACCTTTGTAGAAATTATCTTATTGCTTATGATATAGAATATTAGAATACATTAGGCTTTGTGCGAAAGTCAAATCTTTTAAAGCCTTGAGATTCCGTTCTCTTTCCACGGTTAACATATACAAAAATGAACAACAATGTTCCATTTCACGAAAGTTTTAAGTTTTCCGAAACTCACATACATAATGAGGAATATCTCCGAAATGGTTCACCCTACAAGAAAATTTATTGAGACATAAATTGTGTATTTTAGCAAGATCTACATTTTTGTATAGTATGATTTGGTCTATCTCTAACGGTTTACCAGTTATTCAAAAGTCGTCCAGAGTAAATACGACTACAGGGGCTATAGCCAGAAAATTCAAGATATACATTTCATTTACCAGAAAAATATCTCAAACGAATGACATTTTAATCATAATCGTTAGAGCCATCTTCAAGAAAATCAAAATTTTCGAAATATTTTCCAAGTAAAGAGTAGTTTAGGGTGGGGCTATTTTCTTCAAAATGTTCGTGTCGCATCCCTGAAAGACATTAAACTTAAATACCAAATTTGGTTTTTAAGTGACTTTTCGTTTTTGAGTCATGCTGTCCATAGACACACAGACACTCTCACACACACATACACACATTCACGGGTGAGTGAATGAATGAGTGAGTGACAACGATCGTTTGGAGTTTAAAGGCCTATCGACAACTAAGATTTGGACCCCATTCAAAGGAATCAAAAAAGCAGTGGATAGACAGGAAGTTAGGGTTATGAGTGCGTAACTTCCTGTGATGGTAGATTCAAATATAAAAAATAAAAACGTCCGATGACAAACTCACCTGTCGTGAAATGTGAGAGATAACAGAATACATTTATCTGCACAGTCTGTTAACAAAGCACAGGATGGCCCAAAAGTTCCGCACCATAGGACATGATTTGCAAAAGCACAAATTTCAGCCGTAGAAGTTGCAGTAATTGCATCATATGACAGAAGATGATCCAGAATGCCGTGTGGAAACCTGTGATTGGTTTCTACGAAAAATAGAAGATAACTCACAGTTTTTATCAACAGTTATGTTTTCTGACGAAGCAAATTTTTCTGTGAATGGCGAAGTTAACAGACAAAACTGGCAGTAATCCTCATTGGTTTCTAGAAACAGAGAACAACGAGCTGCTCGTGTAATAGTATCATTGGCCCGTACTTTTTTGACACAATTGTCAACAATGAAACTTACCTGACAATGCTGAGAGATTCATTATTGCCTGATTTGGATGTCATTGATTCCCCCATTGAGTGGTTCATGCAGGATGGTGCATCCCCACATTACTCCATTCAAGTATGGACTTGGCTGGACGACAACTTCCCGCATTGGATTGGTCGTAGAGGACCAGTGGAGTGGGATCCTCGATCCCTTGATTTAAATTCAATAGATTCTGTGATATGTATCAAAAGTGTATCAGTTGAAGATCACAGAGCGAATAGTAGCAGAGTGCAGAGAAAGGAAGGTAGCTATTTTCTACTCCAATATTAAATGAAAGTGTTCTACAAAAACCTTAAAATAAATTATTACAGCTAAAGGAGACAAAAACATTTTAAAAGGTACATTGCTTTTATTAATTAATAAAAGCCTCATAAGCCATTAAAGGGTTATGGCGTTGCGCCAGAAATATGACCTTTGCTGAAGTGTAGGAGTCAGCGCAATTTTTATTGCTAAGAAGGGGGGGGGGGGTTGGGGACTTTTGGGCAAAACATCAATGTGGGTCATGTGATAATGAAGTGTATTTACCTAGCAATTAGGAAGGAAAACAAAAACTTTGCTTGTACAAATACGTCTTCAAATTTACAACTCAGTGGGGAAAAAAGCGGACAGAGAGAATGAAATATACCAGAGACAAAATGTGTTGAGGGGAAAGTACAAGCGAGTGCACTCCGCAAAAAGAACAGTTTAATGTACAGGATGTTAGAGATTAGAGTACAACTATGGGCAACATTATTGGGCACAGTGGCACGTCGTGTTGCAGCGCGGTTTACACAAGTCAGTATTTCCAACATACGGCTGAGTTTAATAGTAGTGTGTTCCATATGTTATGGTCTTTGTTATTATTATTATTATTATTATTATTATTATTATTATTATTATTATTATTATTATTATTATTATTATTATTATTATTATTATTATTATTATTATTATTATTATTATTATTATTATTATTATTATTACTATTATTATTATTTTAATACTTGTGACAGTACGACATTACATTTATAAGAGATAAAAGGTAAAATCAAGTGTAACCCTCCTAGATAACCAAAAGAATTTCATGAAGAACGGGGGAATCTAAACGAAATCCATTCGGTTTTAAAAAGCTAAGCCTTCAACGTGGAATAACCCAGGTAGTATACATAATTTGAGCATCTGGAACACAATTTCAACGCTCCAGAAGTAAACGTGTATTACACTTCATTTACTGCTATGAAAGCATGTGTGAGAAAAGTTAGTAAATAACCAACATGAAACAGAGTGAGTGAGTGAGTGAGTGAGTGAGTGAGTGAGTCAGCGTTGTTTTCTCGCGTGTGTCCAGCAGCAAAGGAAAGCATGGTGCATTCACAGAACCCTCGTCGTCTCTTATCTGAATCATATATTACATCCATGACGTCACTGGACGGCCGTGTTTCCTCAGAAAGACACCAGGAGGCGCAGGTGCACTCACGAAGCGGTGGTTAGCTGTTCTCCACCACAACGGGCGTAATTTAGGCAACATCTGTTTCGTTGATAGGTTGTTAGGAACGCTACCTACGCCTTCCTCTAATGCCTAGCGCCACGTGTGCTTCATGTTCTGTTATTTGTTCATCTCTTCCTTTCAGATATTGCATCTATTATCGTTATGATGCACTTACAACATTTGGGTCACAGTGGTACATCAGGCCCAGAGGTATTCCTTGCTTCTTAGCAGGGTTGCCAGCTCTACTGATTTTGCAGATCTGCTTTTTTTATCCCTTTATTTATTTTTTTTTTCAAATCTGCCGATCCACTGCTAAACACTTAATATACTTCAAAATCTCCTGTTTTAAAAAGTATTTTCCATTTTTAAACACTATTTTCCTTAACATCATATAATTCGCTCCTCCGGAAAAGATTTCCAGGCAAGGCATTGTTGTTTCATTGCGAACTATCTTTGACTGCTGCATTAAACCTGAACATTTAAATTTCACTGAAATAAAGTTGAATACAGGGACCCAAAAGTATTTCTTCCTGTGGAAAACATGTATTTTGGTGCCAAAGTTCAAATATTTCTTGCAAAATTGTCTCTGCGTGACAGATATATACAAGTTTTCAAATTACGCTGTGTTGATTCTTACATTGAGTCAGTTCACGACATGCTAAGTCGCTTTTCATTAAATGATCCTCTTCTTATAATACTGAAAATGTTAGAATCAGCTAAAATTCAATTGCACCACTTGCTTCTCGGGTTCCTAATTTGCACAGGGAGTATGCCTACTTCAACTGTCAACCATTCTTCTACAAACTAATATCTAATATTTTCCTTTCAATAATCTTCGTTCAAAGGCATTTTTCTATAAATTTCTACGGTAGCTACCATATTAAAGCATTTGCTTACGTCGTATACTGTCAATACTTCGTTAGCTTACTATATATATAATTAAATCCTACAGAATAATTACATTAATGTGTACTTTTTATGCAGTAATGACACAAGTATCATATTATGCGAGAATAACACTCACATCGAAGGAAAATGAATTTAGTGTATTACAAACTATACGAAAGAAAGTGGGGTATCAATGATCACAAAAATGGGTAGTTAAAACAACTTGATGCCAGTGATTAAAGTAGTTCATGAGGTATTAAACAGAATGCAATTCACTTGCAGATTACCTCAACCTGAAGCAACCTTTCGATCTGGCAGCGTTGTCATTCACAATTTTGCCATGTCCCCATTCACTGAATTTCTAGACGTGTGCCTTTATCCTGATTCTGCATTCCTGATAAAATCTCTGGAGAACTAAAAAAAAAGTATACATGAGGTGAGGTTTCAACCAGCGACATTCAGTACTTTCAACCTCTACGCACAGCCACGCATCGATTTCGGCTATTTCTGGATCGGACAACTTGCGCTCTAATTCCTGTTGTATTAAGTTACATTCTCCCATTAAGTTGGCAACAAGTTTCCTTGCAAGACGGAAAGTTCGTAGCTCTATTAAAAAAGTTTAAATACTTTGCTTTTTTCTGGATGTTCGTTTACACTTATTCAGGAAAAGAAGAATATTGTGTAGAACAAACATGGGTATCGCATTGTTCCCTGTGGATGGGAAGATCCTTAAGTTGGTTTTATTAAGGACAAACAAAGATGAAACTATTAAAGTTATATAATAATATACGTTCTCGTTGATAAACATTTGAAAATACTGCTGTTCAAATTCACGTCCATACATGACGGAGGATTGATTTAATCATATACATTTAAAATACGGTGCACCTAACATATAGTTCAACAATACTAACTTCATACTCACCCCCTCCACCTTGTGTTGCAGTAGACGCCTGCTCCGCAAACTTGAGTTTAGAATCGAATCTGTTTACAACTCTATATTTCTTTCAAGGTTCACAGATCACCTTACTGAGAAATAGCCTAAAAATATAAAAAAAATGCATTTTTAGAAAAAGGTGCGCGCGCGTGTCTGTCTGTGTGTGTGCATGTGTGTGTTTGTGTGTGTGTGTGTTTGTGTGTGTGTTTGTGTGTGCATGTGTGTGTTTGTGTGTGTGTGCGTGTGTGCATGTGTGTGTGCATGTGTGTGTTTGTGTGTGTGTTTGTGTGTGTGTGCGTGTGTGCATGTGTGTGTGCATGTGTGTGTTTGTGTGTGTGTTTGTGTGTGTGCATGTGTGTGTTTGTGTGTGTGTGCGTGTGTGCATGTGTGTGTGCATGTGTGTGTTTGTGTGTGTGTTTGTGTGTGTGTGTGTGCATGTGTGTGTCTGGTCTCATTTCGTCAGACCATAGTGCTTGGATATTTCGTACAAAACCCTCATATCCTTCCATTTTGCTTTCTCAGTTTATGATCTAACAGAATTGCGTGTATTCGCTCGGACCTTTTATTGTAAAGTGTAACTGCGAGGTGCAGATTGTTCTTAATCTCTGATCCGCTCCGTCCGCAATCTAGCATATTACGATTATGTTCACGGCTTACGCTGCGGAACAGAAGCCAATGACGTTTCATTCAAATAGGAGAACTACGAATATTTCACCCATAGTGGCTATTTGCGCCTCGTCATTGAGAATATAATGAAATCAGAAAGGCACTTTTAAGCTAGAATATCTGCATCATCCAATAAAACATTTTTTCTTTATTTACTACTATCCTGTACTAAGCAAAAGAAGAATTGTTATCAATCCACAAATTCAATACCGATATTTCACAGAAAAGTATATATCTTGAAACTCACTAAATACCCCTAAAAAGAGATGGGAAGAAACATTAGGTGCACCTTTGAAGCCCTTTTCGTTTTTCGTGAGTTATGCAAACAGGTAAACCGTAAGAAATAAGACGGTCTTACCACACAAAATTGTAAATGCCAAACACTCCTTTGTTGAGTTAACTATTTTGGGAAAATTCCTTGTTAATCGTCTAAATTTCCTATTACAACTTTTTCGAAGTAAGAATAAGTTTTTCTTTTTTACTTTACCTACTAGCTATAGTAAGTATGGGAAGTATGGTATGCGACCCAAGTTTTCATATCGATATTTCACATACATGTCGAGACACTTTGAATCCAAAAAAGAAAAACATTTTTAGAAAAAAGTCCGCGCGCGCTTGTGTGTCTCTGTGTCGGTCTGTGAATAACATACCTTAAAAACGAAAAGTCGCTTAAAAACCAAAGTTGGTATTTAAGTATATTTTAAGTGTGCAACACAAAGATTGTGGAGAAAATTGCTTCACCTTAACCTATCTTTAGATGAACATTTTTGCAGAATTTCTCGTTTTCTCAAAAATGGCTGCAAAGATTTTGATTAAAATGCCATATACTTAAGAATTTTTATGGCAAATGAAAGTAAATGTTTAATTTTCTGGCTATAGCCCGTTTAGTCCTGTTTACCCTGGATGACTTTTGTACAAGTGGTAAATCAAGTGGTAAGATATAGAAAACAACTTACTATACGAAAATTTAGATATCTTTAAAACACACAAGTTATGTCCATATGCAATTTTGTTATAGGATGAACCATTTCGGAGATATTTCTTGTTATTTGTGTTAGCTTCTCTATGCTTATACTTTGCACACGTGGAAGATCGTTATTCATATTTTATATATTAGGAGTGCAAAGACAGTTAAATTTTAAAGCTTTAAGAGATTTGACTATCATCCAAAGCCTTGTATATTCCCATATTTCCCTTGCACCCAAAAGAAAAAATGAGCAATAAGATATTTTGTACAAATGTTTATCTCAACTAACACGAAGAAGATATAGGAATAAGACTTTGTAAGAATGGTTAGTACAAGAGTAGAGAAAGTCATGTGAGTGTAATACATCAGATGATTTAGCAAGTTTGACTTAAGGTTCCGTATTTTACAACGGTAACGCTATCAAAGATACTTATAACTAAAAATCGACCACACGGATTTCGGTGTTTTTCTCGTTACCCTTCGGGGGGGGGGGGGGGGGCTATGTTTATCTCGATAGCTGACATACCTATATAAAAATGAGTTTTTAAAGCACAGATTGGTTATAGCGCTAGACGCATAAATGGTCCGATATTCTACGAGCAGACTATTTACGTGCGCAGTTTATGTAGGAGCAAACCTGGCTGTGGCACACCCAATAGCGCACAGGCGAAATGCCGTGCGCCTGTTAGGTTTTAAACGAAGAACCTGTATTAGATATTTTAAGCTATATCTGAATAAATAAAACACGGTCGCAATAATAAAAACATATGTACGTGTATTCCAATTATTTTTAGTTAACCACATAGGATAAAGATACCCCATTAAGTCTGTTATTATCTTATTTATTTATGCCAGCAAACTTAACGCTGTTATTTTTAAACACACAAGTGGTCTAACCAGAGAAGTACGAATCGGTTGGAGAAGTTAATGTTATACTGGCAAGTTGACCATGGTAGCTAAGTGGTTAGAGCACCCGCTCGATAAATGGTAGATCCGTGGTTCAAATCCCGGCTATGTCATTGTATTTTAATATGAGGTTTGTTATTTATCGACTTTTTAGTTAGCTCTTCAGACACAGAGATATTTTTAAATATTAATTTTTGGGTTCAGGATATCTCAAAACACATATTTCGATTCAAATGTCGTTATCGAATTTTTGGGTGAATGTAATTTTTCTCGTACTTACTAATACAAAATGGGTTCTGCCTTGTTTAATTACTATATTGATATTATTTGTAGTAGGGAAAGTAAAATCAAGTTACAAATTCTGAATCCCGGAAGTATTAACTCTGACTATCGAGAAGTATCACAAACCTGTATTTATAAGAGTGCTCTATGTTGTATTGGAAGTGCCAGTACTCTGTGGTAGACAGGTAACGAACCCGCAAACACCTCCTCGTCTTCTTCCAGCCAGCCTGATGATGTAAGTTCTCCTCCTACCAATTTAGGCAGCAAGCCCCGGAAAACATTAGAGCCGTGAAAATTGACCTCGGGCGCTCTAACTTGCAGCCAGGCCAAACGTTTTCCAATGTTACTGCTTTCCCTTGGAATGAGGTCGTTATGAATAATTTCCATCCCCTATCGGGAGCTTTGTTTCGAGCATTAAAATTAGCACAAACAACCCCTAGCAATATTTAGGATTAAACACGAAAACTTTACCAACATCCTTGAAACTAAGAGAATCCACAATGGTTCAGCAGTAGTTTCTCAAGTTTTGTAAAAACAATAATTATATGTTCATTGTACGAGAAGTTTCCTGGATGTTTGCAGTGAATTGATCGATCTTGGAAAAGAACTAGAAATGATAATGTCTGCATTCCGCATTTGGGAAGATTACTTAAAGATTCTCCATTTTATTAATTACAGTTTTGTAGCAATTAAGTACTCTACCCACTAGCCACACATTGGTACGACATTTGTAGCAATTAATATTTCTTACTGTCACTCGTTGGGGTTGTAATATTATGCTACAATCGGTGAATATGTAGAATCTTTTTAAATTCTACCTATCCCGGGCGCGCTACAGATGAACTACTGTTATATAAAGTTAGCAGTTACTTTACTTACTCTTTATTGATATTAATAAACACTTCCCAAACAGTAATCTTCACACTTTTCACGTCGTTAAATAATCCGCTAAATTATGGCGGATTTGTGGTTATTATCCACATCGATTTACATCTGATCAATCCTTCCAGTTAATGTTGAAATATTATGCAGAACGTTCATAGCGCAGCTCGAACTTCACAAATATCACTTAATTCATCGATAATCACACTTTTAAATATATTTATTCGTATTTAAATACAAAAGTCAATTTCAAACATTTCTTTCCACCATTCATTAATTGCAAGAAGAACAAAAGAAGGTGAACATAGGCCAGCCATATATGACAAATTATTACAGGAGGCTGCCTATGCTTTTGTTTATGTTATGTACAGAGGACTTACAAAGGAAATAAATTGCTGTAGAGGACTTACTGAGAAATCGTATTATTCTACTGAAAAACTACAACAACCTTTTGAAGCAGTTTTACAACACACTCTCTTCACAATTTGTAGACCTAAAACTATGAAGTTTTCGTGTGAAAACATGCAACTATTTGCATTGGAGAATTCCACGACAGTAAAATCTTCTGAGAAAGATGGATGGGAATTATTTAGTTCTTTGTCCTGCTATGAGTATCCGAGATTACGTTTGTTTACATCTAGTTTAATGGAGTCTTTGGCTCCACTTATGTCTGCGAACAAACGTTTTCAAAAATGAGAGAAAAATTGGGTTTACAATACAGAAGGTATCAAACATGACACTACCGGCCGTGATGAGTTTGAAATTAACAGAGCGAGAAAAAAAAAATCCAAAACTTGAGGTATCGTATACGATACCAAAAGATGCGGGAGGTTAAAGCATCCAATATGTATTTTTAGGGCAGAGTCCACGCGCGTGTGACTTCAGTGTAACCAACATTGCACCTAAAACACGCCATGCTCATGTAAACACATTTAGAAGATTTGACTATCGCTCAAAGCCTACTGTATTCCCATATTCCATTTTGGATCATTTCTGCACGTGTTTATTTCAACTAACACGAAGAAGATATAGGAATAAGAGTTAGTACAAGAGTAGAGAAAGTCATGTGAGTGCAACACATCAGATTTTTGTTCCTGTTACAATGCTATTTTCTTTTTGTTCGCAACTACAGTGAAAGTTTATTAGACATTAGGGCAATATTTCTCAGCAAGAGGTGAGAGTTTACGGTCATCTAGCAGAGAGTCGAGGTGATTGGAACTCTTGTTGCAGGCGATCCATTTAAATGCGCCTCCTTTCATCCAAGTGCTGGGGAAGCAATCTTTATGGCCTTCGGGAAGAGGACAAGGAGGTTCTCGTTTAGCCATGTCGTCTTACTTCCTTCAGAGCATTTCCCTTACTTCTTCCTTCCTTTCCTCCTACGGCCTAATTGACGCCCGGGACTGTGGAGGGTCGGAAATTGGGCCCAGGGCGCAATAGTTTCCAACAAAGTGCCTGTCTCCCGGAAACGCTGTTCTGCCCACTGAGTTTAACGTTTAATTCAAGTGGAACATGCCCTTATCAGAAATAAAGTAGGTACTGCATTAAAGGAAACTGATACAACAATCTCAATTAAAGCTAAAACAACGGGTAGGTATTACACGCAGAGCTATTCCCATATATGCAAACTCGTAATGAGTAAATACATTGTCGAAAATCTCACATTTCTGAAATAGGCTTTCTAGTATACCAGTATACTTAACACCCTAGAATTACCTAGCCTTTTTCCAGAACTAAGATTACCAATTAACTATTAATTAACTATTCCTATTTTACTTTTTGATATGAATCACATAATAGCGAAGGGTTTATAATTACCTAGAAATGTAATTGTTTCTCAAAAAGAACAACAATGAGAACTTTGACAAAATTACGCAGTTCAGTAGTAGAAAAAGTGCTTAACAACAAAAATTTACTGTATGCTTTTAATCAAAAAATTAAAAGAGGCAATGCATTTTTGAAAATCTAAAAATGAAGTTTTTTCTGCCTGCTTTGACCTTTTATTAGATGTTTGTAACAAAACATATAATTAGAGCCCTATTTTTGTAATCAATTTTGTAAAATTTCGCATTTCGTTTTACAAATTTCACTTTTTCGACTTAACTTACGACGTAATTTCGTGATAAAATACAACTTGTGCATTAAGACGTAAAAAATAATTTATTTTACATATTCAATACAAAAATAATGTCACATAACAAAAATATAGCAACAGGAGCTTGTAAGAATGGTTTGTATAAGAGTAGAGAAAGTAATGTGAGTGCAATACAACTTTGCTAACATATCTACATAAATATGTAAGAAGGTTCCTTTGCATTTTCGTGATTTTGAAACAGCTATGTCGTCTCATGCAGTTTACATTGTTGCTTGTGTACCCTTCAGCCCGTATTGTTTGGAGGAGGGAGGTTGAAGCAGAGAGAAGTATTGTTTTGCACCTTACCGTGGTGTTACGTCATATCATCAGCCGGTGTAGATTTTCCAACCCCTCTCTTTCTCGACTAGAACTCCCCAAAGCGAGTCACAGGTTTCCACGAAGCCACTCCGCTCGGTCGTGAGTGAAGTGAGGTTAGCGCGTTTCTGCTTCAGTGCTGTTCTACGAGTGAGGTTCTGGTAACAGTGAGTCCTGCTACTACCTAAGGTTAGGAAAATGGTGTGTTCGATGACCAAGTGAATGAAACGGAAAGAGAAGAAATTAAGTGACCTCACCACTTCGACATAATAATATTTCAGTCTAATTTAATCCTAATCATAAGCCTGGTAATCTAACTAAAGCTGATATAATTTTCGTAACGAATGAAAATAATTTTGTAAGTTAACTCTAAACAATAAATTTCGACATTATGGCTATGAAAACTTGTGGAGGGGGACTTAGCACCTCGACCAATACCCCAGGGAGAATGGATCCTCTTTATTCTTCCATCTTCTTCGTGATAGTTCAGATAAACATTGGACAAATTACCCTATTGCCCGTTTGCTTGCATGTGCAACGGGAACATGGCAATAAAGTAGGCTTTGAGCGATACTCAAATCTTTTAAGGCTTTGAGATTCGGTTCTCTTTGCACGCTTAACTTACAAAGAAATGAATAACGATGTTCCATTTCCCAAAAGCATTAGTTCCCCAAAACTCACAAATAACCTGGAATATCTCCGAAACGGTTAACCCTACAAAAAAATTTATTTGGAAATAAATTGTGTGTTTTAGCAAGATCCGCATTTTTTGTAGAGTAACATTTTCTCTATCTCTTACGGTTTAGCAGTTACGCACAAGTCATCCAGAGTAAACATGACTACATAGGCTATAGCCAGAAAATTCAAGATATACATTTCATTTGTCATAAAAAAGTCTTAAAAGTATTGCATTTTAATCAAAATCGTTACAGTCATTTTGAAGAAAATCAAAAATTTCGAAAACTTTTCTATGTGAAGGGTAGTTTGGGGTGGAGCAATTTTCTTCAAAATTTTCGTGTCGCATCCTTGAAAGACATTAAACGTAAATACCAAGTTTGGTTTTTAACTGACTTTTCGTTTTTGAGTTATGCTGTCCACACACACACACACACACACACACACACACACACACACACACACACACACACACACACACACACACACACACCATCATCCAATGTAATTCCCATGTTCTTCTACAAGACTTTTTGTTTCCTTCCCGTTTTCTCCCTATGCCTCCATTTCTATTACACTAGAAGATGCCGCAATTTACCTGACTAGATATAGATTAGAAAATACAAGGAATAAATATGTGTAGATGGTTATCAAATTGCTAGTTCATTTCATATATTTTAATTGGATAGATCGTTCCTAAAGCATGTAATATCAAATTAGGTCTTCGGCGGACTATATTACAATTTCAATAAATTATTTTCAGAGCATTGTTGCGCGTGAGTTGAACTTTGTTTTTAATTTGTAATTTATATAACCATGTATACCTTTATAACTATTTTTTACAGCATCCTTTATTCTCAATGGTACATTAATAAATTTAATACAACTAATGTATGTTTTATTTTATTGTTAAACACAAAATAAATAATGTTGCAGCGAACAATATCGATATTAAATCCCTAGACATCTGTGTGCATGTGTGTTTTTTTTTTAATGAATGAGGCGTAATATGAATCAGGTCACTGGTTTTAAAAAAGATCGCTAACAAAGTAATAAAAATCACTTGGTGCTCGATCAGATAAAAGTGTAATGCTGAGAGTTATTGTCATAATAAACTGTATTTTGCAGGTAAGCCCATTTGCTCGTCTAAGATAGCATGTATTATTAATATTATTGTTGTTGTTCTTGTTTCAGATTACAAATAGCATACCTAGGCATCGCAAACTTTGGGATGTCGAGGTTTTCCTTGGGCCGCTCTTGCATAGTTGACTCTTATCTACATCAGGGTGTGGGGCGTCCTGGAACTGTTGCGTTGGTTTTTTAGGAAAACACAAGACTGCGTAATTTAATAAATTTTATTCTCCCAAAACTATTTCAGTTCACTCGCTACCAGGTTTAAGTGTATACAAGAATTTGTTTGTAGTAGCACGCCGAAAAACTGTTGTATATTCTGCCCTGCCTCCTCACACACTGTCTTCAGTCACGTTCAAGTGGGTTCTGCCTGTTTCTAGCGTTATATTAACTTACCTAGAAAATCCATCCCTTTGTTCAGAAGTCATTCGCCGAAGACTGTTTGCTAATGGCCTGGCATGAAACAGTTTTATCTATTTATCCTGGAAAGGTCCTTTATGTTTAAATACATTATTTTCATATTTCTGAAATATTTACTTATGAATACATAACTAAATCTTCTGTGTTCGCAAACTTTAGAGGGGAGCCTCAAGACATTTTCCCGGTGAATAATCGATATCGAATTCTTGGTTGGAGTGGAATACTTTTCTACTCGTAGGTGTTAGAGAAAGTTGCGTTAAAAGTTGAATACGCATTCGCTTCAAGCAAACCCAATAATTGGGGAATTTCAGAAACAGGAGAACATTTTAAAAACTGGTGCAAAGTTTTACCCACGACTTTGTAAAACGCAATATTTGAACCATCAAAACCTTTAATGGTGATTTATGCTACTAGCCAATAGATGTGCACAGATTTTGACCTAAAACGTAGGGGCTTTGGAATCAAATAAAACCGGAGGAACTAAACTTCTGCTTTATAATATCAGAAATATTTAAAATAAGCCTAAAGGCTTTAAAAACGAAAGTGTTTTAACCTTTGCTAAAACAGATGAGCAGATATTGCAACGCCCTTAGCACAGTTAGACTAAAATTTTAAATCAGATGAACTTTAATATTTAACGTAACTGAGTGGAATTATGATCATTCGTTCAGTGCTAATAAATGATTCGGCACTTCGAGTTCATATGAATGATTCGGCACTTCGAGTTCATATGAATGCTTAGTGTGCAGTTATAAACTTCCTGAAGGGTGACTGGTCAGGGGCGGCGGGTTCGGGCACAAGTGGGTCCCTAATGCAGGCATGTGCAAAATCTGCTCAAAAGGACCACTTCACTGAAACGGTTCTTGCCTCACTCCACCGGCCATCCCTCCCATCAGTGCTGCTTTGTAAGTTACAAAAATATGCGGAATTCAATTTGCAAATATAAACCATTACAATATGAAATGCCACTATGACCAGAAGCATAAAGCTTCTGACGATTTTACAGGTATTTATTTAAATTTGAAAAACTACTTTCTGAATACTGTATCTGTTTCTTATTAGTTTATTTAATATAAAATGTATTTCGTGCTTCAAAGTCTGAACACCATACTGAGTTTAAAACCAAACGATATATTAGGTTGATAAAATGGTTTTAAAATACTTTGAAGCTAAATAACAATGTAATTTTACTTATTTATTTAGTATATTAACGACAAGAATATTTCACGCATAAAATAATGGAAGGTTATGAGCTTGAAGGTTATGTAATTTGCATAACCACAGTAGGCGTCTGTCATAATGATCACAGAATGGAAAATAGGTATGTTTAATAACGGAATATCAAAGCTTTAATAGATTTGACTCACTCAAAGCCTACTGTATTCTAATATTCCCCTTGTACCCACAAGGAAATAAGTAATAAGGTAATTTCTGCAAATGTTTATTTCAACTAACACGAACATATAAGAATAAGAGTTCACAAGAACGTTTAGTAAAAGAGTAGAGAAAGTCATGTGAGTGCAGCACATCAGATTTTTTGCTTTTACTTCTCTTACAATAAAATTCTTAACAGAACATAGACTCATATACAAATACCTCAACGATCTAAGCATGTTATGCGAGCTACAAGTGGGAATATTTTTCATTCCCAACGTTTTTTTTTTTTTTGCAAAGCCGGCAGGAAAAGCAATGGAAAACGTGGAAAATCTCCATAATCCCCTGCAGAGCTGGGTGATGACAAAAATGTGAGGCATGTTTTAATTTATTGTCGAGTTTGTGCTGAACTCTCATTCGTATTAGGTTGCGGGAATTACTGGCCTGGAGGTGGCAATTTCCTCATTAGCCTGGCTGGCGTAGTAGCTACTTCGGTTCGCTAATATGACGCCCGCTCGCTTGCTCTATCAAATCGACCTGCCCTTGTAAACATACTCTCACTCTCTCAACTATTTACTCTAGTCTTTGGGAGGCGTCTTCAGCAATTAAGATTTCCTTTAACTTATAACTTTCTATATATAATCCCTCACACACGCACGCACGCATGCACACATACACACACGCACACACACACGCACACATACACACACGCACACACATACACACATGCACACATACACACACACGCACACACACACGCACACATACACATACACACACGCACACACACACACCCACACACACATACGCACACCCACACCCACACACCCACACCCGCACACACACACAGACATACACAGATAGAACTTTCACAGCAAATCTGTATGTTGCTTTTCATTGTAACCAAATTCCTTCACGATTAGTAATTATCACTTCAGAATGTCATTTTAATTACATCCATCGCAATTAAAAATTATAAAATACTGTCACAAAATGACTAAAGTCCAGGTACCTTTTCTGTCACTTTATTTCTCTACTAAAACTGAATCACAAACACACAGATCCCTTTTTACTTTTTCTACTGGTAAATTATATTCCGCACAAAAATTCTATGTCCAAATTTCGCCGGAAATATATGCTTTAAGGCTCCCTTAATCCAAAAGGGCATTTTTAGAAAAATTCTGCCAGTGTGTCAATGTGCCCGTGAGCGGCATAACTCAAAAACAAAAATTCGGTTAAAAATCAAAGTTGGTGTTTACGTTTAACATCCTTTAACTTGCGACACGAAGATTTTGAAGAAAATTCCTCCACTCTAAATCACCATTCATATGGAAAATTTTTAGTTTCTTTCAAATGACTAACGATTTTGGTTAAAATGACATATGCTTAAGATATTTTTATGACAAATGAAACGTATATTTTGAATTTTCTCGTTATAGCCTGTTTACTCTGGCTGACTTTTGAATAACTCGTAAACCGTAAGAGATAGACCAAAACTTACTGCACAAGAAATGTAGATCTCGCTAAAACACATCCAAATACATTTTTTGTAGAGTGAACCTTTTCGGAGATATTCCTTATTATCTGTGTGAGTTTCGGAAAACCTAAACGTTCATCAAATGGAACATCGTTGTTCATTTTTCATATGTTAGCCGAGCAAAGAGAACGGAAGTTATAGGTTTTAAAAGATTTGACTATCGCTCAAAGCCACAGTCAAGCCCGTGCGCTTGGACAGAGCGGACGTACCAGGAGAACCGGTTGTTTTGTCTACTGCGTGTGTGGCCTGATAGTGAGTGAGCGCAAGAAAGACATATACCACACTGTGAGTGATATTGACTATCACCAAGTGTAGGAATTTAAAGTGAGTAGATCAGCTAAATTTAACAGTGAAAAGAAATGGAAATGTACGCGAGAAAAAATACCCTCCGGATCAAGTTTGCTTTAAGTGCAACGCGACCGTCAGCATATGAAGTGCATGATTTCATAGCAGATACATTACGGTTAAATGCGGAACAAGTGGATACAATACAGTTAATCGCAAGTGAACGGGCAATTTATGTTAAATTAATATCTGCACTCTTGCTGGAGAAAACCCTCAATACCTTCGTGGCGGAAACACCTTTCACATACATGAATGGTGAGATGACTAAAGTGCTTATCGAACACGTGACCGGTAATGCTGTCAATGTCCGAGTGTTTGATGTACCCCCAGAGCTCCCGGCAGAGGTCTTAAAAGCAGCGTTGCAGCGTTACGGAACGGTATATGACGTCCGGAAGGAACAATGGAGCCGACAATATCGCGTCCCGGTGTTCAATGGGGTACGAGCGGTTAAGATGCAACTGAAGACGAACATCCCTAGTTTTATCATCATTGGCAGCTACAGATTATCGGTGTCCTACGCCGGCCAACCCAGATCCTGCTACGTCTGCAGTAGCACGGCACATCTAAAGGAATTTTGCCCCCACCGTCCGACCGCAACACGCCCAGTGGCGACTGGACGGAGAAACGAAACAGAACCGACGAAGGTGGTAGTGGACACGCAGAGTGAGGGTGCGCATCCTACGGATGAAAACAGGCAAACGTCCCTGGTGAATGATAGTCAACAGGAAGCAGCAAGGTCTGCACCGCAAAGGGAGTATGCCTCCATAGTTCGAGATATCACTGGGAAACGAGTACATCTGGCCAATCCGGAGGAGATAATACCACCCGAGGTGGGTCCACTTGTGACGGAAACAGCTGCAGCAGAAGAGAAACGCCCGACCGAGAAGAAACGGGCCAAGCGGGTGAAGACAAGCAAAGCCCATAAGGAAGAACCATCCTGGAATAATCAAATGGAGCTGGAGGAAGCTGTGGAAGGAGCCCATGAGGAGGCACGTCAATTACAAGTCCCGTCCACAGACACAGTAGATACGGCTGGAGTACTGACACAAGAGCCTGCCTCAGCATTGATTGGCAGCAGTATCCTGGAGGAGGGAGGTGACAGGAACACCTGTGAGGTTCTACCTGCAAGGAGGGACGCGGGAAACAATCCCCAGAGTGATTGCGAAGCAGCAGAGTTACAACAAAGTGTGAGGTGCCCAGCGGTGGAGATAGGAGCCGACTCCCATTACCGGGAGGACACCCCCGGCACCACCGTAGCGGCGCGACCATCTGTGAGTGATACTCGACCGCAAGTAACCGAACGGCCACACAGATCCCAAGAGAACCAACCAAGGTCAGCTGAAGCAGTCGCAATTTATCGGCGTGCAGAGATGGCTGGTGGATCTCATCCCTCTCAACCTGATGCGAGGGCTACAGAAGCGGAGTTGCCGATCCTACTTCAGGTGACACGGAAGCCCCAGGTGTCCTTATGTGATCCAAGGATTAGGGGAAATCCTCCGGCACAGAGAACCCCAGTTAGACATCCAGAGACTGAACAGTAGCACACTAGTAGCAATGCACGAGGCCAAGATCGTAGACGCCCGAGTTACACTATCTTTGCGACAGTCGCTTTCGTCATGATCTATCTACGAACGGTGGCAACAGTGAATGTGAATGGGTGCAGAAATCTAGTAACCCAAAAACTGCTTAATAGTTTCCTCCAGGTGAACAACATTGACATATGCTTTCTCCAAGAAGTAAATACTTACAACTTGGATGCTCTTTACAATTACGACTATAAAGTTAACCTAGGTTTAAACGGCAGAGGAACGGCAATAGTGTACAGGAAGGGATTTCCCCTGCAGAATTTTCAGATGGATCCCGACGGCCGGGTCCTCTCCGCTACTTTGGAAGAGACCGTCCTGGTTAACATATATGCTCCAGCTGGGACACAGAATAGACACGAGAGAGAGCGTTTCTTTCAAACCGATGTAACCCCGCATTTGCTACAAGGCAAGGAACTTCTGCTAGCAGGCGACTTCAATTGCACGCTGCAGGCGAAGGATCAAAAAGGTGCTACGAATTTTAGCATCATGCTACAACACCTAGTGTCACAGTTGCAACTGCTTGACGCATGGGAGATCAAGCATGGGAATGAAGTGGAATTCACTTTTATCCGCAACACTTCTGCCTCACGCATCGATCGACAGTATTTATCTCCCGGAATGGCTCCAAATGTCCATCGAATTTGGGTCATTCCGGTGGCTTTTAGCGACCATCATGCAGTGCTATGTCAATTGCAAATAAATGAAATAAGGCATGAGACGGCCGGCCGCGGCTACTGGAAACTCAATAATTCTATGCTGGAGGACACAGACATTCGGGAACAATTTCAAATCAAATGGCTTCAGTTACAGACGGCCTTTAGAAGTTCAACTTGGAAGAGTCTTTGGTGGGTGAACACGGCAAAACCAGCGATTCGCTCCCTGTTTAAATCCATGGGTATTGTGAGGGCACAGGCCAAGAAGCAGCTACTACATTTTTACAATGAGGCGCTGTGGGGGCTGCATCTGAAGCAAAAGGAGGGCTATGAGGTGCAGACGGAGATAAAAAAAGTAAAAGAAATCATCAAATTAAAACACTTACACCAATTGGAAGGACACAAAGTTCGAGCCAAAGTGAAATGAAGCGGAACAGAACTCATTTTATTATTTCGCAAAGGAGCGGCAGAAGGGACATGGAAGATATCCTCAAACAATACGGGACGCACACACTGGAGCTGCCCATGTTGGAACGCGCGCCCAGCTCCAGCTGATAGCGGATCATTTTCAGGCTTTATTTCAAGAAGCGCCAGAAGCAGACACCCCTTATAGGCGTGTGGAACATGAACTGTTTGACACCGGCATCACCCAGGAATCCGCAACAATACTTACCAGCCCTATCACGGAGCGGGAGGTGTTGGTCGCCATTCAACAAGCCAGTCGACACACATCACCAGGTCCTGATGGGCTCACCTATGAATTCTATAGAAAGTTCTGGCCAATAATCAAGAACGAAGTGATAGAAGTATATGCGGAACTGTGGGAGACAGCAGTGTTTCCCGAAACCTTCGCGGATGGTGTTATCACCCTGGTGCCGAAGAAACAGAAAATCACCACCTTGAAGGACTATCGTCCAATAACGCTGCTAAACGCCGATTATAAGTTATTTGCGAAAGTTCTGGCTAACCGATTAAAAGGTGCATATGCAGAAATCATGCATTGTAACCAAGCGGCAATATCGAAAAAGAACATTATTGACACATTGGCGGAACTGCGTGACACGCTGATCCATCTACGCAGAGAAAATAAAGCGGTGGCTTTGATCAATCTCGACTTTCAACAGGCTTTTGATAGAGTGCGCCATTCGTATCTGTGGAACTGCTTAACGGCTGCGAAATTTCCAGTGCCGGTAATCAACCTTATTCAGGGACTCTACGGCACGGCACAGTCTCGAGTCTTATGGAACGGATGGTTCTCCAGGCCGGTACGAATAAAACGATCAGTACGTCAAGGCTGCCCGCTATCAATGGGATTGTTCTCAATGGCATTGAACCCTTTACTCCAGAGGTTGCAACAAACCATGCGAGGAGTCAGTGTATACAATGAACGGTTCACACTTACAGCCTATGCTGATGATGTGACTGTGGTGGCTGCAGATAATGAAGATATGACGACCATGCAACAGGGATTGGAGCAGTACACAACGATGTCCGGTGCAGTGTTAAATGCTGAGAAATCGGAGATCCTAATATTAGGAAATTGGCCGGAACCGCCACAGACCTTGGGGATGCAATGTGTCACTACTACAAGGATACTTGGAATATGCTTTATGGCAAATATAGAAGATACTATTGCAGTTAACTGGAGGGAAAAAATTAATAGTTTACGCCATTCCTTATCCATGGAGAGGATCCGGATCCTGAATTTGCTACAACGCATCTGGTACCTGCATACTTATGGTCTAAGCAAAATTTGGTATGTGGCACAGATTCTGCCGATTTCAAAACGTGACGCACAGAAACTGGAACAACTCCTTGGTTACTTTTTGTGGACTGGAAAAGCATATAAGGTGAGCCGGCCTCAACTACGTTTGCCTCCGTCCAAAGGTGGTTGCGGCTTAGTGGACATTGCCAAGAAATGCATGGCCTTATTGGGGAAAACCGCCACACAATCATTGCGCGGATCTGGCTCATCAATTGACCAAAATTTCTGGAAGGAACAGCTGCATAACCCTCAGGTGGCACTCAACGGATTTAAACCCACTGTCCTTCACCTAAAACGAATTCTGGACAACAACGATGACATTACGGCCTTCGAATGCACCCGGAACCACTACCGTATGCTCACGACAGTTCATCTGTTTCCCAGAGTGGCAGAGAAATATACCAGTGAGTGGAAAATGATCTGGCAGAATTTATTTTGCAAACATGTGCCCAGTGATTGGCAGGAAACCACCTATGAAGTATTAAATGAGACTATACCGACAGCGGATAAACTCTGGCGACATGGAAGGGCACAGTCAAACCAATGTCCATCTTGTGCCGCCGTTGACACATTGGACCATCGGATTGCTTCCTGTAAGCAGGTTGAAGTCATCTGGGTAGAGCTCCGGACTTACATCGCCAAATGGTGCCCACCGCAAGCTGCACCATGCCTTGAGAAGCTCCAGCGTTTGGAATTTCATTTTCAGAATACTGCACTCCAACGCTGTATAGTTTGGCTGGTAATGGGAACAATGTACTGGATCCTTAAACAGAATAATGGCCCAGTGGCGCAGAGGAAGGATTGGGTCAGTTTTCTGAGACAGGCACGCTGGCAACTGATAACTTCTGGTCTTAGCAAATCAATGCAGCCGTACATAACACGCCTTGCACTTTAAATACGACAATGCAACTATAATCAAAATAATATATATATTAAAAAAAACAATTAATTAAAAATATATTTATAAAATAAAAAACTAAAAAAAAACAAGCTTCTAAGTAAAAAAAAAATAAAAAGAAATTAAAAAAACCCAAAAAGTAAAAAAAAAAAAATAAATAAAAAAATTAAAAAAAAAGAAAAGTACACCAAACTCCAACTCTCAACTCTATATGAACTTAGAGTAACATAAAAAAAAAAAAAAGCCTATTCCCCTGCAAATGTTTGTCTCAACTAATACGAAGAAGATAAAGGAATAAGGGTTTGTAAGAATGGTTACCTAATGAAGGTATTTATTTTAGATCCGTCCAAACCGTAACTGTACATAGTGAAGCTTGCATAAAAGCGAAGCTTCATTGGAGTGATTAATTTGAGCAAATATTTCAATATGATGGAGCATATGCACGCGAGATGCGAATCTAAGAGTAAATACTTTGCCAGATAACAGCATCCCTCCTGAGGGTACTTAAAGAATACGCATTGTCATCCATTACTTGCATGATCTTATTGATCCAGATCAATGCGATAATTGAACCTAGTTTCTCGCACTGCAATCTCCTCTCACGCTGGAAACAAACTACTACATTTGTATTCCCGCTATAATATCAGTTATTTATTACCTTAAAAAGCGAAATGTTGGTAAACCGTAATGGATGTTCCCTCTATTTCCAGATACAAGTGCGTGAAAAATGAAGTGACTGTCACGCGACGCTGCGAACAAATATTAAAACGATTTTAATTATGAAACTCATGTAATTACTTTCCTCTAATTAATCCTGTTGCATTATATTGTTTTCGCTTCTTGCACCGATTTAATGAGCACGCAATCGGCAATCAACTCAGTTACACCTAAATAAACAAATTTTAAGTTTTGTGTGCAATGGAAATGGCATACGCAGAACACTGGCGCAAGTGCAGTGTCTGATTATGTAGGATTTTAATGAAGACTGTAAATATGTAACATTTATATTGAGAAATGGGCTGCATGCATTATTATTATTATTATTATTATTATTATTATTATTATTATTATTATTATTATTATTATTATTATTATTATTATTATTATTATTATTATTATTATTATTGTTGTTGTTGTTGTTGTTATTATTATTACTATTATTGCGACACCGGCCGACAGAGTCAAACTACCTCACACCACTTGGTGGCGCGTACGTCAAGGGTGATCTAGGTCAGGCTGCCTGGCGCCCTACTTGTGAATACATGAATGGCAACAATCAGCGCGGCAGATCAAAGGAGTATCCGGAACGTTCGCGAAGCCTTAACTGCCAAGCTAATTTGCGACAACTTCTAGAATAGGTGAATTTTGAGAAATATCCGTGCTACACCACTCTCGCTATGAGGAGGCGAGATGACTAAGAAACGAGTAGTTTCAGACATGAGTCGTCACATCGAGTTGTGGTTTTTGCGATGCCATTGTGAGCGTTAAAGAAGACACTGTTAGGAATGTCTGTGTCTCCAGATGTGAGAGAACTATAGTATCGACAGAGACGGTTTGGGACAAAGTGACTCAGGAAGTGAAGCAGTTTCAGTGAATGTTGAGTGATTCTACTGTCAATTGTGGGACTGAGAGAGTAAAGATACATAGGAGTGTGCCAGGGTTACGAGAAGACAGAACAACTGTTATGACTTACAATATGACTATAATTGTACATTGTATTACCGACGGTAAAAGAGAATAGTGTTTTGTACTTCAGTATTAGAAGGAAAATAAAGTAACAGAACAAATAATTGGGTTTCGTTGTTCTTTTTGATAGACTGGTGTCAGGAGTGGGATCTTTCAGATTCCAACAGTAGTTCAGTTACTATAAATAACAACAGAGAAAGTAATAATAGGACGAGGGCGTATTACGTATATATTTTGAGGTCCTTCCTCATGCGGGTAATCGAAGGTGTATTGTTAAAAATGTGGAGCTGCAGGTACAAATCCAAATGATCAGAAAAAAGCACAAAAGAACTAGAAACTCGCTTTTACACGCAAATGATCAAAGGTCACGTAAATTACAGATATCCAATAAGTTTTGGCTTCCATTCTGCCCTGCGCTCGGTGCAAATCGGATTCCGAGAGATAACAATGACCTGAGAAGTATAAGAAATGAGAGTGCCGCTGCACCGCTGTTGATCCTCCCGTAATAAGGTAGGGCAGAGGTTTTCCATACCCCGTCCTCATCCATATTACATCCCTCTCCGTCCCACCCTTCCAATTATGTACCTCTTCCCTTGCCTTGCTCGGAAAAAAGGAGCATAGAAACAGAATTTGAGCAATGCTGGCTGGCCTCTTCCTTCAGAGGGAATTGTTAGCATCGAGTGGTGAAAGAATAAAGGGAAACAGAACCTTGGCGTACGTACATGAATCGCGGGATACAACAAGGACTCGCTCGACTTCTAATTCCCGGAGGCTCCCGTGCTGCTTCTGAAATTATTACTCTGTGTAAGCACACGACACATAAAGGCTGCGTTATTATTATTATGCCTAAGACGTTGTAACGCGAGTACAAAGACGTAACCGCTGGCGATCCTCGCGGTGAAATAACAAATTATAATGCCTCGGCATCCATTTTTTGTTTTCTTTCCCTTTTTTGCGGATCGGGGAGAAGGGAGTGGCAGTATTGTTACCCTTGTGCTGACGCCGATAATAGAATGAAAATATTCTTTTTATTTTAGCTTTAAAATGCTGAAATCTATAGGGAGGGGCAAACATATACGAGTATATTTTCAAAGAAAACACCTTTGTATTCTTGGGCAACTGAAGGGGGGGGGGGGGACGAAGAGGGGTGAATTCCCTCCTTGGAATCCTCTCAGGTCTCCTGATATGCTTATCAATGAGACAACACCTGTCACCGTCAACTACCAACTATCATCATCATCATCATCATCATCATCATTATTATTATTATTATTATTATTATTATTATTATTATTATTATTATTATTATTATTATTATTATTATTATTATTATTATTATTATTATTATTATTATTATTATTATTATTATTATTATTATTATTATTATTATTATTATTATTATTATTATTATTATTATTATTATTATTATTATTATTATTATTACTATTACTTATTTCAGCGCTTCTCAAAGCTTAAAATGGCACCGGGTGCAATCCAAGGTATCGTGGCGACTCGGTTAAGTTCGGCTCAACTCGTGCGCTGCGGAGCGGAAAAGCGAAAACTCGATGAAGCTTGTGTTGATAGCGTCTTGCGTATCAGCGAAATAGATTCGTGCAATAGGTGTGTAATTATGCAGAAAATTTCTCCAAAGAATGCCGAAAGTACATTTAAATCAGAGTGGAAGCCATCTTAGTTTCAGAGAGGGAGAAGCCCAAGGAAAGAGAGAATGGAGATTTGCACCGCATTTGGTAACCGCATTATGCACCTTACGATGCACCGGTGCATGCACCCTGAGAGGTCCTGCCTAGTTGGCGTCCGGTTACTCGTAAAACGTAACAATATAGCTCTGGACAACATAACTGTTGAAAATTGTATCATTAACCTTATTCAACACTAGTTATAATGTTTCTTATACATTTTCTTCGACTGAGCAAGTCTCAATCTTAGAAGCTCTAATATATGCTCACAAAAGTACCAAAAACAGCTTGCTTTTAAAACCAATATCCATAGCTTCAAGCTCTTCTGCAATTGAAATTACTATTATACTTATAAAAAGTGATTCATGGTTCACATGAATTGGTTGATTCACTCTTAGAAACTATTCTTACAAACATAATTACTTTATCTACTTCGCGTTAATCAAAATCGACATTTGCAGAAATTAACTTGCTAGGTATTTTCTTGTAGATACAAAGGATATAAGAAAATACAGCAATCTTAAGCGATACTCATACCTTTTAAGACCTAGTCGCTATGAAATAGTTTTGAATTTCCTTTCTCCTTACATTGCCAAGAGATAAACGCTTTATTAGTAGCAATTTGAAAATTCAAACTAATATCAAGCAGTATCTTAGAAATAACATTTTATTTGACAAGAATTATATGCTTTAACGAGAACTACATTTTATATAGTAAGACTTTGTCTGTTCCTTGCGGTTTAACAGTTATGCACAAGTCATTTATAATTAGGAGGACTTTAGAGGAATAGAAAAGTCAAGATATACATTTCATTTGTAATGAAAATATTTTCATCACGAATTCTAATCAAAATCGTTAGTCATTTTGAGAAAAATAAACATTATTGAAATTTTTTGCATGTAAGGAGTATTTCCTTAAAGATAGATGCTGAAGTTAATACCAAATTTAGTCTTTAATCGAGTTTCTGAGTAATGGTGTTCAGTGATAGACGCACAGACATTCCTCTAAATTGACTTTCTCATTCGCCTTTTATTAACAACACTGACTTCCACAATTCTTTTATTCTAGAAACAGTACACGTTGAATTGCGCGCAATGAAATTTAATGCGGCATAGGCATAGTTAACATTATTTAGAACAAAAAGGACATTTATTCATTAGAGCAATATCCAGTGAGAGTTTATTTTTAAATATGGCATTACATGCACTTTATTTATTTTCAAACAATGAAGCAGTAGCAGGTTGTGCTTGTTTACCGGCTATTTTACTTCCAATAATCACGGCATGACCTCCTATCTAGCACAAAACAGTGCGGTCGGCATTTGTTTAATTTAGGTCCTGATAAATACGTAACAAATATAACCAGTTGATTCGAAAAAGCTGGACGCAAAAGGAATGATCAGACTCAAAATGACTGATAACGGCAATTTCAAATATAAAAGGCCTTTCTTTTTATGCGCTTTATAAAATGAACTATATTTCTTCATGCGTATAAAACAGAAGAAAAATAGTTACTATGTGGGATTTGTTTGTATAAATGCAAACACAATGTGAGGTATTGACGGTTTGTTTTAGAGTAGTATTTGAAAACCTGTTGTGAATTGTTTTTTCTAAAGCAAATTTTGTTTTTCTATTTATTTTACGTCGCTTTCGCCAATTTGGTCATATCGCGTAGCCTATGAGATTCCGTTCTCTTTGCACGGCAAAGACAAATGAACAACGATGTTGCATTTGACGAACATTTTAAGTTTTCCGAAACTGACACAAACAACAAGGAATATCTCCGAAATGGTTCACTCTACAAAAAATGTATTTAGAAATAAATTTGTGTGTTTTGGTGAGATCTAAATGATTTGTGTATTAAGACTTGCAGTATCTCTTACGTCTTTCTTCTTTGTAGTGAACCATTTCCTAGATATTCCTAATTGCATCTAGTTTTGAAGGCTTAGAAACGAACCTGCTTCAGTTTCCATTGTTAATTTTTCTCTTTGGTGTAATCAGCCATTAACTGCAGTAAGCCGAGCGGAATGACTCAGGAAAGAAGACCAGAATTTGCTAGAACGAATGATTCTTATATGTAGGTTCATAAAATCGGGAATGATTGTGGAATTTCGATGCCACCACAGCGGAACTTTGCCATAGTTTTAGACAATAGGTTTTGAGCCTCGCAGCATTTGTCAGGAAAACCTCTAGAGTATGATACGTCTGTAAACTGTGTGATTAACAGTATCCGTGGGACAAAGTGTATTTTTGTGCTATGTATGGCACCTTTGTGATTAAAACCGTTTCTACAAACTATGAACTTTATTTTCTCTATTATCTATAGACATGAAAGAGGAAGGAAGAGCCAATATGACTGACATTTTTGGTTGTTTTCCCTGGTTGGTAGGAGACTGCTGCGGTGGTGACATCTGTCATGATTTCTTTTCCTTCATTCCGTTTCTTTCTAGGTTCTAGTGTTAGGCGGTGCCGACAGATGGCGTAAATTGCAATGCCAAAGGTCTACTAGCTAAATATTTTAAGATGTGCTCCTATTTATGTCATTTTAACTTGATTAAATAACATTTTACCTTCTTAACCAATTCTTATAAGTTGTTATACCATTTTGAAAATATAATTTCCTACTAGCGCAAGGCAGGAACCTCAATGTTGGCATTCAGTGCTCCCGCAGCTGTCACCTGAGGCGGACGTGTGTCGGTAGTCGCTACGCGTGTTGTATCTTAGTGATTTGCATAGGTCATTCACCTACAGGTGCGTTTCAGCTGTTTGCTGTGCTGTGTTAGCGAGTTTCTCGTGAGATATTATAATTTGTTTCCACATGGAACTAGAAACAGAAGTACGTTCCTCTTTAAACATTGCTTATGACACTGAGCCCTTATCTGTACCAACGTTAACTCTTCCCTCACTTCAACAACCTTCAGTGAGCAACTGCCAAACATATTCTTCTACTGCTTCTGCTTTTTCTGTTCCAACATGCCGTCATCGCAGTTCGCCACCACAACTGGCCAGCCACATTCGACTGGAACAACCAAACGCAACTACGCCACTTCCCAGTTTCCATCCGAAGGTGCCTTCTGTATGCCCAATAAGCAAAAAACTGCCGCTCCTTCTTCTCTTCCCCAGAAATATATGGTAGATTTACCCTCTGTGCATAACAGATTCGCGGTTTTGGAAACCATGGAGGACTCCGAAGCACAAACTGCATCCAGCATAAAAATTCCACCCATTTTCCTGCACGGCGTCAACAATTACCAGCAAGTTTTAGCGGACCTACGATCTCATGCCTCTTCTGATTTCACAACTCAACAACGTGGATCTGTGTTAAAGATCAGTACAACCACCATTGCTGACTACCGCTCGGTCACCAAGTTTTTTGAGCAAGACTAAAGCTCGTCAGACACCTCCTTGCTGTGTAAACTGTGGGGAAACCCATGCGGCAAACCATAAAGGATGTTCTTATTATCTCCGTCTCAAACACAAACAGCTCCGTAATGATTCTGTTAACACTACCATTCCGCGAGAGCGTGAACCGCCACCGCCCCCCCCCCCCCCCGTCAATGACCGTCATTTCCCGGCCATGCGCGGTCAAGCTTCCACCTCCTCTTCTACGCCACAATGGTTTTCTAGACCTCAACAGTCATCTGCCAAAGATACACCACCCAGGTGTTCCTCGACTTCTGCTTCGCATTCTCTCATCTCATCCCTTTTCAACTCCATCCTCTCCCTTTTGCATTCCTATCTTCCACACTTACGCTCCTTGTTTTCCAAGTTCATAGCAGACCTTTTCAACCATGCCCCTTGACTTAACCCCGGTCTTCTCTACTCTCACCTTCCTAAATTGGAACGCTAACGGACTCAAATCCAAACGCCAAAGTTTCCTTACGTTTCTTTCTCGGCACGACGTCGACGTTGCTTGTGTTTCTGAAACACACCTAACCCCTCCTGACAAGTTTACTATTCCTGGCTATAGAATTTACCGGGAGGATCGTGACGCTGCCGTGGCATCCGGAGGAGTTGCCATTATAATTAAAAGCCGTATCAAGCACCACCCTCTCTTTCTGCCACGACTTCGTAGCTTCGAAGCCTGCGCCATCCAAATCGCCACTGCTAATGGCCAACTGCTCACCATTTTGGCAGCCTACAAACCACCCTCTACCCCTCTGGCTATTCAGGATTTACGGATTTTATTTTCTACCACTGCCCCTACGATTCTTCTAGGAGGCCTCAACAGCAAAAATGTCCTCTGGGGCTGCCGAGTGACCACACCTAACGGTCGCCGTCTTCAGTAAGCTGCTGATGTCATTGGTTTCCACGTCGTTGCCCCTGACCCACCTACCTTTTACTCTAATAACGTCAGACGCCAACCAGATATTCTTGATGTCGCTCTAATACAGAACTACACGCAACCCCTCCTCCTGCACGTTCTGCCTGAATTGGACTCCGATCATTGTCCCGTTCTTGCAACCTTTCAGGTGGACAGAACCTACTCTACCTATGTTCCTCCCTTGATACAGGGGCACGTAGACTGGGACCAGCTTCGGCATCACCTCGACCAGCAGCTCTACCCGCACCTTCCTTTGACACAGAAGCAAGATGTTGACGTGGCTATAACTCATTTCACCAATACTGTGATTGCGTCTATTCGATCGGCTACCACTGTTCCCCGGCGAGCCGGCCACCATCCACCATTTCATGAAACACTGTCTCAGACGATTGTTCAGCTACTGAGAGAGAAGCATCGAATCCGTCGTTGCTGGCAACTGCACCGTCAACCTCATCAGCGTCATAGATTAAACCAGTTGACGTGGTACGTTAAGCGAGCGCTGGATGAGTACCGCTATTCTTCATATCAGCGCCATTTTTCCAATATTTCCCCACTAGATAGCAGTCTCTGGAAGGAAACCCGCCGCATTCTACGGGAATCACCTCTGATACCACCTGTTCGTTCTGCAGGTCGGCACTACTCCAGTGGCAGCGAAAAGTGCGAGCTATTTTCTGACTACTTTGGGACAGCCTTTACACCCAACCCAGTCGCTGATGCTGTTCATAACTCCGCCATAGAGGACCAGCCTCTTTTTCCTCCGAGTGTTCCTGTGCCCATCAAGTTTACTTCACCGAGCGAGGTTCGCCGCCTGTTGCACATACTGGTGTCCAAAAAGGCTCCTGGTCATGACCGTATTCCCAATATTGCTCTTAAAAATCTTTCTCGCAAAGCCCACGCCTTTCTTGCCTCTCTCTTCAATGCTCTACTCCGCTTAGGTTATTTTCGTACCTGCAAATGTTATAGTTCTGCACAAGCCCGGAAAACCTGCACATCAGCCTTCCAGTTATCGCCCAATAAGTCTTCTACCGGCCCTGTCCAAAATTTTTGAAAAGCTTGTTAATATCCGCATTTACAAATTTTTATCCGCCTCCTCAGTGATACCACCCTTTCAATTTGGCTTTCGCCAAAGGCATTCTCCGGTGCACCAGCTTCTCCGCGTAACTGAACACATCGCTCAAGCCTTCGAAAGGAAACAGCATTGCTTAGCTGCTTTCTTAGATTTCAGTCAAGCTTTTGACAAAGTCTGGCACCGTGGTCTGCTCTTTAAAATTCGTAATATTGGTCTTGCTGATTACTTGTATCAATTAATTCACAGTTTCCTACTGGATCGCACTTTCTCCGTCGCTTTAGGTTCAGACAGTTCCTCCTCTCGGCCCGTCCTCGCTGGTGTTCCTCAAGGTTCCGTCTTAGGACCTACCCTCTTCAACATCTACATTTCAGACCTTCCTCCCCTGCAGTCTATCAATGTGTCCATGTACGCCGACGACACCGCTTTGTTTACCTCCCACGAGGATATTCACACAGCTGGTAATCATCTTCAAACTGCCCTGGATTCTTTATCTCTATGGCTAAAATCATGGCGCATCGCCCTCAACTACAGCAAATGTGAAATAATGCTTTTCACTCTCCGCCGGCCCGCGTCTCCTGCACCTGTTTTGATAGATAACATCCACATACCTTGGAAGCGCAAGGACGAAACAGTAAGATATCTGGGAGTACTGTTTGACCGCCGACTTACTTGGAAGGCTCATATCAAGAGCAAACTCAACTTGGCTTATTCCCGACTCTCCAAGCTTTATCCTCTGATTACACTTCTTTACTTCGTCCTCTACTCAGGTATGCTTGCCCTGTGTGGGGTGGCGCATCTTCTAGTAAAATTGCAGCCATGCAGTCCTTTCAGAATAAAGTTTTACGCCTCGCTCTTCACGCTCCCTGGTTTGTTCGCAACACTCAGCTACACCGTGAACTTGGAATTTTCTCCATAGTGGACTTCATCCGCCATCAGGCTCATCGCTTCTATGGTCGTCTTCACCAGGTCCCAGGTGCGGTTTTGTTCTCCTTGGGCCATAGGTCGCAGCCTCCAAACCGCATCCGCAGTCGTCTGCCGCAAGATCTGCTGCTACCACCTGACAACCCGTCAGACACCGCAGTAGTATTCTGTCTTGTATTTCTATCACCTTCTCTTGATTATAAGATCATGGAATAGCCAGAATGCCACAAAGGAAGGACTCAACAAGATCATACCAAGCGACTGTCTCAATTAAGAAATATTAACAATACTTCAATTTTAGTAAATCACTAATGACATCTTTAAAAGACGTATGTGCGGAGAGGCAATAACAATACATATTTCTCTACGAATCTTTCATCATATAATTTATTAGGAAGTTTCTTAAGTTTAGAAAAAATGCAGCACTACACTGGGGTTTAAGAGAAAGCTGTGGTAACAGGAAAAATTTGATCACAGAATTAGATATGCAAACACAGCTGACCCCTTTGTAAAATGCCGCACGGAATTGCAGTTAATTAATCTGACTTTTTGCAAAGACCTACAAAGCCGAATGTGAACCCATTAAATACAGTAAAATATACAATAAACGAATCCAAAGCTTGAATAAAAGGACATAATATAAATAACCTGAAATTAATATTAACGTTGATAATAGATTATATTAATTAGTTACATTCTCCGCTTTTGAGCCATCTATTATATATTGAATACAATAAATAAAATACCAAAAGGGAAGCAATAAACAATGAAGTAACCATTTATTTGTTCAATAAAGCACTCACCAGCAGATGTTGCAGTCTACGCACAGGTGAAGTCGATATGGAATTTTTGTACCACCCACTGCAAAACAAAGTAAAATATGTTAGTAAAAACATTTCGACATATTGGTGGAATTTAATCCCTGTATTCCTAGTCACTTTAAAATTCTTCCATTTTGTGATGTTTTTTAGTATTTAAAAATAAAGCTAAAATAAAGGAATTTCGACACTATTTTATACCTACAGAAACAACTGAAAACGAAATTGGACCTAATTATAAACTATGTGACTCCAGCCGCCCCTCAGAGATGCTCTTACACCAACGTTTGTAAATACGCGGCCCCAGACAGTTCAAGAATCTGTTCGCAGGTAGGGTGTGTTTACGCAAAGGGTACATTTCGAGTAACATCCGTGCTACATCGTGCTCCGCTGTATAAGCGAATGCAGAGCTGAGAGAAGCGGGGCCTTCAGTGTTGAACGACACCTGTTGGCAGTTTGTTCTAAGTGTGTGTGTGCACGCGCGTGAAGTAATAGATGTAATTTCTTCTTCTTCCAAAATTTAATATTCACGCAATTTAAAGATTAGAAGATAAATCTTAGTTACTCATATATTTGTTAATATGTTTCGTTAGACGATGTTTTAATAATCTTAATTGTTTTTAAGATATGATTTTTTTATTAACCTTGGTTGGGACCGTAGTTGGTTATGAGTATGTGGTGACGTCAGAGCTCTGGTATTATAGTACAGTTTCGTCACTGATCACACGAGATACCCACTTTGATGCTACTTTTCTATACCCTAGAACATTTTGTACAATGTCTTCAGCTGATCCATAAGATATATTCACACTCTCTGCAATAGCTGCAAAGGATAAACGACGTTGTTCCTGCAACATGACATCAGTTGTGTTGACAATGGTTTCAGTCTTAGAAGCTAAGAATCTTCCAATGTGGGGCATCCCCGAGGCCATTTTATCCTTCCGAAATTGTTTTTGCCAATTGTTTTTGATACACCATCATATATTTTACTAGTATATATAGTCCTTCAAAAGAGGTTCTAAAATGGCTATACTGAGTCCTATATACCTGTACAAGATAGACTATAAAAACAGTAAAATTCGGTACATTCGTCCTTAACTTTACGTGCAGCCAAAAACATCAACGCAACAATTCATCAGCACATTCAAGTGTTGGTGCACAAACAACACCAGGCCCCAGGGCGGGAGAGTCACCTTTACCAATCCACTTTTCTGGAATTTGTTGATTCAAGTACTCTAGAGGGCCAAGAGCAAAATGTGCCGATCCCCCATTGTCCTGAAACCGGTTAAGTTGTTTTAACGAGTGACGTCATACAGCATTTCCACGATTGATGCAGTCATTACAACTGGAGGACGCATAGTCCATCTAGTGGTTTAAAAGTACTGTTCAGGAAAATTTGACAATAGAAAAAAACAACGGTTTATTTGGATGTCACTTGCAATCTCCCAAAGTTTGTTAGTTTTGCTTCCTCTTATTAGGGAATTACCACTCCGCACAATGGCTCAGGCGGTAACCTCAATGACCTACAGCCGGGAGATCCACGTTTTTAAATTCTATCGTTTAAAATTGTCAGTTATTTAGAAGTTCGATATAGTTTTAATTAATTCGGTAGCTCAAAACCCTTCAAAATAACTCAAAATTTCACATAATAGATTTTATTTCTTGTTTTTTAAATCGATGTATGAAACCGAAATTATAATTTCAATATATATTTGATAATGGAAAGAAACAAAAGGAGATTCTAGTCAATAGTTAAGGGGAAAACGTAATAAAGCTGAATATGTTAAGGTCTCAAGAATGGAAGCCTAGGCAGATTTAAATGAGTGATAAGGTTACAATTGTTGCTTGTACTAAGCCATAGTGATTCAGCGGGCTGATTCGTATCTTACCATGACGAACTCTAAAGTTAGCCAATGGAAATCGCTTCCTTCATGTTGCTGGCGCAAAAACAAATGCAACGCAAGACACACTCGTATTGAATCGAGTCGAGATAACGCACGTGCAACTTGGGAGTTGTACGTAAGCTAGCGCGTATACATAATTCGGCGGTTGCTACAGGGTGACAAAGTTAAAGTGTTATAACGTTGTAGTTGAAGTTACAAAGTTACATTGTATTTAAATATCGTCGGCAGTTCTCTACAAATCTGGAAATTTACAAATAAAGTGATATGTTGGTTGATTGTTGGTTTGGTTCCATTCCTACCATAACTCATGCACACCCTGCAGATTCAGATTCAGATTATTTTATTAAAAGAATTTTGTCTGGTGCTGGTACATGGGGCCCAGCGTACAGACTTAATTTATCATTGGATTACAATTTTTTTGATATTTACAACAAATATGCATTGGGTTTTAAGAAAACCCATACAGTGACCCTCTTTTGGGCCACCGAGAACAGTTCTCTTGTGTATAGTTCTTGGGTATGTGTTTATATTTTGTTTTTGTCTTTTTTCGCTTTTTTCTTGCTATATACATATTTTTTTTACACACATGCATTCTCTCATTCACTCTGGCATATCATGTGATATGCCCTCATGCACGCACACACATATACATACACGCACGCACACTGGGCACTTCGAGTGAGCGTCCCGCTCGCACATGTTTGCTGGGCACACGTAACTATGCGTCCCAGCATTATAACAAAGGACTATATACACACGTTAACTATATACACTATATATACACTATGTACACTCCGCGGTTATCCTGGGCGGGGCAGGGTGCAGCTCCTGACCTGTTCCCTGGGGTGCAGGCCTCTAAGGTAGCGTGTGTGCGGCCTAGGGCCGTGTTTGCGTGGACGCGCATCAGTCGGTGAGCCGAGTGACGTTTAAAACATTTTAATACGAGCATGCTTCCGATGCTTCGGCTCACCTTTGCCGATATTGGCAATGACATAATTGTCGTGGTTTCTGATGCGCGCCCACGCGGCAGTGGCTCTTTTTGTAATTGCCTCGGGTATGGATGGGGTCTGGGTTTCTTGGTGAAGGGTTTGATTAGTGGTTAGGATGGGAGCAGAGAGGATTTTTCGGAGGGAGAGGTTTTGGAGGGTTTGGATGGTCTTCAGGGCGGTTTTTGAGGCATTTGCCCAGGCCACACACGCGTATAGAACTACCGATAAAATAAAAGCTTTATACAGGACGAGTTTGGACTTCAGTTGCAGCTGTTTGCTGCGGAAGATGGGGGCGCATAACTTTAGCCGCTGTCTGCCTTTGTTGGCGCTATTTTTTATGTGGGTGGACCAGCACATTGTGCGGTCCAAGGTAACCCCTAAGTATTTAACTTGCCGACGGCAATGCAATACCTGACCACCGACCGTTAGGTCCATTGCCAAAGTGTGATGCCGCTTAGAGAAATGAATCAGCTGGCATTTGTTGGGATTAATTTTGATTTTCCAGTCATGTTGCCATGAAAGGAAGTTGTTAACATAACGTTGCATTTCTGCAAGGCCAAAACGGGGATTTCTATGGTGGTTGTATATTGCAGTGTCGTCGGCGTACATGGCGACCTTACATCTGGCGTCCACTGGGAAATCATTGGTGAATAATATGTACAAAAAGGGGGACATAATTGCCCCTTGTGGGACGCCAGCCCGCATCACTCTCTCCCGTGAGGAGGAGCGGCCCACTTGGACGTAAAATTTCCGTTTTTCTAAAAAATTGTGCAGCAAATATAGATAATTTTGAAGAGCCGGGAAATTGTGGTGCAGTTTGTAAATAAGGCCATTGTGCCAGCACCGGTCGAATGCGGCTTCTACGTCCAGAAATAGCGCCAACGTTGAAGCCCCATTGTTAAATTGCTCTGTTACGTCATCAGTTAGTCTGAGGAGCTGTAGTTCAGTGGAATGTCCTTTTCTAAAGCCAAACTGTGAATTTGAGAGTTCATGTGTTGCCGAGACTTGTTTTTGAAGTCGAGAAAGGATACATTTTTCGAGCAGTTTACCAATAGTAGACAAAAGACTAATGGGGCGGTAGTTTTGCGGTTGCCTGGTGCTTTTCCCTTGCTTTGGGAGCATAATTATCTTGGCTCGTTTCCAGGTAGAGGGGAAATAGCCTTGCTGCAGACAGGCGTTAAAAATTTTAGTCAGTTGCACCAGGGCTTTTCTCGGGAGATGCTTAAGTTCCTCATTAGTCACTTTGTCTGGGCCGGCAGCTTTCCCATTAGGTAATTTCCTAATGAGCTTGTAAACTTCCTGCGGTGTTATGATGGGTAGTTGTTGCTCTTGCTGAAGCGGACTAATCTGGTTTTCAAACCTACATTATAGAAATATAGGTATTTATATGCTAATTCAAAACAAATTTTGAATCTATGAGCCCTGTGTATTTTTATGGAACAGAAATATGAATGTTTGCTAGATTTATATTAAATTTCAATGTAACAACCCGTTAATATCAATATATAAATTTCCACCTTAAATCTAAAACAATAGTAAAAATGAGAATACATGGTAATGTTCTGCCATCTATCCAGAGATCATGGAAGCAGATAGACTGAACGGCACCCTAATGCCATCTGCTGGATACGCGAAGTAGCAGAGAGACTTGGGCACGTTGTCGAAGCTAGTTTGTGCCCGTCACAGAGGTACGCTTACCTGACCTTAAGGCTCCTTTGGACACGTAAACAAGCAAGATTGCCAATTGGTACCTGGAAGGTCAACATAAAGACCGGGTATCCAGATCTTCCCATGGTTGCTCACGGTTAGAGCATTAAATTATCCAACTGCCTGTAAACCACAACGAATTTATGTTCCAACACTTGTTCTGCATACGGCTAAAGTGATATAACAATTATTTTCCATTTATTGACCTTATAGTTAGTGTTACCTCTTTCATAGGTATCAGATATTATAACTTTAAGCCTACATAAAATACTTGTAATATGCAGCTTTCTTTTGTATATTTACAATGAGACTGTATAAGCAGACTGGCTTGTGAATAGGGTTAGTTAATTGTCAGTGGAATTTTGAACAATTGAGCTGTATTTGTTTCAAGGTTACAACAGAACAGCTGTGAGTTGCGTTTTTGTTTTAGAGTCAATAACTTGCCAGGCAAATGCAAGGATAATCACGTCCCCCAATTCCCTTCCTTCTATTTCATTTCACCTTCATTTCAATTTAATATTTTAGGGTCGGAAGTGTTGGCAATGAGCGAGTTTGGCGCTGCTGTGTGGGAACTTTGCAAAATATGAATGCTATTCTCGCAGATGGGTGGCGTTGTATTCGCCTAGCTGGTGGCTGACGAACCCTAGTGTCAAGATGAAGAATCTTTAACACTCGTTAGCGACCATTATGCTCGCTCGCGTTACACGCCTGCAGAGTACTCTCATCTCATCCCTTCCTCCCAGGGTCCGACATACAATAGCCTGAACAGAGGCTCCCTGGGACATAAGTTCGGACACTCGAAAATGAGAGGAACTTTCCTAAATTCCTAGCCTTCCTCAAATGCTGTGATTGGTCCAGCTATAGTGACTCATGTGTCTAAAAACCAGTTAAAATGTTGCGATTGGTCCGACAAATCCTTGCTACATTTTTTATATGGGAGCTAGGATATGTAGTACCGTGTGGGACTATGAAAATACAACGTTCCTCCTTTGTTATGTGTTATCATATCTCACCGCTAGGCAGCAGCATCAACTGCAAAAGTTCTCTTTTCTAATTAACTTGAAGCAAGGGTCAGATTAATGTAATATAAAACAAAGCTCAGTCTGGAATGCCGTGTGTGCGCGAGGGGGGGGGGGGGGGGAGACAACACAGAGGACAAGAGAATTCGTAAAGTTTCCCTCCCAAAGCTTGTAAATGCGGATACCCATATTTAAATTTACTTTAAATGAATATTTCCCCAAGAGCATTATTTCTATTTTACAATACAAGAGGTGGTCCAGTGCGGATATTCCGAAAGAGATAAGTTGTGATATTCTAGCATTAGAAAATAATGGAAGACATTCGCATGGCTTAGGCTTGCTGCAAGTCATATTACGAAGATTACTGAGAGTCCGCCTTCTTTACAAGCGTCGGTGCAGCTATTATCTTATCTATTCCACTACTTGTGACCAATAAGAGACTACAAAACGACGTATTTCAAACTATCATGGGCATTTATCCCATATTTTTACTTTCTCTACTTCGTATAAGTAAAGTATTATATTCGACCCAAAATTACAATCTCAAGATTTCAAAATTTTGTATGTGTGTGCGTGTTTGTGTGTCAGTCTGTGGACAGCATAACTCAAAAACGAAAAGTCCGTTAAAAACCTAACTTGGTATTTAAGTTTAATGTGTTTCAAAGATGTGACATGAAGATTTTGAAGCAAATTGTTCCAGTCTAAACTATCATTTACATGGAACATTTTTCGAAAATTTGGATTTTCTTAAAAATGGTTCTAACGATTTGCATTAAAATGTCATATGCTTAAGCTATTTCTATAACAAATGAAATGTATATCTTGAATTTTCTAGATATAGCCTATGAAGTCCTATTTACCTGGATGAATTTTGCATAACTGGTAAACCGTAAGAGATAGACAAAATCTTACTATACAAAAAATGTAGATCTTGCTAAAACACACAATTTATGTCTAATTTTTTTAGTGAACCATTTCGGAGATATTTCAGGTTGTGTGAGTTTTGGAGAACTTATACTTCTGTCAAATGGAACATCGTTATTCTTTTCTTTATATGATAACTGTTCAAAGAGAACGAAATTTGAAAGCTTTAAAAGAATATTCCTGTATTCTTCTAATGACCCAGGTCGTATAGTGAACTAGAAGTACAAGAGGAAGAAACGCTGAATACGAAGTGCTTTAAAACGAAGCCAAAATAAGAAGAGGAATTGCAGAATATATAAGAGTATGAGTAACCAAACTTGTAGGCAGTGCACAAGCACCAAGTCCACTGCAAAGTGGAATTCCATTTGCATGAACTGAGGAGATCCTTCAGAAATACAATCGTGGTGCAGGGGTAAGAAGGAAAGTGAAGTATTCCCGTGGGGACTCTAAGAAAGACTTCGTATGAATGGAAAGAAGGGAAGAATTTATCACCATTTGCTTCAGAATAGCAAGAACATAGGGGGAAATAGAAAATACGAACTGCACGCTGCTAGCCTACTGTCAAGTAGAGGGAACGAAGATCAAACCACAAAAACGACTTGTGGTAAACCTTCTGAGCTTACCAAATCAAGACTGCTTCATTGGTAGCTCAGAATAAGACGAAAAGGTCCGTCCTGCACATTTATATCTGCTAACTCAGTAACCAATTTAACCGAGAATAGGTTGTGTGTGTGTGTGTCTGTGTGTGCGTGTGTGTGTGTGTGTGTGTGTGTGTGTGTGTCTGTGTGTGTGTTTCCAAGCGTATAAAACTGGGAAGTTTTAATCCCCTAGAGAGGGGAGAACATAGTTGTTTTTTTTTTTTTTTTTTTTTTTTTTGTTACTTTCTCATTTTCAAAATCTATATTCTACCAGAAAAATCTAAATCTAAAAAGTTTTTCCAATATAGTTTAGAATATAGGTGCTAACATTTCTGTTTGGAATTCTGATATTGGTTATAAATTGTTTTGGAATAAAATTAATATAATATTCCGCTGTTTTAAAAACATTTTTACACTTTCCGGTATTTTGTTTAAGAAAAACTATTCATTATATGAAAATTTCCACGCTACAAAGGTAATAAGTGGTATAATTTTAAAAAACAAACTTTCTAGTTCAAAATCTGTTGCAGATAGATTTTTATTATAACCAATAAAATTGAAATAAATTAATTTTATTAAGCACTTCAATAGATATTGGATTGAAATTTGGTACACCCACTTCTTTAATTACTGGATTTGCCTGTGCAAAAATTAAGCACAATAATTTAAAAAATCACCTTTTTAACTTCGGTGTACCCTTAAATTCAGTATCTTCCAAGCAAGCAAGATGAAGATTTTTGAGAAAATCTCCGAACCCCAAAATACTCTTTTCATTAAGCATTTTTCGAAAATGTTGACTTTATATTTAAGTTCTTTTTATTACAAACGAAAGCAACTCTTGAATTTTTTAGCAATGTCTTCAGAACCATATCTTGTTAAAACAGGTCGGTATTTATGTTTAATAACTTTCAATGATACGACATGAAGATTTTGAAGAAAATTCGAAAATTTTTATTTCCTTCGAAATGGCTCTAACGATTTTGATTAAAATGACATATGTTTAAGTGTTTTTATGATAAATTAAATGTATACATTGAATTTTTTGACTATATCTAATTAAGTTTTTGTATAACTGGTAAACTGTAAGATATAGACCAAATCTTACCATACAAAAAATGTAGATGTTGCTAAATTACACAATTTATGTTCAAAGATATTTTTTTAGGGTGAACAATTTTGGAGACATTCTTCGTTATTTGTAAACTTTCGTCAAATGGAACATCGTTATTCAGTTTTATATCTTAGTCGTGCAAAGAGAATGAAATCTCAAAGCTTTAAAGGATTTAAAGGAAATCCACTACTGCAAACCATCCTACTGACCTTTTTTGTGAAATACATTTTTTTTTCAAATCGTAACAACAGAATGTTGCTATATAAATATGTAGATCTTGTTAAAGCATATACTTTATTCAGATAATTTTGTTTGTGGAGTTAACCATTTCTGAGATATTGCTCGTATTTATTGGATATTATTTCTATTAAATAGAAAGTTGTTTTTTGTTACTTTTCCTTGGTTTTTTCGTTGCAGCAGGCGCTGGTCGGGCTATTAAAATGGGATTTTACAGTTATTCCAAATGTACCCCAAAAGGAAATATTTAATACAACAATTTCTACGAATTTCTATCTCAAGGAACTAGAAGTAGAATGAAGAATAAGGTTCTAAGAGTAGTTTCTACAAAGAGTGAGTAGAAAAAATAATGTAAAGAATGAGGTTAGGTGCACTCCGGATTAGGTTTCCCAGTGGGTACCGATAATCGAACCCTGGTCTTTCGCTTGGAAGTAGCAGTGCTGTTACAATGTATCGAACCCGGGAACTGAGATTGCGAGTCGTTTACCCTAAGCTTGCCCTCATAGAAGATAACACGTAAGAAAGCGAACCTCGCTTGGTTCCCCTTGCTGTGTAGGCAACTTCTCTGACTCGCGTGCATGCTGTACAGTGTATTGCCTAAGGGGTACATGGAGATTGCGTCTGTCTGCCCACGGTAGCATTATTGTTCTGTTGTGCAAACACAACCAGTACAGCCAATAGCTGATAAGATCAAAAGGTACGATCCCGGTTCAGCAGTACGATTGAACGCAATACAAATAAATTGAAGCATTTTCTATCTTTTGCCAAGTGTTTAGTGAGGGAGCAATCTTTTGCTTCAAATATGGGTTTAAATCATCGTGCAGCAACGCACTTTTCCAAACGCATTTTTTTAAAAAAAATGCAGGCACCTCAAAACAGTCATAGCACTTTCTTTTGTATTTCAATGTTATGTTTGGAATTTGTTGATGTAGCCGATGAAGGGAATTTCGTTAAGTACCTATGCGTGTAACGCTTCTCCCGGCGTCTGTTCTAAGAAAAGACAAACGATTTGTAAATGCGCCTACGTTAGGAAGGGAAAGAGAATAATTTGCCAGTTTTTCCCATTACGCTAAACGTGCAACGAGGGATTTGCGCAGGCCCCTAGGCTATCTAATTTAAAAGCACTAGATGTCTCTTGCTGTTCTCAAACCGCCCACCTTTAAAGATGGATGCTTTCTTGCCTCAGCTTTAAACACAAACACAAATATACCACAAGATACCAAGTGGCCTACTTTAAGCGGACATGCAGAAAGTAAATTAAATTAAAGTTCAATTTTTACTTTCTCCACTAGGTATAGTAAGTATTGTATTATACCCAAAATTTCGATGTAGAGGTTTCACTGGAAATACATGGCCCCCTGAGTAAAACAAGCATTTTTAGAAAAAACTCTGTCTATGATTAACATAACTCAAAAACGAAAAGTCGGTAAAAACCAAAGTTGGTATTTACGTTTAACATCTTTCAAGGATGCGACATCTAGGTCTATTCTTTACTTGGAAAATATTTTGAAAATTTTGATTTTCTTGAAAACGACTCAAACGATTCTGATTTAAATGCCGCACGTTTCAGACATTTTATGGCAACTAAAATGCGTATTTTGAATTTTCTGGCTATAGCTCACGTACCCTTAAAGACTTTTCTGCTCGACCATACCCAAATTGAATCACCAATTTGAAGAAGGGAATAATTCCAAAAACATGGTTTGTTGGGAAATCGAAAAAACTTCCTAGTGTGTTTATTTTTAGTTCAACGTAAACCCATACAATATGTTGCAGTATGTTTGCACAAAATGTACTCTTCAACCCCCCTCTTCACTTTGTGTTTCTGATTCTTCTATTAGCTATTTCAAAACTTCTTCATAAAACACTTTCTTGTCATGGGGAATATATGCAATGATTTTTCTGATGTCGTCCATTTTCAGCCTGGCAATAGGATTTGGATGTTGGTAGTTCAGGGTGCATTCCTGTTTTCAAAAGCACGACACTTTCTTTCACTAATCCATCTATGTATTCTGAGGTTATTACATATCCTTTAGGTTATCACAACTTATTTACTGACTTGCTTACATACTTTGTGGTTCTCTTATAAAACTGTGGTTATCCTTTGAAGTCAAGCACATCATCTGAAGTAATCTTTGATACTAAAAATCCCGATCTTTTAGAAGTTTTAATCATTTCCTCATACTTATCACAAGTATGAATCCTCTACTTTCTTCTGATCTTCCATTTGGCTACCCCAAAGCTGCGGCCACTATAAAAATGAGTGGCTTAGGGAAATACAAAGCACGTACCATACACTCAACACTAAACTATCTGGCCAAACTAAACAAACGAGGACTCACACCACAAATACTACACAAACTATACATAACATTAGTCCGACCACAACTCACATATGCAGCCGTAGCCACAATGCCCCTGATAACAACAGGCATGATGAATAAAATAAAAACTTATGAGAGAAAGTGCCTAAGGAATACTCACAAACTTTCCCCATCATTCAAATCCAACACTTTATACCAATACACATACATACACAATACACACACAAGAAGCTACAGAAGGACACTCATAAACACGGCACAAAAGATGAAAACTATACAAGAAACACAAAAAGAAAAAATCCTCCCCTTATCACACTGATACACGTATACGATAATTATCAAGTACAAGAAGAAGTAAAACTACAACATTTTCAAAACATTTAGACACACAATAAACACAAACACATACAGAAACCCCTAACATACAAAAACACACTAAACATATAATATATACCAAGTGAGGTGTTGCAGCAACATTAAAATAAAAATCTGATGTGTTGCACTCACATGACTTTCTCTACTCTTGTACTAACCATTCTTACAAACTCTTATTCCTATATCTTCTTCGTGTTAGTTAAAATAAACATTTGTACAAATTATCTTATTGCTTATTTCCTTGTAGCTGCAAGGGGAATATTGGAATACAGTAGGCTTTGTGCGATAGTCAAATCTTTTAAAGCTTTGAGATTCCGTTCTCTTTGTACACGTAACATATAAAAAAATGAACAACGATGACCCATTTCATGAAAGTTCCAAGTTTTCCGAAACTCACACACATAACAAGGTATATCTCCGAAATGGTTCACCCTACCAGAAAATTTATTTTGACATAAATTGTGTATTTTAGCAAGATCTACATTTTTTGTATAGTATGATTTGGTCTATCTCTAACGGTTTACCAGTTATGCAAAAGTCGTCCAGAGTAAATACGACTACAGCTGCTATAGCCAGAAAATTCAATATATACATTTCATTTGTCATAAAAATATCTCAAACATATGACATTTTAATCAAAATCGTTAGAGCCATTTTCAGGAAAATCAGAATTTTCGAAAAATTTTCCATGTAAAGGGTAGTTTAGGGTGGGGCTATTTTCTTCAAAATCTTCGTGTCACATCCTTGAACGACATTAAACTTAAATACCAACTTTGGTTTTTAACCGACTTTTCGTTTTTGAGCTATGCTGTCCACAGAGTGACAGACTGACCGACACACAGACATACACACGGACCTTTTTCTAAAAATGCTTTCTTTGGATTCAGGGGGCCTCAAAACATGTATTTCCGGTGAAATCTCTACTTCAAATTTTTGGGTGGAATACAATACTTCCTACTTACCAGTAGAGAAAGTAAAAAAGGAAAAAACGAGCAACGAAGCCATAGATCTTTTTGGGTAGAAGCACATGAATGGAGCCATGGATGTGGAACACGGAAATCTGACACACAGAAACACAGATCACAACACACTACACTACACAATATCAACAAAAACACAAAACAACACAAATGCGCACACAAGTGGAAGGAAATCCCAACACGACAAACAAAAAATAACACACTAGGCTGAAGAGGGGTTTCCATAAACAGCCCGGGCATGTTGTAAACATGCCCAAATTAACACTTCATTTCATTCATTCAAATAGTGATAGATTTTCTTGAAGCGGCCTATGAAAACCAGAGAAAGTAAATCTCACCATTGTGTTGTTCCTGTTTTGGCCTCCGCAGGCGTCACTGAAGACATGAAGCTCTGTGATAGCTGGGTCCATCTTCTGAATATTCATCCACAGGAAACCGCACCTCATCTGGTCCTCGCTTTGCCTCTCCTTTACGGCACGTCTGGAACTCGGCGGAATTTGTTTTTATGCCATGCAGACAAAATACGTACATCCAAAGTTTTCTTCAGTAGAACATGTCTTGGCATTTTTGGAAGTGGGAGGTCTTGCATGAAGTCAATTACAATCACTCCCACTGTATCATTTTCCTTACATCGGCTTATCACTTCCTGTTGTTTCTTGTAACGCTTTTTAACTCAGCGTAAGTGTATCAGTTTTTCTGCCATTACCACGTTCAGCATTTTCGTTTAAGAAGGGGGACCTGATTTTCAAGTTCCTGGCAACTTGAGCAAGCATCAATCTAGGGTCTTCCAAATCTGTATCCATGACTTTCATTATAATACTGACGATAGAAATCGTACTTAACAATATTAGCAAGGTCAGGATGCTTGTCATCACAGAATAGTTCATGCATTATTTTAACATTAAGATCTGCGCTCAGATGCTTGACTATTTTACAGCAATAATATGATTGCTTAAGTGGAAATACTGGAGTACGTTCATCGATCTTGTTAATTTTTCTTGAGGCAGGGCGCTTGCACGATTATGATGCTTCTAGCGCAAATCTACAGGTGATTTTCCAGGAGAAATTGGTGGTTAGCCTAAAGGGAGCTTTATTGTTTACTGCATAAGGGACTGAGAAAGCTGTTTTGCATACCATTACTCTCTCATTGGTCACTAGTACAAAATATGTGAAACTGCTGTCTCTGCGTCTTGGTGTTTCAGTCTCGGAGCGCCTCCTGGCTACATCATAACGTTGTATCAATCCCATCAGAAACGTGTCTTGCTCACTTTTGGGCCGTCCAGAATAAACCATGTCTAAAAATGACTTCTTCGCTACTGTTGAAAACTTACGAGTACATTTCTGTTTGCACGAACAACGTAGCTGTGAATTAGATTTGCCTGGGACAGCTTTTATGTTGCAGTACTAACGTATTCCTTAGGCTGAAGAAGGAAATGAATCCGGGAGTAATCCCTTGTTCAAACTAACGAATATTACTCGGTCTAATAACATCGTTATTTGGTTTTTTTCCTTCTTTCTCCTGACACATGCCTCTAGGCACATAGATGTGATTTTTAACAGAAACTCATTTTACAAACTTTGGTGCTTATTCCCTTCTTCAAACTGGTGATTCAATTTATTAATTATAAGTCTGATAGCGATCTCCTAATTGACCCCCTTAAGTTCAAACTTTCATTAAAGCGCAATATCGATTAATTCTCGAAACGCAACTAGCGCGAGTTTAGAAAGCGCTGTCGGACACTACTGACAGTGAGATGCAACTTACTCCACCGGAAATTAGACAAAAACACTGAATGTGACGAACAACTTATTGCCAGAAAAACAAGAAAAATGCACAAAAATGCTACACATAATTCATGAATTGAAGGAAAACATTCCAAGGTTATCATTTGCATCATGCAGCTGTGACCTGCTGAGAAACAAATCAATCGCTTAGCGAACCAATGTTATTATCGATCACAATAATTTTTTTTTTTCAGTATGAAATTTTCTAACTACATGACTTTCTTCTTAGGGTTCTCCTGTTCTTGTCTCACACTTCCTTCGTTTTCTAGTGTCTTCCTTTTGGCTGATACTCAATTATTTATCTCTCTATTCTCTCCAAATGCGAGTTCCGTGTTTCTCAACATATGAGACAGCCAAATTCAACAGAAGGGGATACCGTTGTGACTTGAAAGACAAACGAATACGTATGATATGCAAGTATAATATAATGAGAACATGGGAAACCTATCATGCAAAGACTTAGAAAAGAACATTGTGCATAATTTATAATTAGGGACGACACTTCGTTCCAGTTCACTTGGAGCTCCATTGTTACTGGTCCTGGAGCACAGAGTACTGTGTCTACTGGTAGATAAGGGGTTGTCCTTCCAATTCCAAGTTAATATTGTGACGTGTGCAATAATACACGGACGGGGCCAAGCTATTTCACAGCACATGCCGGGTGGCGACCGATACGTGACTGTAAACAATGAGGCGGTAGAAAGAAAAGGGATCGAGAGCGTTCGCGAGCCTTTTAGCTGAGTCATCGCGGTGCGTGTGTGTTAAGAGTTTCTGGAAAGGTTGTGTAACGTCACCCCCAGAATAAAAGGACATGAGACAGCAGCAGAGTCAGTGAACGAGTTTGAAAGTATAGCTACGGGAATAAGTCGGTCAGTGTCAGCGTGTGTAAGACTGCTGTGAGTGTGTGTCGTCCCAAAAGATACGTCGGTCGTCGCAAGTGATTGTAAAACCATAGTTAAGTGTATAAAAAACATCAAGATTATAAGTAGAACATTTCTAACTTGTGATAGGAATGCCTGCGGACTGTTTTAACGACGAGAAGAAAATTGTGTATTTCTAGTAAAATTTTAGAAGACAATAAAGTTATATAAAAATAACGGCACTAGATTTTTGTCGTGTTTGTTGCAATATTTTCTTTCACTCTTTTTATGAATCTGAGATACGTTACCTAATTAGCGCTTTATTAACTTTATAAACCCACAACACGCTATGGTAAACGCAGTGTATTTATAAATATCTATTGCACTTTTAATTTATAAACGTTTTATTATTGCTTTTGTTAGGTAACCGTTCTCTTTACGTCAATATCTTCCATAAATTGTTTATAAATGTCATATATTGAGCCTAATTAGGGTTTTATTAAGCAAGTTTTTAAACTGCAGTAAGATATGCGCAATGCTCCAAAAGTTGCTCATTCGACAGATTTAATTATGCTTCCCTGGGCGGTAATTACAGCATTTTCTCTCTGTTACAAAATATCACCCTATGTTTTGCAGTCTCGGCAAGAATATTCTATCTAAACAGCAAAATGAAACTGAATTATATGTTATATACAAAAAACATATTCTCCTATAATTAATGAATGTATTTTGGGATTCAGCTCAGCAAAAAAATTGAGCATAAATAACAACAAAGCTCGTTAATTACGTCAAAAAGGAAGAGCAATTTGAAGGGTTGAGTTGCATTAGCACCACATTGTGCGAGGGTTAACGTTTATCTTTGAAAAAATTTAATAAAGTTATATTAATTATTCAGTAAATATTAAAAATATCGTCCTGCAAGTAACGGTTGATTAGTCGTTTACACCTTGGATAGCTTCCAAAATATAACATATCCCTTCACAAATAATGATATTCGTTAAACTATTATGACAACGAGGGGGATGGCTCAGGCGATAGCGTCTGTGGTAGACCTTTTTGTGGGTTTTTCCAGGGTCGTTAGGAGAACGCTGGGAATTAAACCTCTCAAATTCCACGTCGCATCTCACCTCACTTTACCTTTTATTCTGCTTGGCTATTTCAGGGTTAAAAGTGTCGGCGTACATGGCTATCTGAAATCGAGTTTACAGCAACCTAATTAACAGATATAAATTTATGCAGCATCTAGACTTCATCTTGTTTCTTAATCCATTTTGTTGCATTTAAAATGCTCTTTTCCTAACAAAAAAAACAATAATAATGATAATAATAATAACAATAATAATAATAATAATAATAATAATAATAATAATAATAATAATAATAATAATAATAATAATAATAATAATAATAATAATAATAATAATAATAATAATAATAATAATAATAATAATAATAATAATAATAATAATAATAATAATAATAATAATAATAATAATAATAATAATAATAATAATAATAATAATAATAATAATAATAATAATAACAATAATAACTCTATTAATATTTTTTGTGGTTTGTAAGAAATATTATGGACTTTATTTTGAAAGATATCGTTAGCCTATTTTCCCTATAGGTACTAGACTTTTCACCCCAAAATAATATGCCAATATTTTACCGGAAAAAAAAAATATTTTGGGGTTCGTTTAGCCAGAAGAAATCAGAAGAAGGTTCACCTGTATCTGTAAAAGCCATAACACAAAAAATGTCTTAAATATACGACGTTTGTCACTTAAGTTGGGGTCGAAGCCGAAGATTTTTGAAAACTCCTCTAAATCAAGCTAATCTTTACATGAAACAGATTTCGTTATTTTTATTTTTCTCAAAAATATCTCTAATGATTTTGATTAAATTACCAGATGTTTAATACTGAACCACATTTGGATAACTGGTTAACCGTAAGACATAGAGAAACGTTTACCACAAAAAAATGTAACACTATTATGATATTATGGTCTTCTTCTATATTTCTTTTTCGTGTTCATTTAAAGAAGAAAATGTCAAAGCTAAATGTAAAAGCAGAAGAATGTTTATCTCAATTAACATGAAGTAAATTGGTGCAACATTTGTAGTAACTTGTAGGAAATATGAATGGCTGTGTTCGACATATGAAAGTTCTCTCTTGTTTTTTGTTCAGTCTTTTTTGAGGAGTAGTTTTTTGCACAGCGAGAACAACTTGTGCTGCAGGTGTTTTTAAGAGCGCACACTGCGTCTAAAAGTACAAGTTACAGAAACTGAGCAGCATATGGGAAAGAATGTTCATATAGATGGGTTTTCCTAAGTATGAGTATGAAAGTTCCTTTCTAACATTAGAGCGATAAAACGCCTACATATATACTTGGCTTCTTTGTGTAGAACAGCGAGCTGCAAGGCAAGATAAAGATTGTATCTTAAGCACAGGCCGTGATGTCTATGTCGCGCAATCTGGAGGCCCTGGGTTCGGTTCTCATAGCCAACTTTCCCGATCCATGACTTTTCGGTAAGTTTCGCCGGGTCGCTAGACCTTATTAGTCGCGGTGTTATCGCTTTGGTTGTATCACCTCCTTGCGGTTCCTGTGACGATGTTCTTACGTTTCAGAACATTTGAAGTATCCATGCGCACTAAAAACTAACAAAAGACTTGGCGAATATTCTACTGAGCATATTGATATTTAATTGAAGAAGCAAAGGCAAAAAAATCTGATGTTTAGCACTCACATGACTTTCTCTACTCTTGTACTAACCATTCTTACTAACTCTTATTCCTATATCTTCTTCGTGTTAGTTAAAATAAACATTTGTACAAATTATCTTATTGCTTATTTCCTTGTAGGTGCAAGGGGAATATTGGAATACAGTTGGTTTGTGCAATAGTCAAATCTTTTAAAGCTTTGAGATTCCGTTCTCTTTGCACACGTAACATATACAAAAATGAACAACGATGACCCATTTCACGAAAGTTCAGTTTTCCGAAACTCACACACATAACAAGGTATATCTCCGAAATGGTTTACCCTACAAGAAAATTTATTGAGACATAAATTGTGTATTTTAGCAAGATGTACATTTTTTGTAGAGTATAATTTGGTCTATCTCTAACCGTTTACCAGTTATGCAAAAGTCGTCCAGAGTAAATACGACTACAGGGGCTATAGCCAGAAAATTCAAGATATACATTTCATTTTTCATAAAAATATCTCAGACATATGACAGTTTAATCAAAATCGTTAGAGCAATTTTCAAGAAAATCAAAATTTTCGAAAAGTTTTCCATGTAAAGGGTACTTTAGGGTGGGACTATTTTCTTCAAAATCTTCATGGCACATCCTTGAACGACATTAAACTTAAATACCAACTTTGGTTTTTAACCAACTTTTTGTTTTTGAGCTATGCTGTCCACAGACTGACAGACTGACAGACTGACACACAGACACACACACACGGACCTTTTTCTAAAAATGCTTTTTTTTTGGATTCAGGGGGCCTCAAAACATGTATTTCCGGTGAAATCTCGACATCGAATTTTTGGGTGCAATACAATACTTCCCCTACTTACCAGTAGAGAAAGTAAAAATGAACAACGATGTTCCATTTCACGAAAGTTTTAAGTTTTCCGAACCTGCCACAACTAACAAGGAATATCTCCGAAATAATTCACTCTAACAAAATTATTTGACATAAATTGTGTGTTTTAGCTAGATCTACATTGTTGTACAGTACGATCTTGTCTATCCCTCACGGTTTAGCAGTTATTTAAAGGTCATCCAGAGTAAGCAGGACTACATAGGCTAAAGCTAGAAAATTCAAAACATGCTTTTCATTTGACATCCCAATATCTCAAACAAATGGCTTTCTAATCAAAATCGTTGGAGCCATTTTCAAGAAAATAAAACTTTTCGAAACATTTTACATGTAAAGCGTAGTTTAGGGTGCGGCAATTTCTTGAAAGTTTTCGTGTTGCAACCTTGAAAGACGGTGAACTTAAATACCAAATTTAGTTTTTAACCGATTTTTCGTTTTTGAGTTATGCTGTCCGAAGACTAACACACACACAGAGACGTTTCTCTAAAAAATGATTTTTTTTATTCAGGAGGTCTTAAACATATTTTCGGTGAAATATCGACAGCGAATTTTTTGGGTGGAACACAATACTTTCTCTACTTACCACTAGAGAAAGTAATAACGCATGGACGATTTCTGAGCCGCAAGTAGTCTATTTTGTACTTTTAGCTGAATTAATAGAGTCCAAAGATAGTTCCAAAGTAGCCAAATAGTGAAAATCATACATAAGGGGTTGACAAGGTCCGATATAAAGCATTATAGATATGTGTAGTTCTGCAATACGACGTATATACAAGTGAGGTTTGTCGATTAATTACGTAACCAGAACCAGAACCATTATCAGGTCGTACAGGTACTCCTGTACGGTGTGTCTTTTCGCACAGCACCTAGCCGCTCTTGCGGCTTTATCTGTGCGATATGGGAGGTTGTCTGTGTATTGTCGTGCGTGTTTGTTCTGGGCAAAGGTTACTTTCTGTATACCTAATTCAGGATACAGAAAGGGGGCAGGAATTAATTAATTACGTAAAAAAATTCACGTATTCAAATATATAAAATCGCTTGGTTCTGTAGCCAGAGGATAAACTAATTAGTTATATTCCCATACTTAAAGACTTCAATACTAAGTTGACTTCACATAGATTCTATGACGTCAGGAATCTTTTTTAATGCTTGTTAATCCTTTTACTGTATACAAATACCATTCAATATAATACAGGACTCTCTGCGATACATCGTAGCACATTGACTAGGTGGCCATCTAGCGGCAAGTCCTGATGAAACCATTTGCAGGATGTGCTGTATTTGGCTGCAATAAATATGAGACTTTTTGTCGATTTCCTCGTGACAAGAAATTGTAAGTTTTTCTGTTTCTGTTTTCTGTTTTTATTTTCTGAATGTTGCTAAATAGATTTATTATGAGTAATTTTCCTCAAGAGAAACACGTGGTTTTTGAGGTTAAGTTTTAAATTGTTCTTTGTTTTAGGTGTGATGAATGGGTTTTGAGAAGTAAAAGGAGAGATTTATGTTTATAATCCAGCACTACAGGATTGTTCAGACCATTTTCTACCCACTGTTTTCAGAAATCCACGACTTTATAGTCGAGGGTATGTAAGGTATATCATCTCATATTAATGAAAAAAAATTGCATCTAAAATGCATGTAAACCAAATATTATTTGCAATTATGAAACCGAAATTATAATGTATATAAGTAATTAATGTTAGAAAGAATTAAAAGGAGATTGTATTGATAGTTAATGGTATAACGTTGATAATAAAGCTAAATATATTAAAGTCTTAAGAATGGAAGCTTAGGCAGATTAGATGAGTGATACGATTAGAATTGTTGTGTGAGCAAAGCACGGAGAGTTTAGGGTCAATGCACGTCAAATCGCACACCCGTAAAACACGACTTCTTCGTGGGAGGTTCAAAATTCTTTTATGAATAATAGTCATCAAATAAGGAGACCCGTATTTTTAAATTACTTGCTTAGTTATGGCTATTAGAAATTAAGCAATTTCTGCGCGCACCTTAATATAAAATCACTTGTTACTCTAAGGCCATATAGAACTGAGAGTTGGGGTTTGGCGCACTGGAAAGATTAAATACAACACTTAACAACTTGCGACCAATAATTATCACACAAAAATTTTGGACTGTTTTTTGATGGTATATTTTGTAAAACCAAAAATAGAATTTAAATCAACGTGTTAAAAATCTTTAAAAAAAACCACACGTATTCCCTGACATTTTATCTCTAAAATAAGATGTTGAAAACTATGGAGCTTGCATTAGTGCATTTGCTACAATTTTTTTCTGGAGGCCTGCAAGCGCACACGGACGAGTAACAAGCCAGGTGACTGCAGACAGCCTGCGAATTGGTGCGTCAGCTATGCTACTCAGATAACTTCTTACTAAGGCAGTACAGTCCATGCAGAAAAATGTCTCCACAGTATACCTTCTTTCTGATACTCCTGTGACATCTGATACGTGCTTTTGAACTTTTGAATTTTTTTGAAAAAATCTTCTGATGTAAGCAGTTCTTTGCTTTTAGCTTCTTCTTTCATGTACGTCCATACATTTGAAACGGTTTCTCTGCTCTGTGTAATGTTTTGTCCCTAATTTAGAACGTGCAGGTGGCATAAATGATTTACACCATGATCAATGTCTCACAAATTCACTATACTCACCCTTTATCGCAAAGATCTGTGTCTCCAACTGCACGCTGCACTAAAAAGCACCTGTGAATTAGTAAGGACTGTCTCAAATAAAGCTGACATCACTACCTTCCCCCTCCCTCCCCATGTGCATGGTTTCATTCGCAGAATTATACAATATGAGCTGATGAAACAGACAAGCTATGGATTCGCCAACAGGACTTCCAGTCAATGTCAGGGGCCAAGAACGATGGGTCCAGCTGTGCTTTAAAATTACACTCCTTCATTCCTTTGTCAAAAACTGAAGCTTTAGTGATACAATTTTCTTTCGAAGAAGGAGGTAAAGCTGTGTGTTGTATGGAAACATTAGTTACATTGTATGGAAAGATATGGAAACCTAAGTCCATCGGGACTGGCGTCAAAGCTGTCATCTACCCGCACGTGTAGAAGCAGAGATGCAGAGGCCCAGTACCTAAGTCCGTGGGGACTAGCGTCAAAGCTGCCATCTATCCGCACGTGTAGAAGCAGAAATGGAGAGGCCCAGTACCTAAGTCCTTGGGGACTAGCGTCAAAGCTGCCATCTATCCGCACGTGAAGAAGCAGAAATGGAGAGGCCCAGTACCTAAGTCCTTGGGGACTAGCGTCAAAGCTGCCATCTATCCGCACGTGTAGAAACAGAGATGCAATTGCCCAGTAGCATAGTCTCTGAGGACACGTGACTAAGTAAACTGTTACAGACAGGATGAGCGCTAGAAGGCTAAAGTTCCCAAAAACCAATTCCCAAAGTGTCTCCTACAGTTACGACTTACAATAAACAGAGGAACAAAAAGTATGTATCAGTGTTTTGTTTTCTTACTACTATTGCACGAGTAGTTAGTCCAAATTCCAGGGATTAGTCTATTACACTGTAATGAATTGAGTGAATGAGTGGCATTAAAATTTATGGGGAATAAAACTGAAAAAAACACAGAAAGAGTAGGAAAAGCAAAAGGAAAACAGAAATAAAGTAGAAAATGAGGTAGAAATGCAGACAAGGAAAAGAGAAGAGCTATAGACCAAAGGGTAAGAAATAGCCGGGACGTCAGTTTGCTGAGGGGGTGGGGAAATTAATGAATGCGGAAGTAACGACCAAAGGCAATTGTGAAATCAAACTTAACGGAGCGCACTTAATTAGCAACGAAATTAAAAAGAACCCTCATTAGGCACCAGAGTACGTTTACATTTTTAATTAATGAGAAATCATTTATACCAGCAACGTGAAATCTGCTTATTGCTCTATTTCGTGTTATTTATACTGAAAATATTTGAACCGCAGAGTCCTTTTCCTTGGTTGTTCAACAACAGCTTCTTTCTGCACAGATAACTACTGAACTTCGTTAAAAAATGAGTAGTAAGGAGGTAGTTGTCCAATAGAGAGCAAAAGTTGTCAGAATAAACAAATTCCAAGACGTCTTTCAGAAACTTTAGCTTTATAACTGTGTTTTATATTAGACTAAGTACAAGATGCTTCAAAAGTGTCCGTAAATAATGTGAATGTGTAACTAATATAAAGAAAAACATACAGAATACTGGAAGGTCTCTGAGAACCTGGAGCAGGTCACAATGGCCCTTCTGGAAAGTGAGGGACGAGGGAAGAGACCCGAAGCGCAAACAGATCTGGTTGAACAATGAAGTATAAAGGTGGTACCTAAACACTGCCGTTTCGAATGCATTCGACCCCTTTGGGCCCATCCACAAGGCCGAAACCGCATTTGTGTGGCCCAACTGGAAGCGGGTCCTAACTTAGCCACCACTACCGACGCCACGCCAGGGAAGAAAGCTCTACTAAGTCCAACCACAACCTGCAAAGCGACGTCATTTGATCCTACAGCCAGAAACAGATGACAACGAAGATGACAGAAAAGTTATGATGAAAGGGGAACCACACCAGCCTTTTTTTACTTACCCGGGAAAACACGAGAAACTCAGGATTTAAATTGAGCAGTAGCTGGGGATCGAACCTGGCACGTCCCTAATGCAAATACCACTTATTACCACGGTACACCTTGCTCGACTAGTTAGTTTTATTTTGTAAGAAACAAAGTAAGGTGTAAAGGTTTGGCTAAACGTGCTTTAAAGATTCAAATTACTCAGTGAAAATTAACAAGATAACCAAACATATTCTTCCCTAGAATTTACACCCAAGCATAATTTTATCTTCTTCCCAGATGGACTGGGCTACATCCTTCCAGGTCTCACATACTGGTAAACTGTTAGAGATAGACCAAATCTTACTATATAAAATGTAGATCTTGCTAAAATACGCAATTTATATTTTTATAAAGTGAACCAATTCGGAGATATGCCTCTTATTTCTGTGAGTTTCGAAGAACTTATACTTCTGTCAAATGGAACATCGTTATTCAATTTTTATATGTTAACCGCACAGAGAGAACGGAATTTGAAAGCTTCGAAACTTTGGACTATCGCTCAAAGCCCATGTATTCCCATATTCTCCTTCCACATACAAGGAAATAAGTAAATAAGATAATTTCTGCAAATTTTTATCTCAACTCACACGAGGAAGATATAGCAATAAAGAGTTTGTAAGAATGGTTAGCACAAGAGTAGAGAAAGTCATGTGAATGCAACACATCAGATTTTTGTATAGTAAGATTTGATCTTATGGTTTACCAATTATGCGAAAGTCATCCAGAGTAATTTAGACTACATGGGCTATAGCCAGAAGATTCAAAGTATACCTTTTATTTGCCATAAAAATATCTCAAACATGGCATTTTAATCAAAATCGTTAGAGGCATTTTTGAGAAAATATGAAATTCCGACAAAGATCCTTGAAAGATATTAAATTTAAAATACCAACTTTGGTTTTTAACCGACTTTTCGTTTTTGAGTTATGGTGACCACAAACAAACACACAGACAGACAGACAGACAGACAGACAGACAGACAGGCAGACAGGCAGGCAGACATATACACATACACACACGGACCTTTTTCTAAAAGTGCTTTTTTAGGATTCAAGGGGTCTCAAAACATATATTTCCGATGAAATCTCGACATGGAATTTTGGATGGAGTACAATACTTCCTTTACTTACCAGTAGAGGAAGTAAAAATACATATATTTGCGAAAGGAAATTTCTTATTTCTCACTAACGATACCATAGCTTAAAGATCTTGTCTACAGATGTCGCTATTGTCTAAGAAAGACACATTTTGTAGTGCTCCTGCATTTCTTCACTTCATTCCGCTTCAGTGCATAATGACGGTGTTATTATGTATCTAAATATGAACAGAAAAATGAAAAAGATAAGAAAAGAGTAGAAGAATGATTTAATGAAAGTTATACACGTTTTCTGGGAAAGCAATCACAGTTGTTCCATCTTTGTTACAGCATCAAGGTTTATTCGTTTGTCTGAACTTTGGTTACGTCACGTGGTTCATTGAGTTTGTGGATTCTTCACTGAGAAGGAACACCACTTAATTTATCTCTAGAGGAATCTAACTAACTTTTACGCTAGCAAGTGTTTTTTGTATTCAGTTGAGCTACTCAAATGCACAATAAGTAAGTTATTCCTTATCACATTTCTAGCTGGGTTCCCACCAATTGCCGCAACTTATTAAACTTTTAGGTTTTGCATTTCAATGTCGAATTAGCCAGAAAGCAAGAAGATATGAAACTCATTATTACAAGCTAGTTTTGATGATGACCTAGGTAAGAAAACAATACTAACCCATGTTCTGTCTAACAACGAAATAGGAAAGCGTTTTGTGAGGTTCCGTTTACAGTCGTATAAAGCGGCGTGCTAAAATGTACTCCATTATTGCGTCGCTTGCGAATCAACAGAGCACTTCGCTTATTTCATTTGTTCTAGACGTGCTTTGTTCTCTGTATATTTTTGACATATAACGAAACATTTTAGAACGAAACATTTCAGGTGACTTTCAGACGCTCATATTTGCAAGTTATTACACTCTCTACTGTGTAGTTTCAGAAAATAGGGGAAATGGTACTGCATTCCACCCAAAACTTCAATATGAGATCTCACCACAAATACATGTTTTGGTACCCCCTGAACCTAAAAAGTTAGCATTTTTATAAAAATCTGATTGCACTCACATGACTTTCTCTATTCTTGTACTAACCATTCTAATAAACTCTTATTCCTCCATATTCGTGTTAGTTAAGATAAACATTTGTACAAATTATCTTGTTTATTTCCTTTTAGGTGCAAGGGGCATATTAGAATACAGTAGGCTTTGTGCAATAGTCAAATCTTCTAAAGCTTTGAGATTCCATTCTCTTTGCACACTTAACATATAAAATAATGAACAACGATGATCCATTTCACGAAAGTTTTAAGTTTTCCGAAACTCACACACATAACAAGGTATATCTCCGAAATGGTTCACCCCACAAGAACATTTAATAGACATAAATTGTGTATTTTAGCAACATCTACATTTTTTGTATAGTAAGATTTGGTCTATCTCTAACAGTTTACCACTATACAAAAGTCGTCCAGAGTAAATACGACTACAGGGGCTATAGCCAGAAAATTCAAGATATGCATTTCATTTGTCATAAAAATATCTCAAACAAAATCGCCAGAGCCATTTTCAAGAAAATCAAAATTTTCGAAAAATTTCCATGTAAAGGCTAGTTTAGGGTGGAGCTATTTTCTTCAAATTCTTCGTGTCGCATCCTTGAAAGACATTAAACTTAAATACCAACTTTGGTTTTTAACCGACTTTTCGTTTTTGAGTTATACTGTACACAGACACACAGACAGACACAGACACACGGACATTTTTCTAAAAATGCTTTTTGGATTCAGGGGGTCTCAAAGCATATATTTCCGGTGAAATCTCGACATCGAATTTTTGAGTGGAATACAACACTTCCCCTACTTACCAGTAGAGAAAGTAAAAATGAGATACATATATTTAAATTGTATGTAAGTTATAACGTTTATTTTAAAGTTCTCGGAAGAAGTTCGGACAATTTGCTAGCAGGTTATTGATCAAACACAAAGAGCTGAACATTTTGATAAAATTAATGTTATAAATTGCCAAGGAACTGAGATAATTTGAAATTCGAAAGCTGTGTGGGAGGCATTTCCTGGAATAATAATTACCCTTGTAGAATATAGAGTATTCTCATTTACCGCTTCTGATGTTTGTGGGAGACAGGTAGCGTATGTTTCGTTTGGGTTATTGTTTTTTATCGTATACGTTGCACAGTAATTAGTTCTTACAAAAGTTATGTTAGTAAATGAATGGTGTATATACAAGCTTTGAGCGAGATTGTGGTGAAGGATGCAGATAGGATATTATAAACGGCTATCTGGTGTTATAGCAGCTCTTAGTTTGCATTATACATAATATTCCTTAATCCATGACCACACATCTGATATTGAAAAACTCATACCACATATAACTCATATAAGGAATAACATACTTTCAAATTTTCGTTGCAATATTTTTAACACCTTTAAATTGATTAGCTTTTCTAGCTACTTTTCTGGCAATGTACCTGATATGGGCCATACGAAGAATTCAAAATGTTGATAATTTTAAATAGAGGAGAAGGTCCAGTTATGGTCTAGGGTCTAAAAATAGGCTCGGCATGTATCTCGACTGTAGGGTGCTGCGACCTATCGGAATAAGCTTGTACCTTATCATCTTCCTGCAGTAGTGCAATTCGCGCGAGTGTGAACTTGTGTTTTTCTGAAAGGTATGCATGTTTTATTTTTTTAAATAACTAGGCATGTTTTTACCTTATTCAAGTTAATTTTGTCGTGTTATAGTTCATTTGGCTTTTGTGTGAAATATTTGCATTGTTTCCATCCGTTATTAAATACGAGGTAAATATATGTCTTGCGATATATTAACTGCTTCAAGTTCTATAAGTTCGCAACTTTCCAGGACTACTGTGGATCACTTACGTTAAAATCTTGAACTTCAGCGACTGAGTTTTAATATTGAAAATGATAAATAGGTAAGTCTTACCATTCTATATTAAAGCATCCTAGAAGCTCTTTGAGCATATGCTATGACGTGGAAAAGATGAATGAATCTTGCAGAGGAGCAACAGGAAGTACCTATCTGACTCTGGGAGACAAGTGAAAGACGTTTATCTGCCTCAGGCAGCACACACGCTCAAAACAAGCAACTATTATTAGTGTTATCTTCGTCTCCTTCGCCCCCCCCCCCCTGTCTGTCTCGCTACTTGCAAGCAGTCATTGTCACATTGTGTTGCAGATCGAGTTGAGGGTGTTTTGTTAATAAAAGCAGTCTTGGCTCATTGTCCCAACTTTAACAACAACAATATGAACAAATTGCAAATACCGTAACAAGACGTCAAAATTAGTCCGCTTACTTTTTTCCCCAGTTCTCTGCTACTGACGTTAACACAGTCTACAGTCCTTCGTGATTTTACAACTCACAACTATTTTCTTCTCGTAACCTTGACTCAGTTCTTTCACTGTCTTTCATTACTCCGATGATAAAATCACTCAACATTCGTTAAAACTTCTTCACTACCTGCCTTTACGCTCTCCGCAAGCTTTCATACTGGCGATGACTTAGCCACGTATTTCTTGGCTGCCAGACACTTCTCGAATGTTCTGGAAAATCCCTTGTTGCCGCTTGATTGTTGTTAGTCACGTTATTCCTCGTGTGAGTGGAATATTGAAATTCTGAAAAGTAACTCCTCGAGTCTCCCAAGAACAAAATTGAATTATTTTTGTTTATTTCCAAGCCTGCAAAGTCAATTTACCTTAATAGAACGGGTGATCAAAATAAATGTTACCAGAATGTAACTAATTCGATTTAATCAAATCTATTCTCAAAATACACTACTTTTTTACGAAAAAACAATTTTAAATGTAATAGATGCAACTTACAGACAATAGGTCCGCCAAAAATGCCAAGTAATTAATCTGAAGTGGCAATTCCCTTACAAAATTACCAATTTTGGGTTTTTGGCTGTTCCTTTGGGTTTTTCCTAATGTTCTTTTGTTCTAAATCATCCTAGTACTGAGGCAAACAAATCAAAAAAGAAATTAATTAAATTGGTGCAGACATTTTCGAGATTTTGCGAGAGATTAAGGCACGGCAATTGATTTTTATGTAATACTGTAACAAAATGGCAGAATCCAAAGCCCGGTTACTTTTACTGTCTCTAAGTTTTACTACAAATGCACAATTTAAAGTCCTTTTTGCTATCACAATTGTTCTTCCGATAATCTTTCTCAGTCTCTCAATATCTTTCTCGAGTTTCTCCGTCCTGACTATTACTATACAATCACTCGACGACACATATGTACATACTCACTGACAGGTTGGTCGACTCACTCTCGTAACTAAAAACTGTTCACGACTTACACAACTTAACTCAAAGTGACCCAAGAACTAAAAATTACTCGCACTGCTGGCGCAGTCTATGGTCCTATTTATACTGGAGACGATGTCACGTGAGCTTTTGAGATCTTTCGATGCGCACGTGCGCAATGACTCAGCGACAATCAACGAGAAGCTTCTCGGCCCCTTTTGTTGTTATCGCGCCACCACGGCCACGCACACACAATCGCTCCAGGCCGTCGATTAACTGTAAGTAACATTTAAATTTCGATATTTTGAGCAACCTCTTTGCTTTAAGCTAGCGTGAATGCACATCCCAAGGTTGACACTATTATCGTAAGCCCCATATTGCTGTGTCCCTGGAATTGTCCAGTGTCTCGCTGCGTTCCTGCCAGGGACTGTGGACATGGACTGTGGAGAAACTTTATAAAACAATCCAGGAGAAGAGCTTGGTTCTAAATCATTTACACTCATATCTTTTATGCTAAGTTCTTCTCTCTTCTCGCATGTTCGAAGCTTTATGACGGCGATCCTTATAAACATTTTAGCATATTGCTGTTATTTATTCAGGAGTTTCCATTGTTTCCCTAGTAGTTCGCTTTAAAAGAGCGCTGAAACGTTTTTTCTATTCCATTCACAGTGTAACTGGCAAGTGTCTTGTCACCCACTGGCGTCATTCGTTCCGAACGAGGTCGCAGTGAATTGGCATTTCGCTCCAAGTTTCAGAACATAAAGTTAGAGAACGCGCCGCTGTTTTATACAGTCTCATTCCGTCTTCAACCTCATCATGCTTTTACCCCTCCCTCCCTCCCTCCCTTCTCCACGCTCCGCTAGGAACCAACTTTGGTGAGTGAATATCAAATGACAAGTAAGAGTGTAAGAGAAGGGTGGGAGGAGGTAAGTCATGAAAAATTGAAGAGTTCCCTGGAGAACAAAGGGGAAGTTATGCGAGTGGAGGGGGGAGAGACATCGACAGCGATTTCACGCAAGCAAGGAAGCAAGGGTGCGGCATAGAACATCATGCGCTCAAAGCACGGCGTTTAATTGGGTTGTGCTCGCGTTACCATGGACGGGCAATCGCGGCGATTTCCCAAGCGACTGAAGGGCTTCAAAAGAATGTCGTCCACTCACTTACATCCTCACTTATTTCTCAGTACGCTGATCAAGCTCATTAATGTAAGTGTTCAGCAAGTCTGCTGCTTTCAGCCATCTTACCGAATACTTGGCCCACATTCACCACGTCATACGTTCCATTCCCAAGGGCGGTCTTTCCGATCCATAGGTTTATCGCAGGTTTTCCAGAGATGCTAGGAAAATGCTAGGAATAATAATTTTATCCTCCGAATTTCTGTTCTCTCCAATTCATCCATCACTTCATATTTCATCCTGGTTGGCTGTTTTAGGGTTCTAAATATGTTTTTTCTCTGTTTTCATAGAAGTAAAACATAGCTTCTGTTACTTGCTTTTACTTCATTAAGTCCTTGGTCCTTAAGGAAATAAGGACTGCTTTAATAACTTGGCCTGGACCCACACATTTTGACAACAAAATTATTTAGTTTCCTGGACCGCTAAGACATCGTTCACAGACCCCTATGGGTCCGCGGACCACCTATTGGGAACCACTCACAAATATAATTTATCATGAAATTCAGTTACTCCCAACAGGAGGCCACCGTAAATAAAGCATTCTAAGCAATAAAAGTATCAAATATATAATTGAAATAGTGAGCAATACAAGTAAATGTTAATAAATTTGCAACTATATAAAAATCACTACATGAAAATAATTAGACATTGCAAATATATATGGAAATAGTTCCTATCTCTAATAAACAAATGTATGTGTGTGACGATAAATTAGTTTAGGTTCCATACAAATCATTTTGCACAATAACTAGTCACTAATATCTCCGAAGGCTACTATTTTAATGGGTAAATTGTTTCATTTATATTTTCTGCAAAATAATACGAGAACATGCTGGTCATATGTATTTACTGTAAAAGCTGCAAGCATTGAGTATTGTTCGCTCATATATAAGCCATATTATATTTGTAACTTCAATGCGATGAGAATTATGATATATTCTAAGTTTCATACCTTAACTTTATGTGTAATAATGAATAAACCACTTGATTTTTTAATTGTTCCATTTATATCCGGCCAAAGGTCATATCGGCGGCCACTCCTGTGGAACATATTGCCAATAGTTGAGATAAACATTTGTACAAATTATCTTATTGTTTATTTCCTCGTAGGTACAAGGGGAATATTAGAATACAGTAGACTTTGAGCGATAGTCAAATCTTTTAAAGCTTTGAGATTCCGTGTTCTTTGCCGTACTTCGTTCAAACGCCACACGTGTTTAAAACAGACTGTGGACCAATTCTTTGTTAAGAAACGATGTAGCACTGTAAACATGAGCCTGTCACAGTGATAACGAAATCACCGCTAGGCAGGAATCTCAGTAACCGTTTATATGGTATTTAAAGAAGCGAATGGTCGGAGGACGCACTTGCAGTAAATGTTTGCTGAAGAAATCCGATCACGTAGGCCAGTAACGATGGGCTGACAACTCGTCAGGCACTACTCGAGATTGGCGCTGTCCTATCATGGATTGGGTTAGACAAGCAGCGCTCACAGCGGCCGTTCACCAACTTGCACTGAAGCGTCGCTAAATGCACTTCATTCATGTTGGGCGCAACAGCTAAATTTTGATAATTTTGTTTATATGTGCATGCAAATAAGAACATAAATATGCTTTATGGAGCAAGTGAAATATTTGTTAATGTCGTACAGGCCTCATTGTGGTGTTATTCCAACCTATACCTGTTAGCAGTTGATAGTGCCAGTGTAATTCTCCGACTTTTCCTAGAGATGATTAACAAACGTGTTTTGTCCACCGCAGTGTATTTTATATATGCAAAAAACAACGAAAGAATATACAACACGAAACATGCAAAAAGATGCAACACTCTACTTCTCTCAAACCAGTGAATATTGATTCAGTGATTTTTGATACAACGCTGCTACAAACTTTAACATTTAAATTGATGTCGACAGAATGCCTAACTTTATTAAAAACCAATATCACCGATATTTACCCTACCTCGAATATGTAGCAAGGGACAAAAAGTGGAGTAGGTATTTTTTTAGAGATGGAAAAAATCTTCCATTCCATGCAAATTATGATAGTTCATTTGGCGAATACAGAGCCGTATTCTGCAGGAAATAACAGGTATATTTTCACAGTATCAGGTATGTAATGATTACAATTAATCACAAAATCTAAGTGGAAGCTGTAAACACGAAGGTAGAATACTAATTTGAAATATTTTCACTGCAAATAAACGTACACCTTGAGTTTTCTAGTAATACTTTCAGAAGTCCTTTTCATTCTGATGATTTTTGCTTAACTGGTAAGCCGTAAGCTATAGACAAACTCTTACTAAACAAAAAGGAACATACATAGTGTGAACCTCCTAAAGGATTTTATTATCGCTATTGTATTTCACAATTCCCATTGTACTTATAAGGATATATTTAATAAACGTGTTCCCGATTAACATGAAGTAGACAAAATATCAGAATATTTTGTATCAGAGTGAACAGAGAAAGTCATGTGAGTGCACACATATTTTTACTTTCTCTACTGGTAAGTAGGGGAAGTATTGTATTCCACTCAAAAATTCGATGTCGAGATTTCACCGCAAATATGTTTTGAGACCTCCTGAATTAAAAAAAAAAAAAAAAAGCATTTTTAGAAAAATGTCCGTGTGTGTGTGTGTCAGCCTGTGCACAGCATAACTCAAAAACCAAAACTCGGTTAAAAACCAAAGTTGGTATTTAAGTTTAATGTCTTTCAAGGATGCGACACGAAGATTTTGAAGAAAATAGCTCCACCCTAAACTACCCTTTACATGGAAAATTTTTCGAAAATTTTTATTTTCTTGAAAATGGCTCTAAAGATTTTGATTAAAATGCCATATGTTTGAGATATTTTAATGACAAATTAAACGTATATCTTGAATTTTCTGGCTCTAGCCGCTGTAGTCGTATTTACTCTGGAGGACTTTTGCATAACTGGTAAACCGTTAGAGATAGACCAAATCATACTGTACAAAAAATGTAGATCTTGCTAAAATACACAATTTATGTCTCAATAAATTTTCTTGTAGGGTGAACCATTTCGGAGATATTCCTTGTTATGTGTGTGAGTTTCGGAAAACTTAGAACTTTCGTGAAATGGAACATCCTTGTTCATTTTTTTATATGTTAAGCGTGCAAAGACAACAGAATCTCAAACATTTGACTATCGGACAAAGCCTACTGTATTCTAACATTCCCCTTGCACTTACAAGGAAATAAGCAATAAGATAATTTATACAAATGTTTATCTCAACTAACACGAAGAAGATATAGGAATAAGAGTTTGTAAGAATGGTTAGTACAAGAGTAGAGAAAGTCATGTGAGTACAACACATCAGATTTTTTTAGTTGCCATTAACCCTTTAACTGACACAACCATGAATGTTTATATTAAACTCCTAGAATTGAAAAATAGTTTACAAAGAAATTCAAATCGCACGCATGTGAATTTTTTCCAATATCAAAAGGCAGCTGATGTGTTCCTTTATTGTGCAGTTTAATGGCTGCGTCAATTGCTTTTGCATAAACATAATCCAGATTTACTTTTATAAAAAGTTAATGAAAAATTATGAAAAATTGGAACTATTTTGTGAATAATATAAGCTGCTCTGGTTCAGCCGCTAATTAAAAAGCTCTGCAGAAATGAATAATGAAGGGGTGGCTGTGAAAGGCATGCACCCCTTTGAATGAACGTGTACCCCAACTTTTAATTTGCCGACAGGCTTAAAACATTCCACCGACAGACGTTAATAGAGCGCAATTAGATACCAGAGCGTGGCTAAACCAACCTGCATTGCCTGCATTGTTCATTTTCAAGCGTATTGTGGCCTTTTTAATTCCTCTACCAGGTACAGTATTGTACTGCAGCCAAAAATTGTATATCGAGATTTCTCTGGAAATCTGGTTTATGCAGAAAACATTTTTAGAAAAAGAACTTATCTGTCTGTGTTAGTGTGTGTGTGTGTGTGTGTGTGTGTGTGTGTGTCTGTGTGTGTGTGTGTGTCTGTGTTTCATGTTAGATTCCCTTGTGGTCTAACCAGGAAAAGTGCGAGTCAGCTGGGGAACGCTGCCATGGCAGAGGAGGTGCCTGGGTCCCTGCTTTTTCCCTGTTAGAATCACTCACGTGGAGACTGCTCAGAGAAACTAATGAAACTAATCATTTCTAATCCGTGGGACCAAATTTCCAGAGCGCATTGTTTTGCCCTGCTGTGGTGCTGCCGTCGCGGCAGTTCCAACCCTGAAAGAAATCTAAATGTGATAAAGGTTATGCATATAGATCATATATATTCTGCCTAACACTAGGAGAACCCTTAATTGAAAGTGTCTTCTTGGGTAGTCATGGTAAAAGATCAGATTAAACAAATTACTGTTATTTTGTAACAATGTACAAACAAGCTCTCCAATACATTTACACGTTTAGCTGTGAAAGTGGTCATCAAACCTTGTAAGACCTGGAAAGTATTCTTTCGCACGCAAGCAGCAAATTGGTTATTAAAGCTCGAAGTGGGCAATTGAGAAGGCAAGTTGTAGCGGAGGGAAACATTAACAAGAGCAAAATGAAATGATGGTTGGTACACGCCCATTTGATGTCGGTGTAAACGCAGCGCAGGTCGTTAGGTTGACATAGAAACTGCTATCACGACATTTGCCTCTTAAACCAACTTATAGGTTAGAGGAAGTGTTTAGTTTCGGGATTTACATGTGTGCTGCGCACTGGATACAAGGTTTATGTCCGAATATTAGGTGAGACTGAATTGAACTGATTCCAAACATATTTCCTGTTGTATTCTGTGTTCTGAGGTTTCCCTCCTCAAATTATTCCATCTATTTTTACATAAAATGGTTGCAATCAGCCATTTTTGACATTTGAATAGCGCCTCTGTTGCGTATGCTTACGTCAATTGTTTCTCCAAGCTGATCATAACATAAGAAAACAGAGGAGGTGATAAAATTCATAGCAGGCGATGCTGAAACGTGAAATAAGGTATTGGATAAGTCAGTTTGAGTTAGTAAGAGAGTAGAGTTTCAGTTTGTTGGCCCATATCACGCCCTTTCGATGGTGTTACTTAAAATTCCCATTGCTCAGAGAATTAAAAGTTAGGTTATTGTGGTCTGCGACGTTATTTATTCCCGGACGCCGTACTACGTCACAGTAAAGTATTAAATTATCATTGACTAGGTATTTTTTGCCACGACAGACATTTGTCCAGGGAAGGCAATTACTTGGGGCGCTTTAATCAACGATCGCATTTTGTTATTGCGTCCCTTGTTGGTAGCCAGCGCTCTCTACAGACACATAAACTTCACGAAGGTTGCTCCAAGTAGCTTTGTGCTACTCATGGGATATTCCACTGGTCACAGTTCAACTTAAGTGCTCAGCAACTCACCACGTTATCAAACAACTTAACTCGAAAAGAGATGCCGCGATATATATACGTAATGTTTATGTTCAAAACTAAATTGTCAAATTTTATTCAATAAACTGACCGGGAGGGCTTGGCGCGCTGACCACGTCCCACCTTCCAGTACTGCACTCCACTAATGACGCCTGTAGTGGGCAGAGGTGGGCAACGCAGCGGCTGGGCGGCATACCTAAGGCCCTTCCTGGGCTGTATCGCTAGGGTTTAGATTTGTTTATGTATTATAAGTCTTCTTTCATTATTATCAAGTTCTGCAATTGTTTATTTCGGTTATACCCATTGTTACTTCTGGGCGACGGAGCAGCGATACCTCGCCTCTGAACGCCTGCCTGCTGCTGGTCAGCATTACCTCCCCCTCTCTCTTAGTCTAATCTAGGTCACAGACTACGGTGAATTGCCCCTTTTGTGAATCTGTAAGCGGCCGGCCTGTTGGAGGACATAGGACCAGATAGCGGCGGCTAACTACACCTCTCAGATTGAAAGCGAATTCAAAGTGAGACGTGGCATGATGCTAGATACCCTTATTATCATCCCCAAGTACAGGGGTGCCAACTAATCACGCCTATCCACAATAGAATACTTGCGCACATCGGAAACAATTCTGCTCTGTGTTGAGTATTCTGCACTGTCTTCTAACATACGAATCGATGTTCATAACCATTCTTACAAACTCTTATTCCTATATCTTCTTCATGTTAGTTGAGATAAACATTTGTACAAATTATCTTATTGCTTATTTCCTTGTAGGTGCAAGGAGAAATGCTTTGTGCGATAGTCAAATCTTTTAAAACTTTGAGGTTGCGTTCTCTTTGCATGTTTAAGGTACAACAATGGCTATTCTGTAGATCCCGTCTGCACTTAACGTAGGCAACTTCTCTGACGTCATTGTAGAGCGGTTTGCATACACTACAGGCGCCACTATGCTTTCACACATGGGCTTATTCAGAAAGAAATCCTGTGAATGTAGGAATCTAACTTAACCTGCATTAGATGCCGAAATAATTGGGTATTTTTGTTCGAGCTCTGCTGCTGAGGATCCTTGGTTTGATTCCTGGGTCGCGGTGTCATCTTTAAGCGGCACTATCCATGCTTTTGACTGTAAGCAATCTGAGATTACACCGAAAATTAACTTTGGGAGGGAAAGGTCCATGTGTGTGTGTGTGCGTGTGTGTGTGTGTGTGCACGCATAGCTTAATAAACGAAGTAAAGCTTAAACGCCAAACTCAGTATTTAAATTCGTCTTCTAAGGGGACACAACACAAATATTTTCAAGAAAATCCCTACATATTATTTTATATTAAAATATTTCATTATTTTTTATTTCACAAAAAAGTGGTCCTAATTGTTTTTGTCTAAATAAAGTATGTTTAAAATATATGCATAACAGAACTTATATCTTAATTTTTTACCAATATCTTCTGAAGATCTTGTTTGAATTACTGCTATATTTTATAATAACTTTGTACCTTATTAGACTTTATCTGTTACATATGATTGCATTACACAATTTTAATATTTTTTATTTTTGTTCGAAACTATTTTTCTATATATTATTAGCAGGCTGTGTTTTTATGACAATACTCAAGTTGAACAGCTAGCCTACTTCTGTAATTTTTTTCTTTTAAGTTTTTATAGATACACACAATGTTACTATAAAAATTTTTAAAGCAAACTGTTTAGCTAAAACGCTTTTCTGTAGAATTAACCATTTTTGACACATTCCTCAAATGGAAAGTCATTATTCCTTATTTTCTTTACTTCATACAAAGAAAACGTAATTTTAAGCCCATTATATTCTTTTTAAAGGTCTGATAATACTACAGGGAAATGACTATAAAATAATGTTACAAATGTTTACCGCAATAATTAATATAAATTAGATTTAAGAATAAGACTTCGTAAGCGTAAGTTGTTGAAGAATCGGTTGAGAAAGTCGCGTGAATGTAGCGTGCTAGAGTTTTTAAAACTTCCTTCTTGTAGTTGTTCTATGTTGGTTAACAAAGACAAATGAAAGCCTCCAATGTGCGCATGCGCAGTTGGCAGACCAAAAACTGTTCTGAAATACAAGACAGTTTGTCGCATGCGTGTGTAGAACTTGAATTAATAATAAAGCAAGTTGTTCCATAAGGAACAGAACATATTCAGAATACATATTCTACACACAAAGCTGAATCCTCGTTTAAAATGCTTGGATCAATATGGTGCGTATGTTGCCTTGATTTGACTTGATCTATAGGAAGAGTGAACTAGGTTATGTTTTTGCCTAATACTGAAATACTGATTTTCCAAGTATTTTATTTTATATCCCATCCTGTAAATGTGACTGTTGCTTCGAACATATATAAAACGTCCTCTTGAGTAAAATATTAGATACTCCGAAGACATATTTATAGTCTTAAATATGAGTTAATATTTTATCTCACTTGCTGCTTCTGCGTTTCTTCATTTCGAAAGCCCAATTCCTTAAGGCTCTTTTTCCCATCACACACAATCACGTTTCCACGTCTTACTTTCTTATTTTCTTCCTGATGGATCCCATTCTTACGCTCCTTGAGCTTTCCTTTAGCGCTGCATTCACCTTCTAATAGAATTCCAAATATGAGCGCTGCTGAAACTTTTAGTAACTCTATTTTTACCCAAACGTTTCTGTTTCTTGCGCGTTGCTACTGCTTCAAGAAAGGAATTTATGTGTTTGTAAATCCTCTTTAATATTTATTTGATTATTTCAAATTAATCGGCAAATATTTCTTTTATGCTTTATGCTAAGGGCGCCGCCCTTATTAGTATTCAGATATCTTCAGGAACCCAGATTTTAACCCTTTTCTGCACAAACAACTTTGTTTATCCATGGCCAAAGGAGTTGTGAGCAATGGCTACCAGGTTGTGATTTAAGTTGTTATTTTTATTTGTTTTTTGAAGCATCTCAGACGTACACTGAGTGTCCCAAATAACTTAAACATGGAAACTCCAGAAAAGTCACTGCAGAGAGTTATAAACTCGTAAAGCAGAAAGATAATTCACAATGTTTGGAAGTTCTGCACGAAGGAAAAGCAAAATGGCTCCAAACGGCAGTGGCTAACGCGGCTGCGGCACCAGGAGAAAGTGAAAGAACAATAAACTTGCTCGCAAAACAAATTTGAAAATGCTGCTGTTTCAGACACACGAGTTGTTACTCCAGGAAAATAACGGAGTCGGAAAAATAAGTTTGAAAGGCCGATTTTTATAAATATTTTTTTTGAAATATTATAAGGTGCGTAGATAAATTTGAATGTTAAAAATAAATGAGATTTAGTTTCAAGCTATTTCATATAGCCTTTGGCTATCATTAGCCTTTCGTAAAAACTTTTTGATTTTTCAGGAATCAATACTATTCTGTCACGTCAATAATTCACTGCCGCACAACGTACATTTCCACTAGACATTTCATTTCCTGCATCGTATCGTCCATTTTATCAAAACATTCCACATTCTATACACCGCTAACAAAGTTAAAAATCGTCTGCCAATCATATAAAATTGACTGCTGAAGCGATGACGTCATAGCATAGCGTTAACGAATATTTTTTGGGGGGAAGAGGGGTTGACCTTTGGTCTTCAGGACTATTTAGCCCTCCAAATGATTATTTTGAACCAGTTCGAATTAATTTAGTCACAATGCAACGTGACGTTGCCGAATCTCTCTTAGAAATTAAACCTTACCTGGCATTTTAACGTAAAATTGTGATTTAGTTCATTCGAATAAAGGTAAAACTGCGTTACAGCAGTGTTGAAACCATTTTTACGCGACTGTTAGTGAATTAGTAAACCATTTATATTCATTCGTTAACAAACTAGATGCCTCCAAATGTTTTATACATTTTTTTTTTCAACGAAACGGTTATTTATTAACAATAATTGTATTAGACATATTTGTGACACTCATAATCTAGACTCTCTGGTCGTAGCAGTAGAGTCTCAAGGAAATGTATACTCTTGTACTGCCAAAATTGTTTTTTCCATGAGTATCGTCTATCTGATTTATCTGTTTGGAGGACAGAAGGTAACTAGAGTTAACGCATCATTTAAGAGAAAGCCCCTCGTGTTCATCGTGTATGCTTTGTACACCCATTTCAATCCCTAATTTTTGGAATGTCCCTTTTCAGTTAAAATCCTACGCCATCAGCATTAATTCAGCTCGCTGGACAGCTAGGGCAATATTTTGACCCATCATTTCACGTATTCTCTGTGAAAATAAAATATGTTGCCATTAATTACGTCACAAATGAAACACATATGTGTTTGCTATGTCGCATCAGATAGCAATCTAAACATAAAACAGTGTAACAAAACAATAGAATGAATAAACTTCCCTGCGGGATCATTAAGAGAAGCCTAATATACCGCAGCTATAACGAGATGGGAAGTTTGTCAGGTTCTTTAGCGGGGTGATTGATAAGTTGGCCGTTATTTATCTGCTGGCGCTGCTAGTTGCGTAAAGTGCTGCCCTTCCATCATCCTGCAGGAAGCGACTGGCTCTAAAACACAAGTCCTGCCATTATCATTTCAATACTGTCACGTTGAAAAATGCATGCAGCGTATGTATGTATGGGGTTTCATAACGGCAATGTTGCATGCATGCGCGCCTTCAAATATGAATACTGAGCAAATGTTTCGAGTCGCTTGTGTTTGTACTATTGTTACGTCACAACGGGAAAAGAATGCTTAAGTTGGACACGCCAACTCTTGCAGCACAGTCGCTTCCTCTCCTATGAAAGGAAAAACAATGAGCATCGCGAAACAATTGAAAACTTATGGCTAACCTGCCACACGGTGAAATATAGTAGCTCTTGATAACTGTGAAAACAATGCTAATCTTCACAGGGATCAAGTAGGAAATACAATTGTACTACAATGGTAGCTGTGTGTGGCTTAAAAAGAATGGATATGCTGAATAGGAAATGCGAGTGAGTCAGTGCAGAAGCTGGCCGAGTTGTAGCTTCGGCCAAATCCACTTGCTTTACACTAAGTCGTCAAATAGGCAATGCCCCTGTAATATTAACGGGACTCAGTAGTGCAAATGAACAAAATTAGCATTTTCTGTAATGACGAAAATTAAAAAAACCTATACTCAAAAAATAAAATATATAATTCACACAAAATTTCAATACCCTATATCAATCCCTATTTAAATTGTTAATTCATTTATTAATAATAAATCACTTTTTGATATGCTAATATGAAATTACCCTTGAACCCTACAGTCGATGTCAAGATTTTGCCGGAAATATGATTTCAGGCCCCCTGAATCAAAAAAAAAAAAAAAAAAAAAAAAAAAAAAAAGCATTTTTAGAAAAAGATGTGTGTGTGTGTGCGCGCGCGTGTGTGTAAATTTTGATTTTCTTGAAAATGGCTCTAATGATTTTGATTAAAATGTCATATATTTAAGATATCTTTATGAAAAATGAAATGTATATCTTGAATTTTCTGGCTATAGCCCCTGTAGTAGTATTTACTCTGGACGACTTTTGCATAACTGGTAAACCGTAAGACATAGACCAAATCTTACTATACAAAAAATGCAGATCTTGCTAAAATACACAATTTATGTCTCAATAAATTTTTTTTGTAGAGTGAACCATTTCGGAGATATTCCTTGTTATGTGTGTGGGTTTCGGAAAACACAACTTTCGTGAAATGGAACATCGTTGTTCATTTTTTATATGTTAAGTGTGCAAAGAGAACGGAATCTCAAAGCTTTAAAAAATTTCACTATCACTCAAAGCCTACTGTATTGTAATATTCCCTTTACACCTACAAGGAAATAAGCAATAAGATAATTTTTACAAATGTTTATCTTAACTAACTCGAAGAAGAATAAGAGTTTGTAAGAATGGTTAGCACAAGGGTAGAGAAAGTCATGTGAGTGCAACATATATTTTTTTCAGTATGAGTTATGAAAATTATTTAGTTTGAGTGCAATTATTTAATATTTCTAACCAGTGCATGATACATTTTAATACCCTAATCTCTGACGCTCTCCTCAAAATTTCAAACTAATAACTTAAAAACTAGGGCCCAAGGATTATTTTGAATTGTGAAAAATGCTGAGAAAATCAGCGGGTCGCTCATTTCCATTGTTATCCACCATCATTGTTTAGTGCGAAGGTTAAGTGCATATTTCCGAAAAAATCGTATCCCCTTGAATAAGAGTGCGGACAATAAGGATTCCCCGCAACCGCGGTAGACCAGCGTATTTAGGTCCTTAGGGCCCTCTGTGCTTCTACCGTGAGCCCTGGGAGGAAGGGATGAGAGGAAAGACCCATAGGGCGACCAGGTTTGGAAGTACAATAGGTGCAAGCTGGGACGGGGTTCCTAGTCGGTAGGCCACCACGCAGGTGCTGCCATCTGGTACTAAAAGACTGAATCGAATGACTATCAACAGGAATGTCGTGGTATGGGGATGAAAACTCCAGACAATTCGTCTAAGTGACAAGGGGGAAAACTGAAAACCAGTCAGAGTGCGTGGTCGGCGCGGATCGAACCCACGACCTCCCAAATGGGAACTGCACACTCTACCACTCAGCGCGGTTATCCCCTCACTGGAACGAACGTGCTGCCACCATACGTGTAACGGTTTAATCAACAAGGTCCCCTTTTGAGACCACGTGGCCTAAAGCGGGGAGCCACAGTTATTCCGGTGCTTGACAAATAAAATTGGACCTTTCTCGTTTAATGAACATTTCGCATGGTTATGAATGAATACCTGTGGGCAAAAAGATTGTAATAGGCAAAACTGAAATTTTTCAGATAATATAAAAACAATTTTGGACGTATTTTATTGACACACGTTTTCAATTTTTATTCTGTGGAAAACAGTGCTTCTGTAACAATATAGCAATATTGACAAACATTTAACATTGCTAAAGTTTATGCAACTGACCACAATACTAACTTTTCCATGCAAAAAGGTTGTATACTTTGTTCAGTCTTTTGAGACAGTCGAAGTCTATATGTGGGTTAAAACCTTTTTTCCCGCAGGTATTCAAGTAGTGGCAGTTGGAAGGTAAATCTTTGGAAATATTCTTCTAGTTTGGGACTTGGATAAGATACTAAAGGCCGACATAGACCCGAAGATATAATCTTAGAGGTTAAACGTGGCATATAAATGTGGGAAAATAATTCAAGTAACAGGTGCGTATATATTATTTGGGAGTTACTTGTCATGAAGCTACGAAGGAATTACCGATAATTTCTTATTTAGTTACATTATTTATTAATACGCATCTGTAGACTTTAGTTCAGTTATATGCCATATTTTAACATTTATGTGATCTGTGCGCAGGTTAGTGGATACAGGTCCAAAATTACATTAATGATCTAGGTCACAATTAGAAGATAAGCTGTGAATAAAACAAACTCAAGAAAACAGCTAAATCAAGGTATTCATAAGCATCAAAATCAACGTTAATCAAACTCTGTCGTGAAAACGTAATTGCAACTGTAGAAACCAATTTGAAATTAACTACATGAAACCAAGCAAGAACCTTATATAACTTGCTAATTGGAATTACAATCTGCTTTAGATTAAGCGCGTGGCAAACGCTAACACAACAAAGGTTGCATAACCTAAAACTTGCCTATAATATCCAATTTAAATTAATTGGAATCTATGTACACCTGCTTCGTTTTAGGGTATATCCCATGAAATGAGTGGCAGAAAGCTTCATAGTATTTAAACAAACATCTTAATTGTCATAATAATCAAGTTTCGCACAACTATTTATGTGTGTCAAAGTTTAAAACACTTATAAAATGTTTTTAACACTTTACGCTGCATATTATTATCATTCTTGTCGGAAATTCTAATAATGTATTTGTAAATCGATTGTACATACGAGAGTCGATATCTCGACCTTCAAGTGCGTGCTAAAAACTTGTAACTTCACTTCTCGCAGATGAACAGATAACGAAATGTCTTCAGTTACATCTATACATAATGCTAAGTCATTGTAAATTTTCGAGCATAAATACACTTGGGGTAGTTACCTTCGGAATGGAAGTAAAGCTGGTGGTACTTTGTGTTACATTTACGGCTCGTAAAGGAACCCCGAGAATAAATAGGTTTCTGAGGAAAATTACGCAAACTAAGCGTTTTCCGACGCCCAATTCAGAAATCGGACGCTGAGAAACATAGCAGTTCATATTTCATTTAGTTTCAGTAATTTTAGAAGGGTGAAATTTTGTCGGTGAACATTAGAATTCACTCTGGATAATAATTAATTAGTAAGACAACAATCTCTTCTTATTTTTCCTTCATTTCAGGATATCTAAGGACATGTGAAGCAACCCACGGTATTTATATTTTTACTTCATTTCTTTTTCCTTTCTGTCTCCAATATTTCTTCATACCGTCACTGTGATTTTTTTTTCTGTTTTATTCTGCCCAAACTGTAGTTTTTTATTCTGCTTTTCCAACTGGAAGTCTCGAAATTTTGTATTAACTTTCTTAACTGTATTATCTGTCTTTCCTTATCCCTTGCATCCATTAGTTACCATTCTTACTCTCGTATATAGGCTTAAAAATTTGTTTTGTAAGTTTATTATATTATTATTGTTGTAGCTCCGGCCGCGGGTGCACGCCTGACAGACTCAGGGTCAAGCTACCTCACACCACTTGGCGGCCGTAACCGTCAAAACGAGATCCAAAGTCAAGCTACCTCATACCACTGGCGGCGATGAAGGCCCAACAATCAGCGCGATAGAACAAAGTTTTGAGAATGTTCTGGAAGCTTCGACTGTCGACTTGTTTGTAAAAGCCTCGAGAAGAAGGTGAATTTCCAGAAAAAAACATGCTACGTCATTCTCGCAACAAAGGGGCAGTTGTGAGACAAACGGAACAACGCGCGCGCGCGCGTGTGTGTAAACTTTATGACAGGACAAATTAACAATGAATTGTACATTGTGTTGACAATAAAACAGAACTGTTTTATGAATCAGTTTTTAAATCAAGGTAATATTAAAATCCTCATCTGGAAAATTTAAGGCCTTCTTTTCAAATACATACTTTTTTTTTCAAACAAAAGTAGCACCTTATCTACCCTGCCAGATTGACAAAGGAATAGTAATATATCTGCAATGAGTTGATGCAATGCAGGGTATTTAAAGTCCTCTTCCTCAGTGAAGTAAGTTTTGAATGCCGTCTCCAGCTTTGATATGAGATATCTTTGATATCCTCGCTTTGTTCGTTTCCGTCTAGATTCTCCCTGAAGAACCTTAATTCCCTACATTCATGCTCTATGGGCTTTGGATAAGTGGCCTTTGAGACTATAGAAGGAATTTTGTTGCTCCCGTTTGGGCTGTTTCAATACGCCCCTTTCCCCTCCCCCCCCCCCCCCCCCACATTCCTGCACTAGAAGACGAACAGATATGAGCAGCACCCTATTCCAAAAACTGAAAATGAGACATTTAATACTAAAGCTATAATCTATTTATGTGTATAAATATATGAATACGTGTGTGACCGTCTCCGTGGCGTAGTGGTAGCACGCCTGTCTCTGGCACGAAGGACCCGCGTCATTTTTAAATTGTAAACATGTGAACGCACTATGCCAGTCGGCCAGTAAGGAATATGGTAGCTAACTTACGAGTTAAGATAACATAACCACGTAAAAATGGTTGCTGAGAGTTACAGAAGACACGCTAAGGGATAACTGTTAAAAAGTGGTGAAAAACAAATCGTGTTAAAGGTATTTCACACGCTAATGGAGCTCCATCTGTGTGTACTTGTGAATTATTTAGTTAACATAACCTCAAAATATCAGAAACCGGCGTTGTGCTTGAAAAACAGTGTTAGAAAAATAAATACGTAAGTTCTTTTCTGAAAACAAATAACAAGTGACCCAATACTTATGTATATAAAAACGCCAAGTACAACTGTGTTTGGGGATTGTGAAATGGACAAACATAACCTAAAGGTGCGAAACCCGTATACTGCTTTATTCTCCCATTCCTAGCGAGTCTAAAAAGACGTACTTTGAGTGATATGTCTCCGTGTCTATTTTCCATAAAGTGGCACTTCCTCGGTTTTATTATAACATCATGTTTGCGCTTGTTTTTCATGTGCTGTTCATGAGTAGTAAAACTGTTGAAGGTATGACGTCAACTTGTGTCGCCTGTCTTATGGATATTCAGCGATCACTTGTTCAAATGTCCAAAACAAGATATAGCAGCCTCAGGTTAGGACGAATATCGGCTAACATTTATCATAAAAGTTCTTTACTTATTTCTGTTTTATTTACTTAGTTTTATCACTTATTTCTTTCTCTGTTTTTTCTACTTTTGTAACTGTAGTTAAAGTATAACTTTTTTCGTAATAAGAAGTTCTGTTCTTTTAGAAAATTGTATTACTTTCTCTACTATGTCGTCATCACTGAGCCAGGGGTAACGTACTCTAGCTTCCAAGGTCGCGAGTTCAAATCCGGTGGAGGACATTGGATTTTTTCGGGCGTAAAATCGTTAGGATGGCTTCCTTCGCGAGGAAAGTAAAGTCGGTGGTCCCGTGTCATAGATTTACAACACGTAAAAGAATCTTAAGCCTGATAAAGAAGCCTCTGGGCTAAATATAGAATGGAACGCTGAGAACATAGCATTTCAATTTATCTACTCCATACAGGGTGTCCCAAAAATAGACAAACTTTTAAACCAGAGAAATGACTGGTGTCTTTACGAGAGTACGGCAGAATAGAGCATGCCGATGCAGTCTATATTAATCGCAATGGGCGTGCGTTCCAGCGTGTACCTGTGATTAACTGTAAAGAATGAGAAGTTTGTGTTTTGCTTGTATGTTCTGGTTCTGCATTGTTGATTGTGCCGTAAATACTTAAACTGGGTGGGTGGCAGTAATCTATGACATGAACTCGTCTAGCGCTTAGACAAAAAGCGTTAGAATAATATTATCTCTCAGCTCCCAAAGTTTGTCGGTCTAATTTTGGGACACCTGTATAGTAATTACGAGCAATTTTGCTTTGCACCCAAAATTATGATATTGAAATGTCACTGGAAACATGTTTTTCCCCGGATTATTATGAATTTTCAGTTTTAGATATAGATAAAGCAATAATATTATTTTCGGCTTGAACGGACAAGCATAAATATTTGCATCCTTTAATAATTTATGCATCACATGATATTTTATATCTTACCAGTCAGAGTATATGTAGAAGCTTATTAATTTACATCACAATTGCAAGAAGGGGGCGGGCGGGCGGAGTGATTTAATCAGCTATGACTGGGATTCATTTTGCATCCCAACAGTCCGTTTTTGCTGCTAATCTCATGCGGTCTAGCCAGCTTTATTGCGACCTTAGCTGTCACGTGGCAGATAATGCTTTGAATGGCGACTACTATTCTGAAAGATTGTGTTTCCAATCTACTTGTAGAACAAAACTAACATAACCTCACTATTCACTAATTATTAGCGTGCTGGCTTATAATTCCCATATCCCAATGTCCAGCTGCAGGAAAGGTTAAAGGGTGATTCATAATAACCGAGGTAACCAGAACTACAAATTAAAGCAGCTACACGTACAGAATTAACGGGATGCTTACCTGGAAACGGTATATCATATTCATATCGTGCATGTTATGATTTTAGAGGTTATTGTAGGCGGCCGTGACATAAAACAACCGCTAGAGCGCTCTGTATTGGCGAGATAAAAACACGAAACTGGAAGGCTTAAGAACTTGCACATTTACGATCTAGTAATATGCAACGTTATAAAGGCAAAAATTCAGTATCTCTCGCTTTTACTTAAAAACATCGTTAATTGGTGTGAATTTCTACAATTAGGTTGCATCAATAACACTAGGAAACTCAACCGATAATTTAGTTGCACGTATGGAATGAAATCTTATTGCGTAAGAAAGCTCAGACTTGGGAGAGCGCGAGCTTATATAGCCGTTGGAACTTTTCATAATGATTGAGATATAGAAACATCCAGAACGTTCTACTTCTCTGCGATGACGATTTTGCTCAGAGCGCGCGGCTTATCTTGTTTACGATTCTGACGCCTGGCACCGAACTTCGGATAGCCTTAGTCTATTCTTACATCGATGTTCCGCTATGCGACAACCTTTTGTTCTGCTAGTGTTTCTCTAGTGCACCTTCGAAACCCTCTGCAACTGCCTCTCAGTCTTGCAGAGGTTCTGGCGCACGATAAATAGCCGGTCGAAAGAGTTTTGAAGCTTTTAGGAAAGATAAGCATGAACCTGAGGATGTAAAGCTTTCAATGTTGAAATTTTGTACTTTTTGTAAGGGTGCTGATGACTAAGTATTCCAGCAGTCTTTATTTTTTAAGAAAATGGATATTTTCATACCATTACCTCCTGAAATCTAGTAGAGGAGGTTTTCTGGCCCTGCCTGTGGCTGTACGGAGACTTAGCACTTGTAATTCTGATGTTAACCCGATCCCGAAAGAGGGTTGCTCGGATTGGGTTGGACTCGGTGTGGCAGTGTGTTCACGAAAACCGAGGGAGGTTGGTTAACACTGGCCCATATGGCAGTGAGAATATCTGGTAGCAGCCTGATTATCTAGTAGGTGATATGCTAAATCGCTGGCGGCTTCCTTGGAAAGTAAAATTTACTAATAAAGGAACCACTAGGCCAGAACTGAGGTATAAACTACCTCAAATGATGCTGAGGGCACGCCAATTTTGAAAAAACTGTAACTTGGATAGTTAGATTTAAATTTTTATACAACATAGTTGTCATTATTACATTTGCTTACAGACTACTAGTTTCTTGCATTGTTGCTTTACACAGAATAAAAAGAAAAAAAAAATACAGACATTCTATTCAGAGAAGCCCGAGCTCGCTGACAAATCAATACGCAACGACCATGTCTATGTATATTTAATTTCTTTCTCTGTGCACAGTTGTGTCTATGGACGTTGCACGTCATTTCCATCTATTTTACTTTTTGTTCCAACCTCCTGAATTTTCTCTATACCGCACTTGCATGGTTTTCCGAAGTTCAGTGGGCTGGCTGACTTTTTCAAGAGACTTCACGTTAAAAATAGTGATCTACAGATTTAATTTTGCAGACGAACAAGTGCGAGTAGCACTAGATAATAAAGAAGTAATAGTGTGAACAAATTTATTTTAAAATTGGGTATCATATCTGTCTTCTTTGTTTAAGTGTTCCTTTTTTACTTGCTTATATGAATCACATTATAACCACCTTGACATTTCATTGTTTCTCAAAAAGCCCTACAATGAAAACTTTGAAAACTACGTATTAACTGCGTGACTTTAATACAAAAATCTGATGTTTTGCACTCACATGACTTTCTCTACTCTTGTATTAACCATTCTTACAAACTCTTATTCCTATATCTTCTTCGTGTTAGTTGAGATAAACATTTGTACAAATTATCTTACTGCTTATTTCCTTGTAGGTACAAGGGGAATATGGGAATACAGTAGGCTTTGTGCGATAGTCAAATCTTTTAAAGCTTTGAGATTCCGCTCTCTTTGCACACTTAACATATACAAAAATGAACAACGATGTTCCTTTAGACGAAAAGTTTTGTTTTCCGAAACTCACACACATAACAAGAAAATTTATTCAGACAGAAATTGTGTATTTTAGCAAGATCTACATTTTTTGTATAGTATGAGTTGGTCTATCTCTAACGGTTTACCAGTTATGCAGAAGTCGTCCAAAGTAAATACGACTACAGGGGCTATAGCCAGAAAATTCAAGATATACATTTCATTTGTCATAAAAATATCTGAAACATATGACATTTTAATCAAAATCGTTGGAGCCATTTTCAAGGAAACCAAAATTTTTGAAAAATTTTCCATGTAAAGAGAACTTTAGGGTGGAGCTATTTTGTTCAAAATCTTCGTGTCGCATCCCTGAAAGACATTAAACTTAAATACCATCTTTCGATTCTAACCGACTTTCTTTTTCTAAAAGTGCTTTTGGGGGGGAGGGAATTTAGGGGGTCTCAAAATATATATTTCCGGTGAAATCTGACCTTCGAATTTTTGGGTGGAATACAATACTTCCCCTACCTACCAGTAGAGAAACTAAAAATTAGAAGTCAGAATCTAAAACATTACGGAAAGTCGGCATAAAGTGTATTGGAATATATATTTTGGAACGTGACCAAATGAGCTAAATGTTGACGTCATAAATCTTGTAATACTATAATTCCGTTGTTAACTACAGCAGTCGCATTGTTTAGTGCAATAATATGTAATATCTATTGAACACAATAAAGCATACAACCATAAAAAAGTATTGTTTTAGGCTCGGATTGGTCATTTTAGTATTAAATCATTCCATTGATACGATGGCTTTATTGTTTCCTATTCCCACACAGTATTGACCTAGAAAGACTAGGCGGGTTAGTGAAATTCATTGTTAGCGAAACAATAGCATTTTTAACAATAATACCTAACAGACTCAATAATAATTACATATCAGCATTGGACTGTAAAACGTATTCCAGAGAGAAGTTACTTACAAATTCATTAACGGTTTAAATTTCATTCCATTTGTGTAAAAAGGCTAAAAATTTCAAAAAGTGACAAAAATGGATTTTTGTTTTATTAAATAGTATACAACTTCTGTTTTATGCTTTTTATAGCCTTACGGCCTTTTTGGCTGTGTCACGTGGTCGTTTTACTGATTGCCTGTAAGTGGTCACGTCCATTTAAATCAATACAGTTTCATTATACTTGCCAACACTTCAAACTTAATTTTCTCATGTTCTTTTTAGCGCTGTTTGCTTTTTTACAACACTCCACACGATCCAGTTTCAGTACATATGCATAAAATTTGGTGTATTTGCTTAAAAATAACATTAAAAAGCAATTATGAGATAATTTCTTCATAACATGAATAACTTTTGAGTAATTAAATATAAAGTTTATATTTCGAAATTTAAATGAAAAAAATATATATATAAATTTAAAACTTTTGCTGCAGACCAGCAACCAAAGCAGCCGGTAGCCAGTACATTTAATTTCTATCACTAAAGGTAATTATAATATTATCTACTTAATGTTTACCTTTATATTTATATCGCTAATCTATTAATTATTCATTTAATATTATTTTTTATATTTTCTTTTAGTAACTTTTAATTATGTACTTCATTTATTATCCCTGTTTATAATTACTAAGTACTCAGTTAATTTAACACAGTTTTTGCGTCTAACTGTATTTATCATATTCCTTTTCCACATTTTCCACATTTGATATACAAGACATAGTAAATAAAACTATTTTTATTTAATTGTGCTAAATAATATTCCACGGTAATTGTTGGCACTACCTCCCACGCCATCGCTTAATGCAATCAAGAAATTTGGAAGTATATATAAGTATATTCACTCTAATATATCTTCATGATTCCATGACTGTAGCCATAAAAAGGGTTTTAAAGCTGTACTTGGCTTCCTCCACAGTTGAAGTGCAAACCTCTGTATATAGGGTGCATTGCACATTAATGCACGTAGCAGTAATAAATATCCAGGTGCAGTCACACCAAGGAGGACCAGGACCGTGTGTTGAATGTAAGCTAAGACGATGCATTTGTGTTGGTAATATGTCTGTTATCTTACTGTTACGAGCAGTTATTGTCTATTACTGACTGATAAGTTAGGATTGCTTTCACAAGTTACTCGATGCAAATATGGCCAGTTCGATCCCCTGCTGGTACCAAGTTTTCCAAGAGATGGCACCACTATGTCAAGTCACAACTTAATGTGATAATTTGTAAAAAAACGAGAGAATGATAATAACAATAATAATATAATATGAATCGTATAGGTCCAATTAGTATATCTCCATTTGTAATATCAATCCCTCATTGACTGCTAAATATAGCATAAAAGTTAACGATTTTTAAAGAAAAAGTCTTTGGTTCTCTACAGCCCAGTTCAGAAATACCAGCAGATCGGCTCATCAAATTATTAAAGGCATTTAAAGTCTCCACGAAAGTCAACTCCGCAACTGAGGCGCTGCACACTCATGGTGCGGCCTGCACTTCTCCGAAGAGGAGAAAGGCGAGGTCTTCGCTGACTGTCTTGAAGATAGATTCAGCGAAAACCCAGTTACCAACCGAGATATAGAACGGGAGGTACAGACATGGGTAAAACCTGGGTGGCGCAGAAGCAAGAGCAACACCTACCCATCATAACACCGCAGGAAGTTTACAAGCTCATTAGGAAACTACCTAATGGGAAAGCTGCCGGCCCAGACAAAGTGACTAATGAGGAACTTAAGCATCTCCCGAGAAAAGCCCTGGTGCAACTGACTAAAATATTTAACGCCTGTTTGCAGCAAGGCTATTTCCCCTCTACTTGGAAACGAGCCAAGGTAATTATGCTCCCAAAGCAAGGGAAAAGCACCAGGCAACCGCAAAACTACCGCCCCATTAGTCTTTTGTCTACTATTGGTAAATTGCTCGAAAAACTTATACTTTTTCGACTTCAAAAACAAGTTTCGGAATCTCATGAGCTTTCAAATTCACAGTTTGGTTTTCGAAAAGGACATTCTACTGAGTTACAGCTTCTCAGACTAACTGATGACGTAACAGAGCAATTTAACAATGGGGCTTCAACGTTGGCGCTATTTATGGACGTAGAAGCCGCATTCGACCGGTGCTGGCACAATGGCCTTATTTACAAACTGCACCACAATTTCCCGGCTCTTCAAAATTATCTGTATCTGCTGCACAATTTTTTAGGAAAACGGAAGTTTTACGTCCAAGTGGGCAGCTCCTCCTCACGGGAGAGAGTGATGCGTGCTGGCGTCCTACAAGGGGCAATCATGTCACCCTTTTTGTACATATTATTCACCAATGATTTCCCAGTGGACGGCAGATGTAAGGTAGCCATGTACGCCGACGACACTGGAATATACAACCACCATAGAAACCCACGTTTCGGCCTTGCAGAAATGCAACGTTATGTTAACAACTTCCTCTCATGGCAACATGACTGGAAAATTAAAATTAATCCCGACAAATGCCAGCTGGTTCATTTCTCTAAGCGGCATCACACTTTGGCAATGGACCTAACGGTCGGTGGTCAGGTATTGCACTGTCGTCGGCAAGTTAAATACTTAGGGGTTACCTTGGACCGCACAATGTGCTGGTCCACCCACATAAAAAATAGCGCCAACAAAGGCAGACAGCGGCTAAAGTTATGCGCCCCCATCTTCCGTAGTAAACAGTTGCGACTAAAGTCAAAACTTATACTATATAGGTCATTTATTCTCTCGGTGGTCCTGTATGCATGTGTGGCCTGGGCTAATGCCTCCAAAACTGCCCTCAAACAACTCCAAACCCTCCAAAACCTCTCCCTCAGAAAAATCCTCTCTGCTCCACTCCTCACCACCACCCAAACTCTTCACCTCGAAACTCATATCCCGTTCATCCCGGAGGCAATAGACAAAAGAGCAATGGCGGCATGGACGCGCATTAGGAACCACGAAAATGACGTGATCGCTAACATCGGCAAAGGCGAGCCGAAGCACCGCAAGCATACTAGGATAAAAATGTTCTAGAAGCGGCTCGGCTCGCCGACTAATGCGCGTCCACGCAACCTCGTCCCTAAGCCAAATACATGTTCCGGCAGAGGCCCTCGCCTCGGAAAATATTCAGGAGCTGCCACCGCGGGACAGTGTAAATAGTGTCAAAACTGTAAATAGTGTAGTGCGCTGGGACGCATATTTCTGGTGTGCCCAGTGAAGATGTGTGTACGAGTGTGTGTGTGGGTGAATGCGTGCGTGTATGTGTCTGTATATAATTTGTAAATATGTACATATGTATATATAACCCAAAGACGAAACAGACAAAAGACAAAAGAAAACTATTCTCGGTGACCTACAGATGGTCACCGTATGGGTTTTTGTATATAGCGAAAACTGTAAATATGAACAAAGTCAACTGTAAATCAATGTAAATATAGCCTGTAAGCCGGGCCCAATGTACCGGCACCAGGCCAATACTTTTAAAATAAATAACTAACTAACTAACATTCCTAATTCGATATTATCTATATACCTTGAAATGGAAGTCTTATTTTTACATGGCTGTAACAGCAAAAATGTTTACTCTATGCAAACCCTGCATGGTTGTTGATTTTATCCGAGTTGGTCATGACGATTAAATTTCTTCTTCGGCGATAATGTATCCTAATCCTCCTGAAGCTCGTGTTGAATTTCCTGCACTGTGTTGGTAGCCTTACTTACCTCGATTAGATCATTTTATTGCACGTATGTGCATGAACTACATAAAGTCCTTTAATGTATTAAGTCTTACATAGCTTTTTACTTTCTTTTTATCTGTTAATTTTCACTTAGGATTTAATTTATGCAGTGGCTAAGCGTGAACTGCAAGTTAAGGTCATCAACCAGGCGTGGATAATCGATCGTCAGTTCGCCACCAAGGTTAATGTTGGCGACCTTGCTACTCGAATGTAACGCTTGATAGTAATTTAGTTTTACTTTCGCGTAAATTGTATTGATATTGTTCAAAATACGAATAGTATGCAACATAATTGTGTTAATGCATTGAGAATTGCAAGTGTAAACAATATAAACAATAAATTATTATTTTCGTATTCCCATTCATCATTAGCTTTCCATTTTTATCATCTGTTTCAGAAGTTTTATCACTCGCGGCCTGTATCAGTCTGAGAACTATAACTATTATATATGAAACAATCAATATTGTTTTAGTGAATGTTTGAACAATTTATTAACACTTAAAAATCATTATCCTTCTTATGAAACACTTTTACAATTTTCTCGCTAAATATGGCGAACTTCTTCGCTAAAAACAAAATGTCTAAACAGAGCCAATGATTGTGTAAATTCAATGTTCTTTTCTAACCTCGCTGCACTCGATTGATCTCAACCAATTATTGACGATGTATTCTTTTTTATGAATACTACAACATTTCACAACTAATTATTCACTTTTCGATTTATGATTATTATTTTTCGTCGTTATAATATCGATCAAAGAGATCAAGTTAACATCACTCGGCTTAGAATTGGACACTCCAAACTAACACACAGTCATCTCCTCACCAAGGACCAACCTCCAAACTGTGCCAACTGTGATATTCCTCTAACCACCCACCACATCCTTATAGATTGCCCACAATACAGCAGATATAGACAGCAAGCCGGCATTTCCAGTCTTCATCATGCAGTCAATACACCGAATATGATCAGCAAGACTCTACAGTTTATGAAGAACATAAAACTTTCAAATTTACTGTAAATGTCAACATAATGTAATGTGTGTATGTATAATTGTAAGTTAATATCCACAATGTATTACTATGTATGGTCGTGATAAGACCGTGCTGTCAAAACGACCTTAAATAAATATTTACAAAAAAAAAAAAAAAAATCACTTCTTCCTCCTTCGTTGTATAACACATGAACAAAAAAAGTCAGCCTACGCTACCTATAATTTAACATGGTTATTTTAGGGGAAAACCTGTACACAGACACACACACGCACGCACACACAGACACACACACAGACACATACACACAGACACACACACAGACACACACACACAGACACATACACACAGACACACACACAGACACACACACACAGGCACACACAGACACACACACAGACACACACACAGACACACACACAGACACACACACAGACACATACACACAGGCACACACACAGACACACACACAGACACATACACACAGACACACACACAGACACACACACAGACACATACACAGACACACACACAGACACACACAGACACACACACAGACACATACACAGACACACACACACAGACACATACACACAGGCACACACACAGACACACACACAGACACATACACAGACACACACACAGACACACACACAGACACACACACAGACACATACACACAGGCACACACACAGACACACACACAGACACATACACACAGACACACACACAGACACACACACAGACACATACACAGACACACACACAGACACACACACAGACACATACACACAGACACACACACAGACACACACACACAGACACATACACACAGACACACACACAGACACACACACACAGGCACACACAGACACACACACAGACACACACACAGACACACACACGCACACACACAGACACACACAGACACACACACAGACACACACACAGACACACACACAGACACACACACAGACACATACACACAGGCACACACACAGACACACACACAGACACATACACACAGACACACACACAGACACACACACAGACACATACACAGACACACACACAGACACACACACAGACACATACACACAGACACACACACAGACACACACACACAGACACATACACACAGACACACACACAGACACACACACACAGGCACACACAGACACACACACAGACACACACACAGACACACACACAGACACACACACAGACACACACACAGACACATACACAGACACACACACAGACACATACACACAGACACACACACAGACACACACACAGACACACACACAGACACACACAGACACACACACAGACACACACACAGACACACACACAGACACACACACAGACACACACAGACACACACACAGACACATACACACAGACACACACACAGACACATACACAGACACACACACAGACACACACAGACACACACACAGACACACACACAGACATACACAGACACACACACAGACATACACAGACACACACACAGACACACACAGACACACACACAGACACATACACACAGACACACACACAGACACACACACAGACACATACACAGACACACACACAGACACATACACACAGACACACACACAGACACACACACAGACACACACACAGACACATACACACAGACACACACACAGACACACACACAGACACACACACAGACACACACACAGACACACACACAGACACACACACAGACACATACACAGACACACACACAGACACACACACAGACACACACACAGACACACACACAGACACATACACAGACACACACACAGACACACACACAGACACACACACAGACACACACACAGACACATACACACAGGCACACACACAGACACACACACAGACACATACACACAGACACACACACAGACACACACACAGACACATACACAGACACACACACAGACACACACACAGACACATACACACAGACACACACACAGACACACACACACAGACACATACACACAGACACACACACAGACACACACACACAGGCACACACAGACACACACACAGACACACACACAGACACACACACAGACACACACACAGACACACACACAGACACATACACAGACACACACACAGACACATACACACAGACACACACACAGACACACACACAGACACACACACAGACACACACAGACACACACACAGACACACACACAGACACACACACAGACACACACACAGACACACACAGACACACACACAGACACATACACACAGACACACACACAGACACATACACAGACACACACACAGACACACACAGACACACACACAGACACACACACAGACATACACAGACACACACACAGACATACACAGACACACACACAGACACACACAGACACACACACAGACACATACACACAGACACACACACAGACACACACACAGACACATACACAGACACACACACAGACACATACACACAGACACACACACAGACACACACACAGACACACACACAGACACATACACACAGACACACACACAGACACACACACAGACACACACACAGACACACACACAGACACACACACAGACACACACAGACACATACACACAGACACACACACAGACACACACACAGGCACACACACAGACACACACACAGACACACACACAGACACACACAGACACACACACAGACACACACACACAGACACACACACAGGCACACACACAGACACACACAGACACACACAGGCACACACACAGACACACACACAGACACACACACAGACACACACAGACACACACAGACACATACACACAGACACACACACAGACACACACACAGACACATACACAGACACACACACAGACACATACACACAGACACACACACAGACACACACACAGACACATACACAGACACACACACAGACACACACAGACACACACACAGACACATACACACAGACACACACACAGACACACACACAGACACATACACAGACACACACACAGACACATACACACAGACACACACACAGACACACACACAGACACACACACAGACACATACACACAGACACACACACAGACACACACACAGACACACACACAGACACACACACAGACACACACACAGACACACACAGACACATACACACAGACACACACACAGACACACACACAGGCACACACACAGACACACACACAGACACACACACAGACACACACAGACACATACACACAGACACACACACAGACACACACACAGGCACACGCACAGACACACACACAGACACACACACGCACACACACAGACACACACAGGCACACACACAGACACACACAGGCACACACACAGGCACACACAGACACATACACACAGACACACACACAGACACACACACAGGCACACACAGACACACACACACACAGACACACACACGCACACACACAGACACACACACAGACACACACGCACACACACAGACACACACACAGACACACACAGGCACACACACAGACACACACACAGACACACACACGCACACACACAGACACACACACAGACACACACACAGACACACACACACACACACACACAGACACACACACAGACACACACAGACACATACACACAGACACACACACAGACACACACACAGGCACACACACAGACACACACACAGACACACACACAGACACACACAGACACATACACACAGACACACACACAGACACACACACAGGCACACACAGACACACACACAGACACACACACGCACACACACAGACACACACAGGCACACACACAGACACACACAGGCACACACACAGGCACACACACAGGCACACACACAGACACACACACAGACACACACACGCACACACACAGACACACACACAGACACACACACAGACACACACACAGGCACACACACAGACACACACACAGACACACACACGCACACACACAGACACACACAGGCACACACACAGACACACACACAGACACACACAGGCACACACACACAGACACACACAGACACACACAGACACACACACACAGACACACACAGGCACACACACACAGACACACACACAGACACACACACAGACACACACAGGCACACACACAGACACACACACACAGGCACACACACAGACACACACACGCACACACACAGACACACACAGGCACACACACAGACACACACACAGACACACACACGCACACACACAGACACACACAGGCACACACACAGGCACACACACAGGCACACACACAGACACACACACAGACACACACACGCACACACACAGGCACACACACAGACACACACACAGACACACACACAGGCACACACACAGACACACACACAGACACACACACGCACACACACAGACACACACAGGCACACACACAGACACACACACAGACACACACAGGCACACACACAGACACACACACAGACACACACAGACACACACACACAGGCACACACACACAGACACACACACAGACACACACAGGCACACACACAGACACACACACAGGCACACACACAGACACACACACGCACACACACAGACACACACAGGCACACACACAGACACACACACAGACACATACACACAGACACACACACAGACACACACACACAGGCACACACACAGACACACACACACAGACACACACAGGCACACACACAGACACACACACACAGGCACACACAGACACACACACGCACACACACAGACACACACAGGCACACACACAGACACACACACAGACACATACACACAGACACACACAGACACACACACACACACAGACACACACACGCACACACACAGACACACACAGGCACACACACAGACACACACAGGCACACACACAGACACACACAGGCACACACACAGACACACACAGGCACACACACAGACACACAGACACACACAGGCACACACACACAGACACACACACAGACACACACAGACACACACAGGCACACACACAGACACACACACAGACACACACAGACACACACAGACACACACAGGCACACACACAGACACACACAGACACACACAGACACACACAGACACACACACAGACACACACACAGGCACACACACAGACACACACACGCACGCACACACAGGCACACACACAGACACACACACAGACACACACAGGCACACACACAGACACACACACACAGACACACACACAGGCACACACACAGACACACACGCACACAGACACACACACAGACACACACGCACACAGACACACACACAGACACACACAGACACACACACAGACACACACGCACACAGACACACACACAGACACACACACAGACACAGACACACACACAGACACAGACACACACACAGACACAGACACACACACAGACACACACGCACACAGACACAGACACACACAGACACAGACACAGACACACACGCACACAGACACACACAGACACAGACACACACAGACACACACACAGACACACACACAGACACAGACACACACACACGCACACAGACATACACACACAGACACAGACACACACACACGCACACACACAGACACAGACACACACACGCACACAGACACACACACAGACACAGACACAGACACACACACAGACACACACAGACACGCACACAGACACACACACGCACACAGACACACACACAGACACAGACACAGACACACACACACAGACACACACGCACAGACACAGACACACACACACAGACACACACACACAGACACACACAGACACACACAGGCACACACACACGCACACAGACACACACACAGACACACACACACGCACACAGACACACACACACGCACACAGACACTCACACAGACACACACACACAGACACACACACACGCACACGCACACAGACACACACACACAGGCACACACACAGACACACACACAGACACACACAGACACACACACACAGACACACACACAGACACAAACACACACAGACACACAGACACACAGACACACACACACACACACACTAGACCTGCTTCTAAAAGTGCTTTTCTGACTTCTGTGAATCTTTAAAACTATCCAGTGAAAACTCGGTATACCTACCACTTCAGGTGGAATGTCTGCCATACGCAAGTATATGGCCGAGAATGTAAAACACGTCCGTTTCCGTGGCTCACTGTAACATGAAGTAATTTGCCACATGGTAACCATGGCAATGCGATGCCACTCTTGGGTGCTCCCGATGATTAAAGTTTTCTACAAGGCTGCATTTTCGACTAGCGTAGTTTTTACAAGAGGGTGGGTGGAGGAGGAAAGTCGAAGCTGTTTAATAAATTATGGACACAGAGAGCAGCTCTAATTAGCTATTAGCTACAACTCCCGTGTACGAGTAGACTGAATATTGATTGTTGCCTTGGAGGAAGCGTGGCGAATATGTTCCCCCTGCATTGTTCGCGCACGCATATTAAGAACAGAGTCGGAAATGTGATGATATAGTGAACATAGACACGCGAGTGCGACTGACTCTTGAAGCACTTCCACTAGTGAGCTGATCTAGACCCCTTTGTGGCCAGTTTCCACTCACTAGTTGAGACAAGCATCTGCAGAAATTACCTTATTGCTTACTTCCTTATAGCTGCAACGAGAATATTACAATACAGTAGGGTTTGTGCGATAGACAAATATTTAAAGCTTTGAGATTCTGTTCTCTTTGCACGGTTAACATATAAAAAAAATGAACAACGATGACCCATTTCACGAAAGTTCTAAGTTTTCCGAAACTCACACACATAACAAGGAATATCTCCGAAATGGTTCACCTATAAGAAACTTTATTGAGACATAAATTGTGTATTTTAGCAAGATCTACATTTTTTGTATAGTATGATTCGGTCTATCTCTAACGGTTTACCAGTTATGGAAAAGACATCCAGAGTAAATACGACTACAGGGGCTATAGCCAGAAAATTCAAGATATACATTTCATTTGTCATAAAAATATCTCAAACATATGACATTTTAATTAAAATCGTTAGAGCCATTTTCAAGAAAATCAAAATTTACGAAAAATCTTCCATGTAAAGGGTAGTTTGGGATGGGGTTATTTTCTTCAAAAGCTTCGTGTCACATACCTGAACGACATTAAACTTAAATACCAACTTTGGTTTTTAACCGACTTTTCGTTTTTGAGTTATGCTGTCCACAGACTGACACACACAGATTCAGGGGGGCTCAAAACATGTATTTCCGGTAAAATCTCCACATCGAATTTTTGGGTAGAATACAATACTTCCCCTACTTACCAGTAGAGAAAGTAAAAATGAACAACGATGTCTTTTTCTCGAAAGTTTTAAGTTTCTCGAAACTGACACAAGTAAGGAATATCTTCGAAATGGTTCTCTCTACAAAAAAAAAAATTTCGACATAAATCTACATTTTTGTATACTAAACCTCTTATATTTTACGAGTTATTCAAAAGTCATCCAGAGTAAATACGACTACAGGGGCTATAGCCAGAAAATTCAAGATATACATTTCATTTGTCATAAAAATATCGTATACATTTAGCATTTTAATCAAAATCGTTAGAGCCGTTTTCAAGAAAATCAAAGTTTTCGGAAAATTATCCATGTAAAGGATGCCTTAGGGTGGAGGAGTTTTCTTCAAAATCTTCGTGTCGCATTCTTGAAGAACACACACACATATTTCCGGTGAAAGCTCGACATTAAATTTTTAGTTTTTTAATTTAGTACTTGCTCTACTTTACTATACGCAGTAGAGAAAGTAAAAATGAAGAAAATGTAGATCTCATAAGGCACACAATTTATATCAAATATATAGTATAGTTAACCACTTCCGATATATTCTTTCTTACTGGTCACTGGTTGAAGGCTGCTGTATTCCCTATTTCCATTGTAGCTAAATGAACTAGTGTTATAAAATCGTTTTTACAAAAATGTTTATTTGGATCAATGTAAAGTAGTTATAAGAATAAACCATTTTAAACAGTTGTTGCAGAAGGTGTTAAGGAAATACTCGTACGAACGCCGCTTTATCTCCAGTGCGCAGCTTGGGTTAATATCTCTTGTGTTGAGTGACGCCCTTCAGGAGGATATGTACCTGTAACTGTAGGTGTGGCCCAGAGGTGCCAACACAGCGAGTATGTAATGTGTCAGTTCATACCTTCCACCTTTCACACAGGTGTGCGTTTAAATCAGGGAAATTCTGACCTTAAGCCAGCTCTGGTCTATAGAGGTCGGATTTCCTTCCTTTGTGTTTACCATTTTTAGAAGAAGGTTCGTGTGTGCGTGTGCCTGTCAGTCTGTGGGCAGCATCTCAAAAACGAAAAGTAGGTTGGTATTTAAGTTTAAGGATGCGACATGAAGATTTTGAAAAAAATTCCCTCCACCTTAAACCACTATTTATATCAAACATTTTTATTTTTTCGAAAATGGCTAACGAGTTTGATTAAAATGCCATATGTTTGAGATATTTTATGGCAAACGAAAGGAATAGCCCATGTAGTCGTATTTACTCCGGATGACTTTTGCATAAATCATAAACCGTTAGAGATAGACCAAATTATACTGTAAAAATGCAGATCTTGCTAAAATACATAATTTATGTCCAGATACATTTTTTGTAGCGTGAACCATTTCGGAGATATTCCTGTTTATTTGTGTGAGTTTTAGAAAACTTAAGCTTTCGACAAATGGAAGATCGTGATTCTTTTTTTATGTCATAGCAGTGCAAAAAGAACGGAATCTCAAAGCTTTAAAATATTTGACTGTCGCTCAAAGCTCATATTCCCCCTGTATCTACAGGAAAATAACAAGATTATTTCTGCAAGCGTTTGTCTCAACTAACACGAAGAAGATAAAGAAATAAGAGTTTGTAGGAATGGTTAGTACAAGAGTAGAGAAAGTCATGTGAGTGCAACACTTCAGATGTTTAGTAAATGCAACAGCTGGTAGGTACTGCTCTAGAATACTTTTTATTCCGTAAAAAAAAAAATCTGTTTATTACATTTATATGACCTTCTCTATGCAATATCCCATATGCAATATAAACGCTTATTTTTTATACATAATTCATATTAATTGAAATAAGTACTAGCAGAAATCGTTTGCTTTGCCCACTGGAACTATTCTTATAAATGCTTATTCTTCTAAGTCAGGCATGCGCAATAACGACTCAACTATGAGTCGGTGCGTGTGTCAATGAGGTGTGAGACAGCTGTGCGTGTGTGTATCCCCGTAAGAAGATTCAACGAGCGTCGCGAGTGTTGTAAAATCGTAATTAGGCTATGAGAGACAGAGGAATTGAAGAAAGACACTACAAATAGTGAGCAGGGTTATGAGAAGTAAAAGTTGAGAATTGTAATAGCCGAAAGACTCTAGACTGTGTTAACGACGAGAAGAATACTGTATTTGTGGTAAAAACTTAGAGGAGACAAACTGATAGAAAAGGAACCGGACGGATTTTGTCGTGTTTTGTCACATGGTGTCAGAAGTGGGTCACGTGGAATTATAGTACACAAAGTGCTATTTGCTTTCAGATATTTCTGAATGATGTTCAATTTAGTCGTAGCATTGCTGTTGTAGCGTATACTTGTCTAACCGGAGAGTCCTGAAGCATTTGTTGCTTAAACTCCTCTAGAGCACGGATGAAGCGCTGATGGGGTTGAGGGTTAATTTTGCAGTAGCGGGTGTAATGTAATACCTCTATTACTTGTACTAGATTCATAACAAACATCTCTAATGTTTAAGTATCACATTACCTTTTAACGTCATTATAATAGTCTGTTAGGTATTCGCTTACAGAACATCACATGCACTGGCCGCAAATGATTCTGTGTGCTTAGTGATAATGGAGTCTCATTAGATTAAATATGTTGGTATAACACACGTGAAATACAACTCCCCGTATACGAAACAAGCATGTAATAGTCTAGCCGTTTAGAATTAGGAGACCCCGGCACTGAAAAATTACCAAGCGGAGCGTTGCGGCTGCGCAGTGGATGTGCGCCTTGTAGAGGTTTTGTGACAAATGACAAATCCAGTTACTTTTCCTGTCACTTTATTTCTCTTCTGAAGCTGAATCACAGAAACACAGTCCTCTAATGTATCGTTAACAATACCTCTATGTGGACTCAGTCATATGTTAAGAAACTTTTAAAATATTCTTAACGTTTTCTTGAACTTCTCGTAAAGAAGTCGGCAGTCGAAAGTTTCTCGAACAGTCTGGAATCGCTTTCTTCTGCGGCGCTCTTCGTTGTATTGCCGTCGGGCTGCGTATTTGCAAGCAGTGGTGTGAAAAATTGGGTAACGATTTAGTAAGGCGTAAGAAATAATCAATACTTTCCTTTCATGCCAATGTGTAACTATTGACTATGTACTCGTGTAACTCTTGAGGAATGAAGTGGGAAAGCTATGTAAGTTAGGATTAAATGCCAGACGAGCCAGTTAGTGTAGAACAGCGCAATTGAAACTTTGCTTGTTGAGCCACAAAGGGTTATTGCACAAAGCGTTAATATTCAGTGATCCCAGACTATCGCCTTAACGAGCTTGCCAAAGAGGTAAATACTCATCGACAAGTGAAGTAGTGGCTGCCTTGCCGCGCGCGGTTGACCGACTTTTGCTTTTGTTCTATTTCAATTCCTCTCTCTCTCTCTTTCCTTCAAACGAGATCATGCTTTTTCGACAAAAGTGGAGCGAGCGAGCGAGCGGATGAGATTTTCTGTTTTTATTTGTCGCTACTAGCATGTTTCATTGGTATTATCACGTCGGCCGGCCGCCGTTGTAATGCACGTCCGCCCGCCGCCGATGTGAAACAATGTCAGACATTAATTTTACCGATGCGCCGCAAGTCGGAACTAACTCATTTCTTTAGTCTAGCCGAGCGGATGTGGGACTTATTACTCGATGATATATCCAATGCTGCTGCAGTTGCATTTGGGAATGGACATTGCTTTGAAACAACTTGTCGAATGCAATTCCTGTGCCGCACTGGAAAAGATACACTCACATCCACAGAGCATTAAAACAAGCAAGAAAAACAGTTGTGCAGCTATCTACGCAAATATGTAAATTTCTTACAAAGTTGTTATGTCGTCTTTGATACAGAACGGGAATTTAGTAAAGTAAGTATGATGATCTAAGAATACAATAACTCCTCTACTAACTATATGTAGCAGAGAAAGTAATAAACATGTTTGTGAGAAGAACGGCGTATTGCAAGGAGTTTTACAACGTTTAACGTGTATACATACGATCTATGAGTTGTCCCGTCCGCAGAAGCTGAGTAATTTCTTGCTCCCTGCTACATATATATGCTGGTGCTATCTAGTGGGGTCAAGTAGAGACCGCTAGGAGGCTCGCACAGCACTTCTCCATTACCCACTGTCATTTGTTTGTTTACTCTTAGACGCGCTGCTTCCTCCAACTACCACAATTGTACCGTAGCGTGCGTGCAGTCTTGTTTCTTTAGCCCCAGATGTGAAATTCATCTTATTTACCTACATTGAGACCAATTCCATGTTCAGTTCATTCAATATTTGTTATGGTAAATATTAGCCGCCCATTATGTGGGCGACTGACTGACTGACTGTCGAATATACGCCACGTTTAAGCATTTACGAGGAATCCAAATTCTGCGTTTAAAGCTACGCATTCTACTCCAAGATACGATGAGCAGCATTCGGGAGGTGGCGGGTTCGATACCCCATGGGTTCCCATGTCTCTTAGGCCAATTTAGGCCTAGCTAACCTAGGCAGTTGCCTAGGGCAAATATTTTCAAGAGGGGGGGGGGGCATTTTGTCTGTCTTTCTATTCCCTATTCCAGAGGAAGTATTGAATTCCACCCAAAAATTCGATATCGAGATTTCCACCAGAAATGTGTTTTGACACCCCCTGAATCCATAAAAAGCATTTTATAAAAAATGTGTGTGTGTGTATGTGTGTGTGTGTGTGTGTGCGCGCGCGCGGGCGCGCCTATCTGTGGACAGCATGACTGAAAAACGAAAAGTCGGTTAAAAACCAAAGTTGGTACTTAAGTTTAACATCTTTTAATTATGACATACACGGGTTTTAAAGAAAATTCCTCCAACCTAAACTACCCTTTACCTGGCAACTTTTTCGAAAATTTAGATTTTCTTGAAAATAGCTCTAACGATTTTGATTAAGATATTTTTATGACAAATGAAATGTATATCTGGAATTTCTGGCTATAGCTCCTGTAGCCGTATTTACTCTGGAAGACTTTCGCATAACTGGTAAACCGTAAGAGATAAACCAAATCTCACCATAGAAAAATCTGATGTGTATGATTTTCTTTACTCTTGTACTAACCATTTTTACAAACGCTTATTCCTATATCTTCTTGGTGTTAGTTAAGATAAACGTTTGTACAACTTATATTATTGCTTATTTCCTTGTAGATGCAAGGGGGATATTAGAATACAGCAGGCTTTGAGCGATAGTCAAATATCTTAAAGCTTTGAGATTTTTAGGTTTTCCAAAACTAACACGCATATAAAGGAATATATTCGAAATGATTTACCCTACAAGAAAATTTATTTGGACATAAATTGTGTATTTTAGCAAGATATATATATATATATATATATATATATATATATATATTTTTTTTTTTTTTTTTTTTTTTTTTTTTTTTTTTTTTGTATAGTAGGATTTGGTCTATCTCTAACGGTTTACCAGTTATGCAAAAGTCGTCCAGAGTAAATACGACTACAGGGGCTATAGCCAGAAAATTCAAGATATACATTTCATTTGTCATAAAAATATCTCAAACATATGACATTTTAATCAAAATCGTTAGAGCCATTTTCAAGAAAATAAAAATTAACCAAAAATTTTCCAGGTAAAGGGTAGTTTAGGGTGGGGCTATTTTCTTCACCATACGCCGAGGCTATCAGATAAGAAACAATGAACAAAAGACTAAAACTTAAGTAACATTTAAACGAAACTGGATAATTTAGATATCTCATTCGACAAATTATATTCATAGAATTATGTTGTTAAAAGGAAAGAAGGGGATAACTTTAAGCAGGTTTGTTTAGCGAGCACAAATGAAAAATTGAAACAAACTAGGTTATCAGAAGCAACATTAAATGGTGATATATCGAGATGATTGAAACCTCTCTGCTATATGCGTTCATTTTTCCCTGTGATCACCGACAAATAATAAGATTGCATGTTAACTGACCATTATACGGCTGCATGAACCGGAAAATCCACATAGTTAAATTATGAAAGCATTAAATATTCCCTGCGACATGTCTCCCAAGGATATTCAGATGACATGGGAAACAGCAGGTAATTTGTGTGTGCTGAGAATCGATTGTTTGTGCTACTTATGCACACAAACAGAATATTCTAAAGCTGCAAAGCAGCTAATCTGAGATATATCGAAGTTATTCTTATGTCAGACATTACTCCTCTGTTTTTTACTTTCTCTACTGGTAAGTAGACGAAGTATTGTATTCCACCCAAATAAATGACATTTGAATTGTAAATATGTGTAAATAGTTTTTTTGTAGAGCGGACCATTTCGGAGATATGCCTTGTTATTTGTGTGAGCTTTGGACAGTTATACTTCTGTCAAATGGAACATCGTTATTCTTTTTTATATGTTGTAGGATACAACTTGTCCGAAACACACACGCACGCACACACACACACACACACACACACACACACACACACACACACACACACACACACACACACACACGGTGAACTGAGTATGTTCCAAAATTATAAACGCGTTATCTAAGGTACCGTAAGAGACGCCCTCATACAAAACTTATCACCAACAAAGTGCCATCCAATGATGGATAATCCTGAACGTAATAAGCGACGGAATACATTTTCACATAACACTATAAAACAAGTGGATTATTTTCGCATTACTCTTTACAGTTTACGCCATCAACATCCTTAGACAGCAGTAACACTCTGCAGAAATTGATATTGGTATACAAAATATTCTACGTGATCAATTGGCTAGAGTCAGCTATCGAAACTTCTTACTCAGATCACACTTAACAAACAAGTTCAAATACAATAATCACTTTGGGCTATGAAATTACATTTATTTGGACCATCAAGAAAGAAAAAGAAAACGACGAATAACGACTTTCCAGTTTAGAAAAGCATAAGTAAATATTTAATAACCAGGAAATCTTCAGTAATTTTAATTCACATCTATTTGACATATTTTCCCTAATGTATTTAGAGCTATATTCTTCTTTCAGCTGTGTAGTCTTAGATGTTTTCCTCGTATTGCACTAATCTGTATTGAAAGAGAACGGGATGTGAAAGATTTAAAACATGAGTATCGCTCAAAAAACTTCAAATAGTTTCATTTAGAAATTTATTTTTCAGAGTTCGTTTAAGCGTTCCAAATATATTCTGAAATTCATATGTTTTCTTTTATATCTCTATCATCATAAAATTAGATATCAGATCCCAGGTAATTTAATTTTTGTACTTGTTCTATTGTTTTATCTTTATTATTTTGGTTTTATCTAGTCTTTCCGTAGAAAGGTCATAGTTTTTTGCGTTGTAATATTTAAACTGCAGTTAATAAATTTAAAATCAAAGTACCATTTAGACGGTATAAATATTTAGAATACCCATATTCTACTTGTATGTCATTGGGTTCTTAAAATTTAATAGATGTTTATAAGATAAAAATATAAAGAATCCATTTTTGAGCCACTACTTTTAATGAATTACGCAGAATTGTCCATTGTTGAAAAGCTATTAAGGAGTATTTATACGAATCTGTGAAATAATATGTAGGGTGTTACACGGGTCATTGAGTATATTTATTGACCAGTTTGTAGATCCTGATGTCTTTTGGACCACGTAGATCTGCGAAATACAACGCCGGACATCAGTTTCGATTATTACATTTTTAAGTATTATTTAATCGTGCCTCAAAACCTCATGCCATGGTGCACGTGGTTTTTGTAATGGAAGAAGAGGAGTCTGAGAAGGGTGTTTTTCTGGGTTTCCCCCGCCACTCATTCCACCAACTGTTCCATCATTACATTTCTATTCATCACACCACTCGCTCGAGCAAACATGTGACAACAGTGAGCGCGGGACGTCAAAAAGGGCTTTTCTAGATCATTCGAGAAAAGTATGGCGGACGGCTTCTTTGTACATGTTCGAAAAAGATCTGGCTGCGTCATAGCCGGTATAAAAGCTTGCGGAGCCCGTAAAAGCAGGCGGTTCTTGAGTCGCTCAGTGTGTCAGTGAATACAAGAAAGCTGTGCGTGGTACTGTCGTCGTGAAAGATACCTTGCGTCGAAGTGCAGAAGTTTTAACGGAGATCCAGTGGGTCGAAGTTAGTGTTTGAGATACAGAGAAAGTAACGAGAGACGTAAAAGGAGTGCGTCAAGGCTACGAGAAGAAAACAGTTGTGAGTTGCAATATCAGAAAACACTGCAGACTGCATTAACGTCATTGGAAGACAACTGTGTTTGTGTGCATAAGTTTAAGGAAAAAGTAAATGGATGTATTTTATCATATAGATGCCTTCATACTGTGGTTTAAAAATGTCTTCAGATGTACCTTAAGGCAAAACCATAAATGTTTCATAACAGTGAACGACCAACGACCATCTTCAAACGTTCAAACACAAATGCTTATATCCTTATTGCTTGTCGCACAGAAATTAGCTTGTGTATTGCAGGAATCTAATTAAAACTACAAAAACTTTTAAACTCTTCTAACATACGCCAATAGACAGAGACAAAAACGATATAAAACTCATAGTTGTTACATTTTAACTAAAATCACTGTGAAAAGGAACCTTTGGGAAAAGGGAGCTGCTAATGTCGTATTAAAGGGCCGTTATGACAGCTTATTGCTGTTATTTTCAGGTAAATGGAGCAACTCTAGCTGTTTCAAACTACAGCTACAAAGGAGGAAAGGAAATAATAAACCTTTATTGGAATCCCGAGCCCAAAATGTTAAAAGGTAAACGGATAAAATAACAGTTCCATTCGCTTAAATGTTATTCTCAAAGCGTAAAAATAAAAAGCAGTATGGAAAGCAAAACATTAAAAATGTATTCATATCCTTTGGAACGCAACAGGTTCGTACGTGTTTTCTGCTATACACACGGCATTTTTATTTCAACCTTGTTACATTAAAAAGGTACTTTAGATTGTGCCAACTTCAAACGCATTCAGCGCTTCTGCAAATTTAGAGTTATTTTATTATTACGGTGTATGTATGGCACGAACAGTCCAGAGTTTGATGTATTCTTTGCTTCCCGGACTTTCCAGGAAAGCCAGCAAGTTTTCCGAGGGTGTAGAACTTTGAATCGATCTTCTTGTGTTGTGTTATCAATATTTCGATACGGTTCACATCTATAAATATTTTAAAAGGTGTATTGAATTAACTGCTACATTAAAAATACGCTATTCTGTTGCCCCGAACCGTGACCGCCTGCCCTACGGTGCGGTCAAACACAAAGTAACTCGGAACATTTCTTCTAGTAACCTTTATCACCACTAGATGGATCCCTGTGTCACCATGGGTGTGTGTCTGGAACATACCTTTAGTCCTCGTTTTCTATAAATCCTTACAAACGGATGGAATCTTACAGTTCAAGCAACTTAATTAGAAATGTTTCTTACATGTTTTGTTTCAGTTGCTGGATTGCATTTCGCTTTGAGATAATCACAGATCCTTTCCAAAATCAGTCGACATAACTCTAACGTCGGCACAAGTTCTCGATCCACAAATATGAAAATTACCCTGACTTCTGCTGTTTAATATTCCTATTTCTCGCATCCTTCTTTCAAGCAATATTTAAATGGTCCCCTCGCTCTGTAGATAAGGATAAAAGCAGGAAGTATCTTTTGAACCATGAGGTACAAAATCCGATGTCTTTTTGCAGTTTTCCACCATGATATATCTGACTCACAATCATTATACGCAAATAATACATCTGTGGTTGGCTTTCAGTTGATTAGAATAGGGTGAACCCATTGTTTCATGGAACACTGAAAACTCAGATATAGCATACCATTTGCATAGACAACAGTGTAACAAAGGCAATAAATTATTTCGAAATTGTTGATTGAACATGACGCATTGATCAAGTATTTAGGTTATAGAGCAGGGATTTGTCTACATACGAATAGGATAAATGGAGATTACTATGGATGAAAGGTCTACACTCTGTTCTATCAACGATCACATTATCTTGCTTCCGAAGCAGTTTGTTGAGATTTTTACAGATCCATTTTCAGGAAGTTTGGCCCTCAGTCCACATTTGTGTATTGTGATTCTGGAAACTTTCAGAAGAGGATGAAGTGAAAAGCGTCTGGAACACAAAGGGGTCCCTAACGTCTCAGAGAATAGATATTAACGCCAACAGGACCACAAACCCACTCCTCTCCCGGATAGAACAGCAAACTCAACTGTGAAGCATTATCTGTCATTCACTTGTCTGATGCTCCGATCTTTAAATATGATAAGAAAATAAAATTACAAGAATTGGGGACAAACATAAAACAAAATTCCCTATATGTAACTCTGGCATATATCCCCCCCCCCCCTCGAAACAAATTACATCACGGTGTTTGTTGTAACAATCTGACAATTCGACGAATCCCACTTCTGCCACCAGTGTAATAAAATGACAATTGTCCATTCAAGTACCTTTTTCTCACTTTATTTTCTTCCAAGGTTTTGTGCAAATACACAGTTCTCTTTAACTAACGTTAACAGTCAGTCGAAATACTACAACTTGTCGTAACCTTGACTCACTCCTTTCACTACCTTTCTTCACTTTCTCCCTTACTAATTCTAACGATACAATTACAACACTGCTTCGCTGTCTTTCTTCACTCAGGCTAAGAACTGACTGACTCTAGTCTGTAATTCACTCAGTCTGTTCATTGCTTCGCTTTCCTATATAACGAGGATGACATAACATTGACCTTTCTCGAACTTCAACAAACACCCCAGCTGCCGACAACACTTTTCTAATAATCTGGAAACCCCCCCTTTTGGTTTCGCCGCTCTAGTTGTCACGTACTCACAACAGTCACTCGAGGCAGCCTGACCTTGATTATCTTTGATATACGCACCGTCAGTGAGTTGAGGCAGGCCGATCCCAAACGTCATTTGTTGTGCGCCGGAGTCGGCGTCACATTATTTGTAGGTCACACAAATATAACATAAAAATTAATATTAAACCCAAATAAAATATATAAATGATTTAAAGAAAAATAACAATCAGATTCCAATACAATAACGACACTTAAAAAAATTACATATCCAGTAGAAATTACGTACTTCATCCATGGAACACTAATTTTGCTACCAAATTCATATTAACTAGGTTTAAATACTTAAAAATTAAGTTTAAATTATTAAAAACGTCTATTAATTATCTTCCTACTATTCCTCTGCTCTACTTGATCACAAAATTCAATTGGTGTACTTCTAAATTTGTAAATTGTGGTATATAGTGATATCCAGTACAAATGAAATTACCTTGTGCAATGATGTGAAACAGAAATGGACACAAAAATGTTGACAATATGTAATGTAACCCAAATTTCGCGTACAAACCACGAAAATATAAGGTTAGAGTGGCTGAATCGAAGCCAGGACCTCTCTAATACAAGCCTCAAAAGTTAACACAGATTGGTCTCCTTAGGTAAAGGTTAATAGAGGTCTAAGAGAAAGCAAGCTGATTGTTGCTTTGGGCTGACTATGTATGTATTAGTGGAATCGAAATTCAAACTCCATTACCTGATTTTTACTTTCTCCATGGCTTACGTATAGTGTGTAGAGGAAGTATAATATTGCACTCAGGAATTCCACAATGAGATTTCAACGGAAATGCGTGTCTTGGACACCTCTGACATTTCCCCCAACTCAACTGTGCAGGTTAAGGACAATATATCGTAAGATTTCTACTTTCTCTGCCATAATTATAGTAAGCAGAAGTAGATAATAAATAGCAAAAGCTCAAAAACGAAAAGTCGGTTAAATATCAAACTTGTCAGGCTTGCCAGCGTACGACGGTGATTTATGAAAGCATCCCCCCATTCAAAACCTTCCTTTACATACAAATTTTCTCGAACATTTTGTTGTGATCAATACTTTAACGATTCTGATTATATTATAATAAAGTTGAGATGTTTTTATGAAAATGAACTGTAAATCTTCAATTTTCTGGGCTTACTTTCTGACATTTCCCTCAGTTACCATGATTTTTCATGACTGATACACCAGCGGTGCTCAACTGAAGGCAAGTTAGGGGACGGAATGTCTAACTTAATTAATATGAAGTAAACAAAAGAATGAGCATTCGTAAGAAAAGAATGTCAGATATTCCTGCATCTCTGAAAAGACAAGGCGCCTCTGAACAAAAGCAGTAAGCTGAAGTAACAAACTGAAATTTCGTAGGAAAATGGCTTCCCCAACGTGTTTGTTGACACTAATAATAGTAAAGTGACCTACTTTGAGTCGAATGTTGCCAATTATTGCATGGAGTTGAATCGACAAGGCACATGAGAAACGCTACAGCAGGGGACCCAATACTGCTGAGGAAATATCTATCGCGTGACGCTGCAAGAGTATGAACATTAAACTACTGCGAGAAAATGCTCTTCTCGAGTCGCCATTATTATTAACGGTAATGCGTTTACAGCCCGTCAGCAGGATGGCTGCTATAAACCCACAAGTAGTCCGAAAACTTTGAGGTTTGCAGTGGCGTACTTGGACGCCCTGCCAGAAAAACAGGGCACGACTATGGTATAAGGAAAGTCCACCAAAATCAAATCTGAAAAACCTCCGGTAATTAGCATTATTACCAGACAACAATGGCAAAACTAAATGATACTGAAATTTTGAACAAAATAACATATTCGAAATGGAATACACTTAACATCTGGGTCTTCCTTAAATCAATCCTTTATGATATCACAATTCACAACTATTCTCCTCTCGTAACCTTGACTCACTCCTTTCTATCCTCTTCACTTTCTCTGTCTCTCAAAAAGGTGACTTTAGCGATACAATCACTCGACACTCACTAACTACTTCGCTATCTTTCGTTGCGATTGCAGACACACACACACACACACACACACACACACACACACACACACACACAGACAGACTTTTCTCAAACTTACATTTATTTATACTATCATACCTAGTGCTTGGCTGACCACCCGCTTCCAGGTCTTCACTCTGTGTGGTCCATAGGTTTCTCTGACCTAGGCACTGGCTTGTAAGTCCTAGGGGGTGTAAGTCCTACATAAGGCGAATGTAAACAGGTAACGTGAATAAAAGACATCTCGCTATTTCGAACACATTTTGGAACTATTTCCTACGATATTTTAGTTTTTTTTTTTCGAAAACAAGCTGGCAACACTGCAGATTGTCTAGGGGTCACTTTCACTAGGTCAGTACATAAACCACCACCTCACCGTGGTGTCACTGTGCGAGTGTAGGCCAATCTCCCAAAACATTACTCGGCCTGCAAGCGACCGTTTTTTACCTCCAGAAACAGGTTAAATTCCCTCACCAGCCTCAACGCAACTTTGTCAAGTTAGTTCATGTCTTAAAAACCTTCTCGTAGTATTGCTGTAATTCTTTTACGTGTTTAATTATTTCGAAACAGAATATTGCATAAGTAACCAATAGTTACATGATAAGTTATTAAGGAATCAAAGTAAAATGTTTTGAGTTAAATGGATTTATAATATAAATATTTTTAAAATAGTAGACTGTGTTATGAAAACCTTTTTATATGCGTCGTTCTGTGTTCCTTTCTAAATGTATTAAATTTATCCTTGTCTCTAACACTCCTCACATAATCTATGTAAGAATATCTCAAAATTTAAAATCGCCTGCGTGCAATCCGAGGCTACTTAGTGCATCGTGACGACTCGGGTATGTTCGGCTCTACTCGCCAGCTGCAGAGCGAAAAAGCGAGGAAGCGTGTGTTTATACAGAGCTTGTCTACCATGATATGTGAATATTTTTCTATAATGGGGCAACCTGCTGCAAAAATAAAGATGAATAACAAAATCAATTTAAATCAGAGTGGAAATGTTATATAATTTTTTTAAAGTCTGGCTAGATGTCTCATCTGCAGTATAATAATTGCGTGTGTAAGAAAATCATTTGTAAAAAGACAATGTAAGACTACATGGAACAGCATATGGTAAAATGATAGCATAGGCGACACTATAGGAAGAATTAAAAATATATATTATTTCTGGTTATCCTAGCCCAATTTTAAAAGTAGGTATTAATATTCGTTGGCATTTTTTAAAAGATTTTAAGGACATATTTTCAAGTACATCTTAAACATAGTTCATTGCATGTTATGCTTTGTTGAGCTGCCACGGTAACTGTATGTAATCTACTGGTTACAGAGGCTGCTGAAATGGTGCTACCCAAATATAAAATGTCGATACGATTCCAGTGATCTAATTCCCGATGCTGTTAGTGTTGAAGAGGTGACAGCCTTTCTTCGTTCTCAAGGTCATATATTATTTAGGGGTTGAAATACATGGAAATAGGGGGGCACGTCTATCAGCGCCGTGACGCGTTCAGGAATGAAACTGCCAACTCTCTTTTCTCTTCACTCTAAACTGTTTTACTGATAGACTTTTAAAACATTTTTAACGTCAAACCATTACGGCGTGAAACCATGATAAACTGCAGATGACAATTTATCCTTCCAGCTTCAATTGTGACTTGGTCATCAATGCAAACAGCTGTTCAGATTTGATTACTTCCTTGGTTTTGTTTAACTCTTACAGTTATGCAAAAGTCATCCAGAGTAAATACGACTACAGGGGCTATAGCCAGAAAATTCAAGATATACATTTTATTTGTCATAAAAATACCTCAAACATATGACATTTTAATCAAAATCGTTAGAGCCATTTTCAAGAAAATCAACATTTGCGAAAAATTTTCCATGTAAAGGGTAGTTTAGGGTGGGGCTATTTTCTTCAAAATCTTTGTGTCGCATCCTTGAAAGACATTAAACTTAAATACCAACTTTGGTTTTTAAGCGACTTTTCGTTTTTGAGTTGTGCTGTCCACAGACACACACACACACACACACACACACACACACACACACACACACACGAACATTTTCCTAAAACTGCTTTCGTTTGATTTATGGGGTCTGAAAACATTTCCGGTGAAATCTCGACATCGAATCTTTGGGTGGAATACAATAATTCCTCTGCTTACCAGTAAATTCAACTAAATGTGCATTTGAACGCAAATTTGAACTCCAATGATTACTCATTTTGACGTCACTGCTATGAACACATATACACACTATTCGACACACAGAGCCATTAAATTACCGCGTACGAATTATAAACTGGTCATTCTTTTCTTTTGTACAAATTATCAAATATTCAGGGTCGCCAACTGTACCCTATAAATAGCTGAAGAACAATTTATAATACAGTACAATCGATTAACAATCAAAATGGCACGCCATTTCAATTTGACAACTGTGTTTTTAACAGTTGATTTTGTATTAATTAATTTTTTTCAGAAGAAAGGCTATTTGTTAATGTTAAAACTAAAGTGAGAATTATTTCAGATTATCTGCTGGTTTTCTTTTGTAACATACATGTAATTCGTTTTCCTCTGATGAAAACATTTTAAGTTATTTTTAATAGAATGTAGCACTTTCTGGTAAAACCCTTTGCAATATAATATTTAAATTCGTAATTTATTTATGAAATAGATAGGAGAGCAGGGCCCTGATGTTTATAACCTAAAAACGTTACAAATGTGCAAGCACTTATGACCGAAAAAAATAAAAAATATGACGATAAATATGACCTAATTTTTTGGGTGCATTTTCAAAATTTTCAGCTAACATCATATTGAGTATCTACTTTAAACAGCGCATTCAATAATAAATAAACGAAATTCATTTTATCCTTGCATTTTGAATTTATATAATTGCTCAATCCAGAGCTGACCCTCAACTCTGTCACATTTTGAAGGGCGATCGAAAAACATTACGTACAGCTGACCCTCCAAATTCGCGGAAACTTAACCTTCTAAAAAAGATAATTGTAAGAAATGCTACAGATAAGAATTAAATGTTAAGAATTGGTGAATAGAAATATAAAAATCTGATGTGTTGCACTCACACGACTTTCCCTACTCACTCACTAACCACTCTTATAAACTCTAATTCCTGTATCTTCTTCGTGTTAGTTGAGATAAACATTTACACAAATTATCTTATTTTCTTGTATGTACAACGGGAATTAGGGAATACAATAGGCTTTGAGCGACACTCAAATCTTTTAAAGCTTTCAAATTCCGTTCTCTTTGCACACTTAACATATAAAAAATGAACAACGATGTTCCATTTGACAGAATTATAAGTTCTCCAAAACTCACATAAATAACAAGGAATATTTCCGAAATGGTTCACTCTACAAAAATATTATTTAGTCATAAATTGTGTATTTTAGCAAGATCTATATTTTTGTATAGTAAGATTTTGTCCATCTCTTACGGTTTACTAGTTATACAAAGGATATAGTCAGAAAATGCGCTCAATTCATGAACTCTGCTGCAGAATTAGAACAAGTTAATCAAAGTTAAGTTATGCTGTGTTGCAAACACGCCCTTGCAAGCACAACTAAAGGGCAGAAAGTAACACGGGTCAATAAAGGACGAAGTTTGTTGAGGCTTCAAGGTCTGGGTTATGTCATGACTTAAACCAAATGCTGCCTGCCCTCCGAACTTCACAGGCATTTTCTAAACGAAATTGTTTTAGAGTCCATAGCGGCTCTTGAATCATTTACTACATCTACAGTGCGAAGTTGTGAGAGACAGGCGACAGCTTTTAATTATTGACAAGCTGACAATGGGTTTAAAGTGGGCGCTTGACTGACACCGTGAGCAGAAAGGGAGGAAAATAATGCAACAATTTCAGCACGCCAATGATACCCTGTTTTCTCGTTCCACGCGGCGAATATCACCCCAGTGAGGAAGCAACCTTGGAAATAAGTTTACAAACTCCCTGTGTTGGTAGTAAGGGTTCCATCCCTTCACACCTACAATTATACCACGACACAGACAAGGCTGATAAAATGGAGAACAAGTGCGAATATTACCAAAAAATCTGATGTGTTGCACTCACATGACTTTCTCTACTCTTGTACCAACCATTCTTACAAACTCTTATTCCTATATCTTCTTCGTGTTAGTTAAGATAAACATTTGTACAAATTATCTTATTGCTTATTTCCTTGTAGGTGCAAGCGGAATATTAGAATACAATAGACTTTGTGCGATATTCAAATGTTTTAAAGCTTTGCACACTTAACATATAAAAAAATGAACAACGATGATCCATTCCACGAAAGTTCTAAGTTTTGCGAAACTCACACACATAACAAGGAATATATCCGAAATGGTTCAACCTACAAGAAAATTTATTGAGACATAAATTGTGTATTTTAGCAAGATCTATATGTTTTGTATAGTATGATTTGGTCTATCTCTAACGGTTTACCAGTTATGCAAAAGTCGTCCAGAATAAATACGACTACAGGAGCTATAGCCAGAAAATTCAAGATATACATTTCATTTGTCATCAAAATATCTCAAACATATGACATTTTAATCAAAATCGTAATAGCCATTTTTAAGAAAATAAAAATGTTCCAAAAATGTTGCATGTAAAGGGTAGTTTAGGGTGGCGCCATTTTATTCAAAATCTTCATGTCGCATCCTTGAAAGACATTAAACTTTAATACCAACTTTGGATTTTAAAGTACTTTTCGTTTTTGAGTTATGCTGTCAACAGGCACACACACACACACAGACCTTTTTCTAAAAATGCTTTTTATGGATTCAGGGGGCCTCAAAGCAATTATTTGCGGTGAAATCTCGACATCGAATTTCTGGGCCAATTACAATGCTTCCCCTGCTTAGTTTAGTTAGAAGTGCATAATGCAACAGAGGTTAAATCTTTTCAAAAATTAAACTGGGTCATGTAATAAACGTAATACTAAAGGAAATGGACTCTATTGTTAAATAAAAGGTTTGAAGTGCTGTTGAACTGTAAACACAAGTACTCAGAGAGGCTAAAAAGTGCTTCTACGTATGCCTTAATTATCATGTGTGTTGTTTTCTCTTGTCCCTTGGCACGTTCTTCTGCGTCGCATCAGAGGACAGCGGAATGTTACAACAACAGCATAACGTTTTTCCCATTAAAGTTTCCATCTGGTTCTTTAAACAAAGTAGAGAGTGAGGCAGTGTTGCTTTGTGCCAAAAAGGCATTAATTTGTGGCCCAGGGTTGCAGCCCCTTTTTAATTATGTGGCTGCTGCCAACATCACAACATAAGTTGCGAGGGGTTAGCATTTTCACCTCGTATACAGAAGCTACTGTGCTCTTTTCAATACAATTACTGTAATACTGTGATGAATATCTCGGAAAATGTTCACTCAAAAGCAAAATGTGTGTTAATCAGATCCACGTTTTTATTTTTTCTACCGGTAAATAGAGGAAGTATTGTATTACATCCAAAAATTCAGTGTCGGGATTTCACAGGACATGTTTTGAGACCACCTGAATTAAACAAAAAAAAAAAAAAACCCCTTTTATAAAAAGGTCAGTCAAACCAAATTTCGTACTTAAGTTTAATGTCTTTCAAGGAAGCGACACCAAGATTTTGAAGAAGATAACCCCACCCTAAACTACCCTTTGCATGGAAAATTTTTCGAAAATTTTGATTTTCTTGAAAATGGCTCTAAGGATTTTGATTAAAATGTCGCATATTTGAGACAGTTTTATGACAAATGAAATGTATATCTTCAATTTTCTGGCTAGAGCCCCTGTAGTCGTATTTACTCTGGACGAGTTTTGCATAACTAGTAAACCGTTAGAGATAGATGAAATCTTACTGTACAAAAAATGTACATCTTGCTAAAATACACAATTTATGTCTGAGGAAATTATTTTGTAGAGGGAACCATTTCGGAGATATTCCTTGTTGTGTATGTAAGTTTCGGAAAACTTAAAAACTTTCGTGAAATGAAACATCGTTGTTAATTTTTTTATATGTTACGTGTGCAAAGAGAATGGAATCTCAAAGCTTTAAAACATTTGACTATCGCACAAAGCCTACAGTATTCTAATATTCCCCTTGCACCTACAAGGAAATAAGCAATAAGATAATTTGTACAAATGTTTATCTCAACTGAAGATACAGGATAGCAGAAGAGTAGAGAAAGCCATATGAGTGCAACACAGCGTGTGTGTGTGTGTGTGTGTGTATATGTGTATCTGTGTCTGTGTGTGTGTGTGTGTGTGTGTGTGTGTGTGTGTGTGTGTGTGTGTGTGTGTGTGTGTGTGTGTGTGTCTGCTTCTTTTAGAACAAGAGATAACGCAATGAGAGAGGAACATGGCGCTGGTTGCAGTCCGTTCAACGTTGAAGCCAAAAGTTGAGAAGCGTTTTAAACGTCACACGAATTAAGAATGAAACGACCGCTTTGCCATGTTCCAAATGACTAACTGGACACCTTTACTCTTACTTAGTTTTGCTTGACGATCAAACTGATGCCTAGCGGTTTGTTCGTGGAATTAGCGAACTGTGGGCTGCCCAGCAAACACTCACGTTTTGGCACGGAGCAGCCAGAGGAGGCAGGTACAAGAATAATGCATGGGGAAAGGTGAAAAGGCGGTTAATTGACATGGAGAGGGTAGTGACGGAAGCCAAGGGCCGCTAGGCCTTCAATCACCGTTCAGAGTGGGCCGGCCGGCCGGACGGACGGACGTGAGAGAGAACTAACTGCCAGGAGCACCAACATTTGGCACAGTGAAGCAGTTTCGTGTTGCAGCATAAGGAATATCTCAGCACTAAACGGATCTATGCAGAAAACAGTGTCTTGAACACCAGGCCTTCGTACTGTCACTAGCGTCCTCTGTTACTGGGCTGGGACGGTAAAAAACACAACACTATTCACCCCAAACGAGTTACATGTTCTTATTGTTGCTTTAAGAGTACCTGTTGCTAAATTTCTCTCTCTCAAAATGATTATTTAAGCGTTCTAGTTTTCGAACGAACGCGCCTATGCAGTCACCTGACTAGAACATCTCATATTACGCCTTACTCGATTGTATGCTGAAGTCAAACTCTGCGCGTCTACTGTCATTACAGATTACCGACATGTTTTTCCTCGTTAGTTGTACAATATTGCAAGTAGATGTCACTACTTGTCACAAACATGAATAAAAACTATGATTTACAAAATCCTAAGAAGTTGGAGGAAGTGTATAATCTAGCTTGTGATGATATCAAATACGTATACGACAATTTGTATGAATCACATGATTCCAATTTTGAAGATAAACTGAAAATGAGATGTTTAGATTTATAAACTGATCATAAAGTTCAGGATGAAGCAACCTACATATGTCCTAAAAGATGTAATTTACAGGAAGCATCGTATGCGTGTTAAGTTATTATTATTAATATTATTGTTGTTATACTATTATTGTTGGCAGTACTTTTCAGTACTCATACCACATTTTATTTATCTGTGATCTATCTAGTAACATAATGCTAAAAAACAGGTATATTTAAGCTAAATGAAACTAAAAGTGAGAATGGAGGAAAAATACTATAAAAAAACATCTGATGTATTGCACTCACATGACTTTCTCTACTCTTGTACTAACCATTCTTACAAACTCTTATTCCTATATCTTCTTCGTGTTAGTTAAAATAAACATTTGTACGAATACTCTTATTGCTTATTTCCTTGTAGGTGCAAGGGGAATATGGGAATACAGTAGGATTTGTGCGACAGTCAAATGTTTTAAACCTTTGAGATCCCGTTCTCTTTGCACAGGTAACATAAAAAAATGAACAACGATGTTCCATTTCACGAAAGTTTTTAAGTTTTCCGAAACTTACATACACAACAAGGAATATCTCCGAAATGGTTCAGCCTACAAAAAAATTTATTGAGACATAAATTGTGTATTTTAGCAATATCTACATTCTTTGTATAGTACGCTTTGGTCTATCTCTAACGGTTTACCAGTTATGCAAAAGTCGTCCAGAGTAAATACGACTACAGGGGCTATAGCCAGAAAATTCAAGATATACATCTCATTTGTCATAAAAATATCTCAAACATATGACATTTTAATCAAAATCGTTAGAGCCATTTTCAAGAAAATAAAAATTAACCAAAAATTTTCCATATAAAGGGTAGTTTAGGGTGGAGCTATTTTGTTCAAAATCTTCGTGTCGCATCCTTGAAAGACGTTAAACTTAAAGACCAACTATGGTTTTTAACTGACTTTTCGTTTTTGAGTTATGGTGTCCACAGTCTGACAGACACACACACACACTTTTCTAAAAATATCCTTTACTTTCCGAAAGCTCCATTAGATCACTTTTCTTAAACAGTTATTTGCATTTGGAACCTCTATTTGCCTATCCGCTCCGATGAACATGGATTGCACTCTATTTTCAGTAAACAAAGTAATTCATGCCGTTAGCAGATTTTAATAGTCCAAATAATATATAGGGCTGTAACCAGAATTCTACTGAAGCAGCACATTACTAACAGCAGCTTTGATTTAACGATAACTACACCTGATATTGCGCAGTTGTTCCACTGGTCACTAACTTATGTGAACAATCACTTATCCATATCCATAACGAACTCCCATTTAAACCATACTGGGCACGTTAACCTGCTCCCAGTAATAATTACTGATCATATATATGACTAAATAGACCGCCTGAAAGTTCAGACTTCACCCGGATGCTACAATAGAATATTTACTATCTTAAGAATACACATCTTTGTAAATTACTTTCATGTGATGCACTTTTCGGCATAAATCAATTAAATGTATTTTTCCATTTTATTAATGGTATAAAAATATTGAGATATGTTTTTGTTAACATGATTAGCTATTATTAGACAGTAGCATACATATTTTGTAGCAAAAACCTGATATTTTTCACCTACATTATAATAATGCTATTTGAAATAGCAAACCTGTCTTAGCGGTAAATTTAGCCTGTTAGGGCCTAACGAAAAATTTGACATTACTTCACTTGTAAGATAAATTCATTTTTACTTTCTCTGCTGGTAAGTAGGGGAAGTATTGTATTCCACCCAAAAATTCGATGTCAAGATTTCACCGGAAATATATGTTTTGAGGTCCTCTGAATCCAAAAAAAGCATTTTTAGAAAAAGGTCCCTGTGTGTGTCTGTGTGTCAGTCTGTGGACAGCATAACTCAAAAACGAAAAGCCGGTGAAAAACCAAAGTTGGTATATAAGTTTAATGTAGTTCAAGGATGTGACACGAAGATTTTGAAGAAAATAGCCCCACCCTAAAGTACCCTTTACATGGAAAATTTTTCGAAAATTTTTATTTTCTTGAAAATGGCTCTAACGTTTTTGATTAAAATGTCATATGTTTGAGACATTTTTATGACAAATGAAACGTATATCTTGAATTTTCTGGCTATAGCCCCTGTAGTCGTATTTACTCTGGACGACTTTTGCATAACTGGTAAACCGTTAGAGATAGACCAAATCTTACTATACAAAAAATGTAGATCTTGCTAAAATACGTAATTTATGTCCAAATAAATTTTCTTTTAGGGTGAACCATTTCGGAGATATTCCTTCTTATATGTGTGAGTTTCGGAAAACAACTTTAGCGAAATGCAACAACGTTGTTCATTTTTTATATGTTAATCGTGCAAAGAGAACGGAATCTCAAAGGTAAAAAAGATTTGACTGTCGCACAAAGTCTTCTGTATTCTAATATTCCCCTTGTACCTACAAGGAAATAAGCAATAAGGTAATTTGTACGAATGTTTATCTTAACTAACATGGAAGTATAGGAATAAGAGTTTGTAAGAATGGTTAGTACAAGAGTAGAGAAAGTCATGTGAGTGCAACACATCAGATTTTTTATTTATGGAGACCCTTTAGTTCTTAGCATCCATTCTATTTGGTGTGAAAAACAGCTTCATTTTGTCCAAAGCTCTCTGTCTCAGGCTTTGAGTTGTTTTAAAATTTGCTTATTTTTATTCCACCATGAGTTATGGTTTTGTTTTCAAAATTCAGTACACAGTAAGATTATCTTCATTTTAAAAAAGTGAATTTTAAGTTGTGGTGGAAATCGTCATTCATGCAGTTAAAAAAAGTCAATTGTCAATCACAAGTCAATGCGTATATCCACTTATGTGTTAATCACTATATATAACAACTCTAAATTTAATTCTCTTGTTCACAACCACAATTCAAGACACACACACACACACATACAGACACACATACACACATGTATTTAAGGGCACTAAATACTAGGTCATAAGTGCCCTTATAAAACAAATCGTGGCAAAATTCTGAGATAAAGATGAATACAAAGCAAAAATCCTAGCTAAGGTCACCGAGATAGATCAATACACAGAATATAATAATGGCAGAAAGACTTCAGCTCTGAAAAAATTACTTTTATAATTCAGAAGACTGTTTAAGAGTTGAAAAGAATTGAGAAAGTGCTTGCTAATACATACTATTAACAAAATATACGAAAACTATGGTATAAGATATAAATGACATACGTGAACAAGCTCTGATAGTCATTTTTTATGAGAGAGTACTTCATGCTAAAGGACACTATATTGAAGCCAGCAAAGCAAAAGCGCTGCCAGTAAGTTATTTTCTATAATTGCAATTCAATAGGCTACTTAACGAAAGACTAGTCACGTATTTCGATAATATAGCAGTTAATACTTACCGATAGTTCCGTTTATTCCCTTCTCGGCAGCGTTAACCCTCCAACACATCCTGTACACGCGCGGTAAACTGTTTAAAACGGCGGGAAACACCTGTAAACGTTCTCCACAAACTACGAGAAAATGTGCGATCGGCACTTTTCTGGTACCAACACCAGGGTCCTCTGCACAAGCATTGTGAAACGAGTATAATGCTGCGTGGGAGAAAAGACCGCTTACCTAGGATTGCCACACTACTCTGTAATCGCAACTTTTAAACTGTTCTTAACCGTACAGATTCAAGCTGACGGTTTTGTTACCGGAGAGAAAAAAGAAACTGCAATGGTAGACCACTACACTCGATCAGGATACAACTGTTGTGTGTGTGTGTGAAAGCAATGCGACTTCTACGTTTAGCAAGCATGAAATTCTAGAGCGGAAGTGAGGCCACGTGACCAGGTAAGCAGTGGCGTATTTGCATTTGAAACAAATGTCTAGAGTAATAATATGCAGTGCGACTAAATAGCACGTAAAAATAAAATTACATCGAGTGGTGCAAGTTTTAATTATCACTTTATATTATTGTTTGTTGGGGCCACTGAATCTAAAATAAAGTATTTTTAGAAAAAGGTGTGTGTGTGTGCGTGCGTGTGTGTGACTGTGTCGTCTGTCAATCTGTGGACAGCATAACTTAAACACGAAAAGTCGGTTAAAAACCAAATTTGGTATTTAAGTTTAATGTCTTTCAAGGATACGAATCGAATATTTTGAAGTAAATTCCTTCACCCTAAACCATGTTTTACATGGAAAGTTTTTCGAATATGCCTCTAAGATTTTAACTAAAATGCCATATGCTTAAGATATTTTATGGCAAATGAAATGTATATCTTGAATTTTCTGGCTATAACCCACGAAGTCCTGTTTACTCTGGATGACTTTTGCATAACTGGTAAACCGCAAGATAGACAAAATCTTACTATGCAGACATGTAGATCTTGCTAAAATACACAATTTATGTCTAAATATATTTTCTTGTAGGGTGAACAATTTCGGAGATATTGCTTATTATGTGTGTGAGTTTCGGAAAATTTTCTTGAAATGGATCATCGTTGTTCTTTTTGTATGGTAAGTGTGCAAAGAGAACTCAAACCAACTGAAGAGTATAATTGTGGACCGCAAGACTTCCCTACGAATATTCCTCCCTGGTGTATCCTCGGGCACAGTGGAGTGAGAGACTCGCCACTGGAGCAATATGCAGAGGGCATTAACACTGAAATGAGATACATATTTTCTGCTACGCAAGTATTCCATCATGCCGCAAGTGAACCTGAGACAGTGCCCTATTGCTTATTCCTCTCGCTCTGACGTTTGACACCTGCTTCAGGAGTGAATCATCCTTTCTTTCCCGGTGCAATAAATATTACGCGAAAAAGCATCACTAATACATTATATTACTGCATCAAACAAAGCAATTATGAATATTATCAGTGATAATTTATCACTAATGAATTATGTATATAATATTATATATATGCAACATCTCCTCTCAGAGTACGATTGGACGTTCAAGGATGGAGATATTCTCTTGAATAAATAACAGCACTGATCTCATACTCCGACCTTTCAAAGCTGATTTGTTTCGACCTAAAGCTTTCACATAAGCTTATTCAAGAACAGGTTCTCCTGTACGATACAGAGGTATTTTTTAGAGGTGGCGCGTGACCTTGGTCGGATGTGCGCGAGTGACATCACGCAAAGCGATGGTGGGGGTAAGTTTCCACCAGCAGCCAGCTGGCTAGTGTGCTGGAAGTCGAAGAGATACTAACCAGACATCCCTTTTATCTTGCAATAGACAAGTGGACTCGACCATGAACTACTGCGCAACATTACGACACACGCCACCTCTAAAAAATACATCTGTACGTTTATCTGCACAACACCTAGCCCCTTAGTGCGACTTTGTGTATGTAGTGTTGAAGGTGTTAAATTACATCTGATAGCAACAATGCCAACTATCATTCTGTATATTTTAGGCTTCACGGCAACGTGTCAGGCTTCTATTCGGGGTTTAAACCCTCTGGGCTTACCAATCTGACTGGTGCTTTGGGGCGTTTACCTCAGTCACCAAATATTTATGTGAATATGTAATATCACAACTCAAAGTTCCATCTCAGGTCTAAATCAATAGTATTCATGAAAAATAGATGGTAATTGTGAATGCTGTGCCATCTATCCACAGCTGATATAAGCAGATAGACTTGATGTGCCCTAATACTGCAGGCTTACTCGGTCTCTTACAAATCTGCATCTAGGAGGATAATGTTTAAGAAACACCAAATGTTTGTAAAAGCTAGGTTGAAACTACGCTGGTGTTCCTCCGATTCCAAATAGAACCGAATTAACCTTTTTATAACAATGTTATTACCGACCGCATTATAAAGCAGCATATAGCACACTGCTAGCGTACTCTATTGATCCTCAAAATAATCTACTTAAAAATAGAACAAATTCAAATACAGAATCAAGCTGTAATTACTGCAGCATGTCAAATAAAACCCTTCAGTAAAGAATCTATAATGAAGTATTCTGTTGACTAAACTAATGCATTTTAAACATGGCCTTTTCAACAAATCATCCAAGAGTGGTAGACAGACACAAACCGTGGGCAATATTTGTTCAGCGCATTGTAAAACTCATCACAGGGAATAGTTCGTGTGACGTATTCACTCAATAATCTGAAGCGAACAATGAATAACTACACTTATTCCACCATGGCTCAATTGCATAAACGTTAATCTCAGTTTAAGCACCTAAAAATGATCTTCAATCAAGCTGGTTGTATAAAGCTTGATCTAAGTTCAGTGTATGTTGATCTAAGATCAAATTTGACTGGTGAATTTCCTCCGGTTAACTTCAACCTAGATCCGCGGAACTCCAGAACGAAGAAATAAATAGTATACATTTTAATAAACTGGTAAATAGAGTAATTTATAATTATTTGGATAGTATCAGTATTATTTCGACCTGTATTATGTATTAGTAGAGGGTTTCATATGTCAAGGGTTATTCCAAGAAAACAAAATTTTCTTTCTCATTTTTATTTTCTCTACTGCGTATAGCAATATAGATGAAATATTGTATTGCACACAAAAATTCGCTGTCGAGATTTCACCGCAAATACATGTTTTGAGGCCCCTGAATCCGAAACTCACTCACTCACTGACTCACTTCTTCCTTCCTCTGAACAAATTAAAAAAAAATCGTAAAATTTAGTCTAAGGACCTAAACATAAATATGACACATGTTCGTCCATCTTAGCCAAGGTCTTCCTTGATCTCTTCTTTCGATATGCCGCTGGCACATCTTCGTCCCGAACCCCCCCCCCCCCTCTCGCCCCGGCGGCAGTTTCTCTTCGTCCTCGCTCGTTCTGCACCGTCTGATGTTTTAGTCATTCTTTGTAGGCTGGCGTTAGATATTCTGCCTCTCAAAGTACTTCCTGAATGTTTACTCTCTCTACGCAGGGGAAGGACCTATTGTACTTCACCCAAAAATACGATACCGAGATATAAGTTTAGAGACTACCTAAATACAAAAACCTGACTGCATCATTTTCATATTTACCGATTTCCGCAAATTTAGGTCTTTGTCCCTGTGATCCTTTGCAGCAGTTAATTTGGGTTTCTTGGCAAGTCTGTGAGCTTTTAAATTTATTTCTGAACGTTATTTCAGAAATTACGTAGTAAGACTTCTGGGAACTTTCTTGCATGAATATTTATCATGAACGGAAACATCTCATAGACAGAATCCTTGTAGATTACCATTTGTAAGTTACTTATATCAAAGGATACCTGTTTTCTTGTTAATACTTGCCCCAAAAGCAGATATGAGGTATTAAATCGCTGTAGGGGAATTCTCTGGCCCAGTTCGCAATACCAGGCATGTTTGCAGTGCGGCAGAGACGAATTATTTGCATTACTTCTAAGCGATAGCCAACAAAACGTGATCGACATATGTCACAATGCTGCAAAGCTTCTACCTGAGCAGAGAGAGCATCGATATTCTGGTAACCGTTGTCACAAATTCGATAGAAGCCTGAGGCAGTATGCGGGTAGCCCACTGACGAAGATGGCTGAATGTTGGTATAGAACATCAATAGTTGGTACCTCCTTTACCCATCACCACGATTACAAGCAGCACAGTCAAACTATCCAGAAAATTGGTTATTTTATCTTGTTTTTTTTATGAGGACCCATGTCAACTATAATACACCCACAAATCCTTACTTTCAACTTCGTATATGACAGTTAACACTGAAAAAATCTGATGTATTGTACTCACATGACTTTCTCTACCCTTGTACTAACCATTCTTACAAACTCTTATTCCTATATCTTCTTCATGTTAGTTGAGATAAACATTTGTACAAATTATCCTATTGCTTATTTCCTTGTAAGTGTAAGGGGAATATTAGAATACAGCAGGCTTTGTGCGATAGTCAAATGTTTTAAACCTTTGAGATTCCGTTCTCTTTGCACATGTAAAAAATGAACAACGATGTTCCATTTCACGAAAGTTTTGTTTTCCGAAACTGAGACAAATAACAAGAAATATCTCCGAAATGGTTCACTCTGCAAAATAAATTATTCAGACATAAATTGTGTATTTTAGCAAGATCTACATTTTTGTATAGTATAATTTGGTGTATCTCTAACGGTTTACCAGTTATGCAAAAGTAGTCCAGAGTAAATACGACTACAGGGGGTATAGCCAGAAAATTCAAGATATACATTTCATTTGTCATAAAAATATCTCAAACATATGACATTTTAATCAAACTCGTTAGAGCCATTTTGAAGAAAATAAACATTTTCGAAAATTTTTCCATGTAAAGGCTAGTTTAGGGTGGGGCTATTTTCTTCAAAATCTTCGTGTGGTATCCTTGAAAGACATTAAACTTAAATACCAACTTTGATTTTTCACCGACTTTTCGTTTTTGACTTACGCTGGCCACAGACGCACAGACAGACACGCAGACGCACAGACGCACACACACGGACCTTTTTCTAAAAATGCTTTTCTTTTGTATTCAGGGGGTCTCAAAACATACGAGTATATTTCCGATGAAATCTCGACATCGAATTTTTGGGTGGAATACAATACTTCCTCTACTTACCAGTAGAGAAAGAAAAAATGGACATTGTATAAATGTGCAAATGAAAATTTTACAAAAAAAAAAAAAAAAAAAAAAAAAAACACTTAACATTATCGTCCTTATCTCGAAAACAAATATTCGTTCTCCCATTCAGCTATGTTTTACGATACTCCGCGCCATCCGCCTCTGACTAGCAGGTCAAGTTCTGGTTGGTCAATGGTGGGTGGAGGGGGGGATAACGTGTAGGGGAAGTAAGCGCGTGCTCGCTTGTTGAGCAACTCTCGGCTTGAGGTTTTTTAACGTGCCGTGAATCTACGGCACTAGACCGCTGACTTTACTTTTCTTTCGTGGTTGGGAAAAGCAATATACCATATAAAGTATATTTGTGAAATGATAATAGAACAGCGAATATTGTAGCGGTGAACCATATTGTACTTTTAATGTTATTGTGCGTCAAGTAGAAAAATATATTTTAATGAAATGAGGTTTTCAAATGACCTACGGGTTCCGAGGATATGTTACGCCATTATTTTAAACCCACGCAGACCACAAGCTGCACGGAGAATATGGACGGGTTAGAGAGGAGGGGCCAATCAAAGAGACTGAAACAAATGAGTAAGAAGTAAAATGATGTGTCATATTTCCTACATACACGTACGCCCATTATTAATCATAAATGCAAAAAGAGAAATAGAAGAAAAAAGTAGAAATGAAAATAAAGGGCAAACTGTCTTTTTTTCTATGCAGTTCTTATAACAAGGCGAGGGAAACATACCAAAGAAATAGTTACACGTTAAAATAATTGCTACGTTAAAAACATATCCGTCTATATATATATATATATATGTAGGAGTATTATAAGAGGTAGATTTAGCGAGCGTGATGGTTCAGGTGGGTAGGGGCCTAGCGCCTGCTCTGCCGGGGGGTGCCCTTGAAGGGCATAGGTGCAAAAGATCGCCTTTCAGTCGAGACCCTAAGTATCCCTCCGCAAGTTGTCATAGTCACTACAGGATAATTTCGGAAATACCGTCATTTTTGTATTTTCATTGAAAACTACCATCTTACTGTTATTTGAGACGAGTTTATGTTATAAAATATTTACAAAGTTTTAAAACTCCAAGCTTTTTTATTTATTTTAGCATTCCGCTCTATTTTGCGTATTCTTTCCTTTTTAATTTTTAAAGACTGTTTTTTAGTATTTTATGGAACCATTCTATATGTGAACATAAAGTTTTATTCGACATAATTAAACAAGTGAGTGAGTTGTGTTTAAGGGCCCGTCGACAACTAGGGTATTGGGGCCGGTAATTAAAAAAGTCTCAAATATAATTTCCTCGGATGTGAAATAACATACAGTTCAGAAATATTGATTAAAAATAAATTAAGAAGAACCTTTAACAATAAACCAAGGAACGATTCCATAATAAAACTACATACAAGAATGGCTGTCCAATTTTAACATACGACTCAGAAACTTGGATAATAATGGCACAACACAAAGGAAATATACGAACACTAGAAATGGAATTCCTTAGAGCCATATACAATATTATATATAGATCGCGAACGAAATAAAGTTGGAGGCGTGGCTTACCGAAACTGAAGCTCTTCTGCTTTCCCCCTCCACAGTCCCTTGGGTTGCCTCTCCTCTACTGCTCCGGTCAGCTATTCACTCACTCTCTCATTCATACAAGGGGATGCGAGAAGTAAGGGAAGCGTATCACGTGATGCACGCACAGGTGGTGTGGAAGGGACATGGCTCTGCTGACGCATGCGCACACCGACTTTTTTTGCTCGCAGTCAATGTATAGGCAAAATTCAGGACGATTAAATACAACAATTTTAAATGTAGAATTAAACAATGAAGTAAAGGAATCATATGTTATAGAGAAAATTGCTGGCTTTAGATTTCAACCATTCCTTCTAACTGATTACAAACCTCCATCTAAAAGCCAATTCTTTAAGCAAAACAAGATATAGCTAAACTTGGCCTAAAACAGCATCCATCGATTCCAAATAGAACCGAATTAACCTTTTTATAACAATGTTATTACTGATTACATTATAAACCAGCATATAGCACATTGGTGGCGCGCTCTATTGATCCTCAAAATAATCTACTTAAAAATAGAAAAAAAATCAAATACAGAATCAAGTTGTAATTACTGCAGCATATCAAATAAAACCCTTTGGTGAAGAATCTATAATGAAGTATTCTGTTGACTAAACTAATGCATTTTAAACATGGCCTTTTCAACAAATCATCCTAGAGCGGTAGACAGACACAAACTGTGGGCAATATTTGTTCAGCGCATTGTAAAACTCATCACAGGGAATAGTTCGTGTGACGTATTCACTGAATAATCTGAAGCCAACAAGGAAACTGCAGTTTTTCTGCAGTATGTAGAAGTGCAATATTCCACTCAAAAAATTAATGTTGGGATTTTGTCGATTAAAAACCAAAATTATTATTTAAATTTAATATCTTTTAAGAATGCGACACAAAGACTTTAAAGAAATTTTCCCCACCCTAAACTACCGTTTATATGGAAAAATTTTCGAAAATTTTGATTTTGTCCAAAATGCCGCCTTGGTCATCCCAGCCCAAGCAAGGTTGTGAAGCTGTGACAACCGCTGGAAAATCTTGTAAAACATTGAATTTCACAAACAGTTTGATGGTGTAGAAGGAGGTTTACAAATCTTCGCCCAGAATGTTTTCTATTCCCGCACTCAACGCAGATTTTCATCTCTTCAGCCGCTTAGGGAGATGCTGAGTGATACAGAGGTTGAAGTGGCGCTGCCTGCGTGGCTTCACGCCCAGCGCTCTTCTTTTCTTTCCTCTGTCTTTTGTTTTGTTTTATATCGTACACAAGTAGGGCGCACAAAGCTGTTTCTAGGATAAACCTGTAGGTATTTGCAACAGTCACGTGATTCCTCTGCATATTCTGGTTTCCTAGCGATTCCACACATAGCGTATATGAAATACTATATAGCTGTGTGCCTCTTAATAATATAGGCGGCCAAACCTTACATCAGCGATGTCCAACCTTGTCTCGTTACACATAGCTATGTAATTATCTGCTACTCTTTCAACCGGAGGGTGAATCAGCTCACAAAAGACAGTCAATATCCAGTGACGGACACAAACCTTCAGAAGACTTCTTCGTATTGGAAGATGAATCAAAGAAATGCCAATCAAACATGAGGCAGTGAAGTGGAAAATATTCTAAGACCGTTCCTCTGTATTATCACGCGCTGCACACTCTAGTTGAAGCCTGGGCATCTCCTCTGCCGCTCGCTTCTCTTACAAGCAGGACGAAATTCACTCACGCTACTGAATGGATTTACCCCGGTGATTTCTGCAACTCTTTTAACGCAAGAAGGGTTGTCTACTTATCCGAATTGGACATATTTGTTACACTCACCCTGGTTAACGTCTGACCCAAGCACTACCTTCCATTCTATATATATCAATACATAAATCATTTAAACAAAAACACGAATAATTAATTTCCAATACGTTTTTTCGCATGCAGTATAAACACTCAACACTTTTTTATTATTATTCAGTTATTTATTATTCACTAATATCAAATAATTAATAGCTAATTTCCAATTACTCTCAAATTCTACAATTACTAATTCAAAATTTTTAAATTGCCACCGAAAGCCGAAGGCAATCTATATGTGGTGGTATCCAATAAAAATTATCTACCTCCCATATACTTATAAAATAACACTAATTTCACTACTAAATTCATATTAAGCATATTTATAAACATTAAACTTAAATATAACTACATAATAGAATATCTGATGTGTTGCACTCACATGACTTTCTCTACTCTTGTACTAACCATTCTTACAAACTCTTATTCCTATATCTTCTTCGTGTTAGTTGAGATAAACATTTGTACAAATTATCTTATTGCTTATTTCCTTGTAGGTACAAGGGGAATATTAGAATACAGTAGACTTTGTGCGATAGTCAAATCTTTTAAAGCTTTGAGATACTGTTCTCTTTGCACATTTAACATATAAAAAATGAACAACGATGTTCCATTTCACGAAAGTTTTAAGTTTTCTGAAACTCACACACACAACAAGGAATATCTCCGTGTCCAGAAGGAATAGGCGGACAGCGCAAATCGTCTTCATAACTATCGTTACATCTCCAGAAGTATAAACGCTATGCCTCAACAAGGCATTAACTTGTTCAATTTATGGAAAACACGTTTATATCCACAAGCAGTGTTTTGTTTTGCGACGCAGTTACTGCATGCGAAGCCCCATTATTGCGCAGTTCCTATATGACCTCTCATTGCCCTGTGTACAGCTTTTATATGCTTCAATCGATGAGATGGTTAAAAATGTATCTCTTTTCCATCGACACAAGCCCCAGAGGCTACGTTCGTTGCGCCATAAGCCAAAGGTATTCCCCATGAGAGATTACAGACGCTGTCCAATTTCTGGTCCCTTCCTGACTCCAGCGTTGTAAAGGTCGCGTGTTCGACCCTTTTCAGGTAACATGAAACTTTAAGGGATTCAGGTGTCTTTCCAATGTTAAAATTAGAATTGTAATTTCCCATTTGCTCAATATCTGGTCGCAATTTGTAATTTGTGTTACATATTGTGATGCCGGGTTCAGCGCACTACAAAGGACGGACGAGGCTAAGTTTTCCGGAGCCTTCGAGAAGGATAAAGCTGCGTCAAACGGCGGCGCGTTTGTGAAGATCCAGAAAGGTCCGCGTCGAGTGATTGCATCGCCGTAGTGAGTGCAAGAGAGACAGAAAGTGAAGAAAGACAGTGAAAGGACTGAGGCAAGGTTATTAAAATAAAATTTTTGAGTTTGATGGCCCGAAAGACTATAGACTGTGTTAACGAGGAGAAGAAAATTGTATTTGTGGTAAAATTTTAAAACACGACAAGTGGTAGAAAAGTAACTGGACTGTGGTTTTTGTCGCAATATTGAATATGATAATGAAATAAACACAGGGATATCGTGTATATTAACTGTGAACAATTGTAAAATTGTTTTATTTAACAATATATTACTTTCTAAAACAATCTAGTTAAACTTTTGGCGATAAATTCTGTTCTAAATAAGTTTAAGAAATTATTTCCAATTCAAAGTTACAAAACTATATAAGCAACTTACGTTCCAATTTTCATTGCTCTAGGCTAATTATTTCCTGAGAAAAGGAAGACATTTGTAGAGAAAAATCGTAGTTCTGATAAACATGAATGTAAAGTCAAAAATATCTATAACATAGCTCAACAAGCAGGTTCTGTGAAAGACCAAGTAATTCGAATTTAAACTACCAATGTGAATAGAAAAACGGGAAAATTCTTCCACCCTAAACTACCCTTTACATGCAAAAGTTTAGTTTTCTCGAAATTGGCTCTAACGATTTTGATTAAGCTGCCATATGTTTAAGATATTTTTTATGAAATCTACATTTTGAATTTTATGACTATAGCCGATGTAGACCTGCTTACTCTGGATGACTTTTGAATAACTGGTAAACCGTATGAGATAGACGAAATCGCACTATACAAAAAATGTAGATTCAATTTAAGTCCAAATAAATTTTTTTGTATAGTGAACTATTTTGGAGATACTCCTTGTTATTTGGGTGAGTTTTGGAAAAGTATATTTCGTCAAATGGAAGAGTTTTTTTTTTATCTTAACCGTGCAAAGAGAACGGAATCTGAAAGGTTTAAAAGATTTGATTATCGCTCAAAGCCTACTGTTTTCCCATATTCTCCTTGTACCTATAAGAAGATAAAGAAGATAATTTCTGCAAATGTTTATCTTAACTAAGACGAAGAAGATATAGGAATAAGAGTTTGTAAGAATGGTTAGTACAAGAGTAGAGAAAGTCATGTGAGTGCAGCACATCAGATTTTTGTTTTTCGTTTATATATAGTGGGTCGGGAAAGTGATATAAGCGTTTTTAATCGACCCCTGCACGTAGAATCAGTGAGAATTATTAATTTAAACATAATTACATACTGTAGACAATAAATTAATCGTAGCTATGTGTTGTCAGGCTTGAATCAAACGCCACCGACATACGTACGTGCGTATGAATTTGTGTCGATGTTCCTTTCGCCCCAATCCATGGACTCGTAATGTATGTAAATGAACACAATGCACGGACGCGGATAGCGCGAAATTAAAATTAGCCGAGCCACCGCCGCCGCCGCAGTAGCCTGCATTTACATCAGGGTAATCCTTGACCTTCGCAACATTAATCAAAAGTGAAATATCCTCTCTGCTGACAGAATGACATCAAAACTTTCAGCTGACCTGCTAGCTTAAGGCAACTGACAGCGACACAGATAAAAACAAGAATTAGTACATTTATGTTTACGCAGATTAAGGGACTGACTTTGGAATTTAATATATGTTTATAGATATGAAATTAATACCTTGCACACTTAATGTTATAAACTACCACGCAAAGTTCCAACACTATGTGCTCATAGTTCTGAGGGAATTAATTAATTATTCAATTTATTCATAACCTCAAAAACTAAAATATCATAACAGCGTTGTATTTTATAAACCCTAACTGCCCAACGTCAATCTCTAAAATAAAAAAAACTAATTACTTTTAAAGTAATTAATTTGTTTGCTTTGATGGACAATGAAATTATGTTTTAAAACTTTTTTGTGTATTTAACTTTTTAAAGCTAAAGAAATTTTCAGATTTTCATACAGACTTAAGCTGAAGTCACATATATGCTGAAACAATTCTTGGAGCATAGCAAAAAATCTGATGTGTTACACTCACATGACTTTTTCTACTCTTTTACTATCCCATCTTAAAAGCCGTTACCCCTGTGTCTTCTTCGTGTTAGTTGAGATAAACATTTGTACAAATTATCTTATTGCTTATTTCCTTGTAGGTGCAAGGGGAATATTAGAATACAGTAGGCTTTCTGCGATGGTCAAATATTATAAAGCTTTGAGATTCCGTTCTCTTTGCACACGTAACATGTAAAAAAAAAAAAGAAAAAAAAAAAAAAAGAAGAAGAAGAAGAAGAATCACGAAATTTTTAAGTTTTCAGAAACTCACGCACATAACAAGGAATATCTCCGAAATGGTTCACTCTACAAGAAAATTTATTGAAACATAAATTGTGTATTTTAGCAAGATCTACATATCTTGTATAGTATGATTTGGTCTATCTCTAACGGTTTACTAGTTATGCAAAAGTCGTCCAGAGTAAACACGACTACAGGGGCTATATCCAAAAAATTCAAGATGTAGATTTCATTTGTAATAAAAATATCTCAAACGTATGTCATTTTAATCAAAATCGTTTGAGGCATTTTCAAGAAAACAAACATTTTCGAAAATTTTCCATGTAAAGCGTAATTTAGGGTGGGGCTATTTTCTTCAAAATCTTCGTGTTGCATCTTTGAAAGAGATTAAACTATGTACTAATGTTGTAGTAATTGAAATACCTGGTGATGCCGCACAAATTTTAGAAGTATTAATATTAATTTGTTGTTTAACGAAGCTGTCACTTGCCAGGATCACATCATAATTGCCAGTGTGTCGGAAGTTTGTCCTGCAGGAGTTGCTTAATTCCAGGAAATCTACCACCGGTGTGGGCCGAATTTGAACCTGCGACCTTCGGACCAGTAGACCAGCGTCTAACCAACTGAGCCACCCAGAACGACAAGTAATATGAACAGACCAAAATGGTTTAAACCTTGATGATAATGATGATGATATTAATCTCCCCTCTGTCATAGTCAGCAATACAGAGGAAAACGCCGTTTCATCTGGGAAAATTTGCGAAATGATTTGCTCGGGACTGTACCAGCTACGGTAACAAAAATGAGCAACGTAGATATTTCCTCAGCAAAATGTCCGATGTTACCCGATATCGAGACATTGACGTCGCCGGCAGCAATATCGCTTGTCTGCATTGGCTCTTCTTTGACATAGTTTCTACAAACGTGTCTAACAGGAGTCTGAATCGATCGTAACCCCCCCCCCCCACCCTCTGGATGGTAACTACTACTTTAAGAATTAAAGCCTAATTGAGCATGACGAACAGGCAAAAGCGTTCGCCACTTATTGGATCTGCAATTGACCTAGAGTTCATGGTCCAGTAGCGCTCTGCAAATAGTTTCAAGGGGAGAAAATCCAGAAAAATAATTGGAGTCAGACAATATTCAGCACATACAATATAGCATTCTTTCTGCTGAGTAAACGTGCACAAGCACTTTAACTCTAGGGCCCGTGATTTTCCTTGTATACTAGGGCAGTGATGAAATTGAAATTTAATTTGAGGGTCATTTCTAAACGCAAACATTTTTGTTGTAATTTTTAACTTGATAAAAATGTGCTTCTCATTAATATTACATCCTCGATTTAGCTTGTCAAGTATGAAAAAAATATTGAACCCTCCAGGCGTTTAAACTACGTCATAGGTCACAACTGAATGTTGCCAGAAACAAGTCATTTTTTGCAAAGACACTGACATGGATGAAGGTCATAAGAGGACATTGTATTTAATTAATTTTTTCTACCGCTAATTTTTCTACTTAGGGGTGAACTGACCACCCAATGTATTCTAGTATTACTGACAAGGCATGCGAAAGTGATTCTGTATTGCAAGTAGTTTCATAGAAAAAAGGTGAATGAATTTATGTGTTTTAAGACAAACTTGTATTACTTTTCTGCTGGATGAAATAATTTTTATAGACTCAAACACATAAGCTATTAATGCAAATTTCTAGTTCAAATAGTTGTGCTTAGGATTGTTTAGAAAATAATTCATAAAAAGTTAAGGAATAAGCATCGAGAAGAATTTCCACTATGTCCCCAAGTCAAATGGCCAATAAACCATGTATATGTATGCTGAATTAGAAACGATTCTTCCGTTAAAACAGAAAATGCCAATGTTTGTTATTTTATACCACCCGCCCTCAATAAACTTGAAGAAAATGTTATCTCTGGTGATTGTGACTTATCGATGGCTTGTTAGACGATAGAACAGAGAAACATACTCCTCGCTAATGGGGATAAACTAGATTTGTGGCGGAAGAACTGTCACGTAGTACAGAATTTCTAGTAGTGGTCTTAACTTTGCCAACTTGCAGCGCAGAATCTTCCAAACAAGCAGTTGTACCACTACAAATTATACTTTAGCACTATCGAGGAACGTATAGTGTGTTCTGAAAGTTATGGTGCAGTTATGAGTGAATGAGTTTGTGTAGGAATAGAGGGGGATGGGGGTAGCTCCCCTCCGGGAAGGGATGAGGCGAAGTGAGACCATAGGCTGGTCAAAGAACGGAGTCAGCGAAGTCCAGAGACGCACAGAAATTCCTAATAGTTACAGATATTGACACTTGGCGCAAAACCGAAGTGTTACCAGTGAGAGGGCGACAAGACGAACCACCTAGCGGCGTAGGTGGTAATTTCCAAGAGGGACCACGGAAGGGTTTCCAGAACGGAAGCATCTGTGCCATCTGTCGGCATCCGCTGAAACCTGCCGCGCTACTAACCAAACCTGAAAGATGACAACGGAGATAAATGACTAAAGACTAAACGAAACGAAACTTAAGGATGAAACATGCGCTACATTGAAGGTTATATCAAATAATGCATGTACCTTCATTTTCATTATTTCTGCGCGAGCAAGTAATGAACCAAAACAATGAAATAAATCGCGTAACGCATTACGCCATTTTAGACAAGATGTAGAGGAGGAGAGGCCAGATATATGCTGGTGTGACGTCAGCTCACACTGCAAAGTATGCTCGCAGTGAATACGAGTTCAGCGTGTGATGTCACTGCGATCTGGAGAAGAGCAAATAATACGTAAATTTACATTATTTTAAACTCTATGACTCAACTTTTTCACCATAAAATATTAGTAATTACTAACCAAATCCAAACTGAAGCATTGCACATATTTTAGCATTTTTCTGTGATATTCCAAGACATCTGTCGGTCATAAATCTAGAAAAAAAGTCTTTTCTAAAAAAAAAATCTAACGTTGTCCCAGCTCGTATCACGTATGACACAGAATCTGAGATGAAAAATAATATATATTGTCGGTTGAATTCCTTCAGGACACACTAACTGTAATAAACAGATAAATAATTATGCGTTAGTTGAATTAAAGTATGTCATCTAATACGAACTGAGATCTCCTTGTGTGGTTTACATGGGAAAATGCGAGCGAGTTGGAGAATTTAAAGTCGTGTTTGCACATTCGCCATGCTAGCTCAGTGGTTAGAGCAGCCAGACGCTAACCGGCAGATCCGTGGTTCAAACCTGGTCATAGCACTACATTTTTCAGTCTCATTCTACCCTTTCGAAATGCTACATGCTTATTGTAATGACGTCATATATAAAATGTAGTTTTAGTTCTCGGCTAATGGTCTCATCCGAAAAGAACGTATATAGTAACTCCTAAATCGTAAGAAATTGAGAAACATTTTCCACAAAAGATAAACCTCAATAATTTGTCCGTACACGCCACCTTGCGCCCAGATCAGACTCTTTTGTAGCTGTCTGAAGAATGAATGTAGACAGCGACGACTGGAATCTTGCGTAAACACTAACAGATAAGCAGTATTACGTCACCATTCCTGTCTCATGCCCTGTAGAGTTCGGCAATTCAGGAATGCAGCAGTTCAATATCTGATTCACAGTGGACGGTTTAGTTTAGAAGTCGACAAATTAGTCATCGCGATTGCATGAATTGTGACGTCAGAGAATGCAACCCGACATACACGTGATACACCAGGAATGTCCAAATGTTTTCTTTGGAGAACCTTACACAGCGAGCGGCAAAACCCCATTTTACTCCTCATTCGGAGGGCAGAGAGTGACGGACACAAGCAAAACACCGCACAGTCGGGTCGAAAATTTTTGACTCTCTGTTTTACGTTATATAAAATTCCTTCCGCAAAATAGGGCTTCTTAGACTATCCCCAAAACTTCATAACATATTCCAACATTGTATTTGTGATGTGCATATCTTTAATATATCGTATTTCTATTAAAAAGTTTGGAACGATTTTCAGAAAATAAAAAATTAGTTGGAGTTGGAGGGGGATTGTCTTTAAAATCGTATTGTTGCAATAGCAAGTTAGTGTTTCTTATACACGCGCACGCGAATCATTTTTAATAAATACTTTTTTGATGTATAAGGAGCCTCAAAACATGTATTGTTGGTGTAATCTTCACATTGTTGCCTTAGGTAGCTGGTGAAGGAAATAAAAAGTTATTTTAGAATAGATTTTTCTAACGTCTTTCGACTCTAATTATTTGCACAATTATTTAATTATTTTTAAATTCGCTAATGGTTCATCCGCTTCTCAACTGCTACAGCGCATAATTTTACATATTTTAGGAGAGATTTTCACTTTATGTAACAGCTAAAATTGTGGAGAAAATTGGTTTTGATATTATGGAAGAAAATTATGTTAAAGGACTTATCTACGTTTTTCGTTAATTCCTCATTAACCTCTCAGCTGACTTCAAAATTTTTCCTCCTCAGTATGAAACATACGCCAGCGACAATGTAATTTGTATAAAGGCTATCATGCTAAAACCATACAATCATTTTTTAATTGTTCTATGTATTTATTTTGTTTGGAACACATTTTTAATAGACAATGGACAGTGGATTTTGGGTCATTAGCTCTTTTGGAGAGATCACACGCATTCACATATTTATTCATATTTCCAGACTCTGGGGAGAACAGGAAATAATCTTGAGTAGAGAAAAATGCCCACTCCACAGCCGAGAATCGAACCTAGAACTCTTTGAAAGTACCACACATATATTTTCTTTTTTAGCAAATAGGTGCATTTTTTAAAGAAATAAATAATATAGGTTCTGAACGTAATAATACACAATTCTTTTTCTTCTTCGACGCTAGCTGAATTATTTTGTTTTTAATCAGTTTATGTATTGTAACATTGCTTCAGACTTCCTTGGAAAGTATCCATAATTTATTGCTCCTTGGCATGACGTAACGTTATGGATGAAAAAGCAGACTATGTTACTCCAAGCATTTTGAATGTATTCGTGCAATTGGTGTAAGTTAGGACATAGTTATTTGTAAAGAAAGAAATTGTATTTTGGAACTTTATGATCGGTAGATTGGTTTGAACCAAGGACTTTCAGAATACGAGTCGCAAACGTTACCAAAGCGCCAGCTCGTTCGTTTGTTTTATTCTTCTTCATATTTTAAAACATGAGAGTTTGCAAATGTATTGCTTTTCCTCCAAGAGTTTTCGAACAGGAGTAGCTACACTTAATTAATTTTCTTTGCGTGAAATTAATGTTCTATGTGAGTAAACATTCAAGAAACACGCTGTAGAACCACGAGAGTTCAGAAAGAGGTTAGGTTTATATAATATAGTGAATTTATCTATACTATTCATACATATAGTAAATAATAGAAAGTATCAGTCAAGTTTAATGGTAAAAATAAAATAAAAACATTAAAAGAAAAAAGTTTGTTGACTTCAACGGAATGTCGAGTTATCGGGATTCCACTGCATTACCCTAAGTTGGCTGCATTGTGTAGTTGGCTGCAATTCTGCCAGGGACCTTGAGCTGCGAGGTGAACAACCTGTACATTTAATTAGTTTTTTTGCGTGAAATTAATGTTGTTTGAGACTTAATTTTGGCAGGAAACACAGCATAGAACCACGAGAATTCAAAAGATCAGCTTTAGGACCTAGATTAGCGCGTTTATATGATATATGGAAAGCTAATTTTTATATGTGCAGAAGAATAAGAAGAATAAGAAGAGAAAACCGCGGGGAAGACGTATTTGCTTCACACATAGAGCGTTTGCATTCATCGCTGTGAGCGGCGTGCTACAGAATAATTGGATTACTTCATCCCTGCTGATGCATTTTCATTTGGAGTCTGCATCTGACTGATGGAAGTTTAATCCACATGCTTGCCTGCGTCCATTTCTTTTTCACTGGCAGCTACTTCTCTAGCGAAAACACCACTTATTTAAAGTGCTTATTAAGACGTGATGACCATGGGACATGGGGGAAGATGATCTGCGATCATTCGCCGAAGAGGGGAAGAGACTCGACAGGTAGATCACACAGAGCGCATGCGCGGCTGCTGGCATTAGCGGCGCTGGTTGGCTACAATTCCGTGCGCGCGAGCGGTTCTGGGGTGGGGAGTCAAAGCTGGGTGACAGTCCGTGCGGCGGAGTAACTTCGACAGTTTCCAACGCGCTAACCTTGCGTACGCTAGTGTAGAAGATAGCTTACGTGCTGCTCGTATCGTTCTTACGTACATTTTTTATCATTTCGCGACTTCGGGAAGACAAGACACCCTTTCGAAACTTCTACGTCATAAATGTGATAGCATTCTATGGTCTCTTTCTAATTGTGGCTGTATTTCTGAGTGTTAATACGTATGCAAAGTGTTTGTTCGTCTAGAATCACATCAAATATTTGTGAAATTTATAATTAGCACAAATTACCTGCTTAATGTAACGGATAAAGAGTGAAGGACAGGTGTGTCATTTCAGTATTTTAAAAAAAAGGTGTTTGCAACCCAATTCAACTAAGTCCATTTGACTTGAATTAGCCTGTGTAGAAAGGGTGTGTTTTGTGTTGTGAACTAGCTAAGAGACCAAGGGATGACAGCAGCATTGGACTGTGGACCCAGCATTTCCAAGATGTGGCATCTGTCTGTCTTCTTCCTGTTTGCGGCGACTCTGCAAGGATTCCTCTTCTGGCAAGGTAACCTTAAATGACAAATTAAAACAGTGACGAAGCTGTTAGATGGCGCTCAGCTAGCTTAGGAATTGTTTTATGTCAGTTGTTTAATACATACCTATAGATTTAAGTAACTATCAGTGCAATTAACAGGATAATTTGTCATTCAAATAATCTTGTACAGAATAAAATGATTTTGAACATAGCAGCAATTTTATAAGCATTGAGGTTATAACTGTTTGTGTACCTTTCTGGAAAACAAAGCTTTGATGATGTGCGTTGCTTTTTTCTCTGTCTTTTTTGTCGATGAGTTATAAATTTGAAATCTTTTGTTCTATCTAGGTTTACAGATAATTTAACGTATTAATGTTTGATTACACATTTTCAGCAAAACTTTGATGATTAAATAAAACGTGAAAATGAAATTGCAGCGAAGTTAAGTAATGCATTCCTTTTGCCTGTGACGTATAAGTAATGTTTCATTGAAAACCGTGTTAGTTGCCACAATGGCTTTCCCGCCATTCATCGAAAATATACCAGGCCTAGATAGCTGAAGGAAATATTTTACCTCCGTTCCGCAGAAGCTTTGTTTTATAAACTTGTATTTTCTGCAGCTTTAGGTTGCAGTTATAAACAAATGTATAGGTCCAATTTTACTGTTCACTGGATTAATAGTGAAAACACTGACTAAATGTTAAAACGCATTATGGCGTTTAAGAGATATTTTTAGCTGATTGCGATGGAAGTATTTCATCAGAAAGTATAAAAATGGTGCCAATTTATGTCGTAAAAATAGATTTTATTGTTTTTAAGCACTATAAATAATCTACTTTGTTTCCATGTTGCTCTTAATAGCTATTATACATGTGATACAGCGATTTTAATATCTACATCTAGGTCTAAATTCCATAAAATAGAAAAATCTGATGTGTTGCACTCACATGACTTTCTCTACTGTTGTACTAACCATTCTTACAAAATCTTATTCCTATATTTTCATGTTTATCTCATTGTTTTTCTTGCAGGTACAAGGGGAATATGGGAGTACAGTAGGCTTTGAGCGATAGTCAAAGCGTTCAAATTCTATTCTCTTGCCACGGTTAACATAAAAAAAATGTATAACGATGTCCCATTTGACTGAAGTAGAAGTTCTCCAAAACTCACACAATAACGAGGAATATCTCTGAAATGGTTCACTCTACAAAAAATTATTTAGACATAAATTGTGTATTTTAGCAAAATCTAAGTTTTTTGTACAGTGAAATTTTGTCGATCTCTTATGGGTTACCGGTTGCAAAAGTAATCCAGGTTAAATGGGACTAGATGGGTTATAGCCAGAGAATTCAATATATCTATTTTATTTGTCATAAAATTCTCAAACATATGGCGTTTTAATCACAATCGTAGAGCTACTTTCAAGAAAATCAAAATTTTCGAAAAATTTTTATTGCTAAGGGTAGATTACGGTGAAGCAATTTTCTTCAAAATCTTCAAGTCGCATCCTTGAAAGACATTAAATTTAAATACCGGAGACAGACAATATTCAGGTGTTGAAATTCAGCAAAAGACTATGCTCTCGTAAACTAACAGAATAATTAAAAGTCCTTGTCTGAAAGTATTAATATACTATTAGTTTTTACAGTAATTATTTTTTAAAAAATTGCATTATATGGGCCAATTTTTCGAAACATATCTCGGAAAACAATACTTAAAATAATCAGTGTTACATATACGTAAATCCTGATTTCAGTACATATAAAAATTTGAAATGAATCGAACAGAAATTTTAAAATGTTCACAGATGGGTAGTTATCAACTTTTAGCCCCATTCAACTCTCCAGTGACAGTAAAATGGGGCATTATAACGCAGCGCTGCTTGAACTTTTGAAGCAACCTGTTCTGTTTACGTATTCAAACCTAAAATCAATTTATCAATTATTACTATAGGTACACCATAATGTAACCTGTAATGGATAGGCGTTATTGTAATTTTTCATGCACCGATAAGTTTAATTTATTGCGAAAGTTAGTTAATTCCAATTTACCTCTGTAAATAGAAACATCAATTGCGTTAGATTGAGTTGCCCTATACTGAAGCATGCGACATTTGACATATACAGACAAACATATCGGTTTTATGTGCAAGACAGTTCAATTTACTAGAGAATGGAAGGCTTCCTATATACTTAAACATGGATAATGTAAGGCACTTTTCGAACAGTCACCTGTAAATGGTTTAATCAAGCTGCAATTAAAACATAAACGATTCGTCTACGACCTTAATTCTAGCTGCGATATAAATGGAGGAAAATTGTTGTTTTTAATATACAATAATGTAATGCGACGTTATGCATTTTTCGAAATCTTAAACTATATTTCAACGAAATTAACTTCAATGTGTTTAGTAATACAGTTACTTTGTTTTTAATTAGTCTGTCATCTAGAGAAAGTATCCGGGGCTGGCCCTGTGGCGTAGTTGGTAGAGCACCTGCCTGCCGTGCTAGGGGTCCCGGGTTCGATTCCCGGCAGGGGGGGTAGAAATTTTTCTCCAGTCAAGATTATTCCTCATCGTTCCCTGAGTCTGGAAGTATGAATTTAAACGTATAAAAACCCCAAAGATCGAAAAACTTACCGTTAAACATCTAACACAATTTGCCAATAGGCAGGGCCGCCGATATAACCTCTGCAGTAAAAGGCGGCATATAAATGGGGGAAAAAATTATCTGCGTAAATACCTTCACAAAATATCACAATATATTTAAAAGAAAAATTCCCAAAGCTAATATACCCTTTACACGACAGATTTTTCGAAAAATCGTCTCAAAAGTGACTTCTGGTTAAAATACCATATTGCATTATAGAGATTTACATGAAATACCTCTTCATTCGGATGGAGTTTTGTATTAACTATGTATGAATGGTAAAGTTTAAGTGACAGACGAATATAAAATATACAAAAAATGCGCAATTTTACTGTCTGCTTGTTCTGCCTTTATCGTACCCTCTAGCGTTATAAATGCCAACTCTGTTATTCGTACGCAAATACGAATTAGAAAGAATGTATTTGCTTTATAGAGGAAGGTAGCCAACTCTTACCAACAAGTAAAACTTTTTAAAATGCTGTAGGTGCCTGTATAAAATTGCTTTAGCAGATGCAGTGTAATTTTGTTATAAGATAGCGAAGCGCTGCGAGTTAACTAAATTTAGGATGGATAAGGTGGAGTAATACAAATAAGACTGACGACTCTAATACACAACACGCTTCGTAACCCATGTTGTCACTAAACTTGTCATTTGGGTGCGTTCATTACTGCGAAGCAACTGTTTCGCCACGACTTCAGATCCAAGGGAAATATGGGAATACAGCAGGCATTGAGCGATAGTCAAATGTTGTAAAGCTGGTCACTATATGATTTCTTTCAATTCCGTTCTCTTTGCGTGGCCGAGAAATAAACGAACAACATACCCCTATTTGAGAAAAACACAATTTTTGGAAAATGCAAACAAATAAAAACGAATATCTCATAAGGGTTCACTCCACAAAAATATATTAGAAATAAGTAGCCAGTTTTAACGACCTGTGTAGTTTTACTTTCTCTATTACACATAGCAATTAGAGAAAATATTGTATCCTACTCAAAAACTTGATGTCGAGATTTTACCGGAATTAAGTTTTGAGTCCTCCTGAATCCAAGAGAAAAAAAAACCATTTTTAGAACTTTGAAACCATTTTTGAGAAAATGAAACAAAAGACTGATAAAATCCTAGGCATTTTGACTTCGAACCTCTGTCTTTAGTTCCAGAGTGAAGGGGAAGGGGAGGAATAGAGTTATAGAGAGTAATATTTAAAGGAAATCCCAAACTGTAAACGGGCGAACATCATTGGCGGCAGAAAATCAAACTTCCGCTTACGATTTACAAGTTAGGGCCGCTGTAACTTATTTTTTCCATTTAATTTAGTTAATCAATATACAAGTCCGTAGAAAGGTTTTCATTAATCTTCATCGTAGGTGCAAGAGATGCAAGGGACTAAAATGATAGTCAAAACTTTATAAACCGTGTCGCTACGTAACAGCTTTGAAATCCCTTACTCTTTGAATGACGCAAGAACAGAAAACTAATCACCTGTATATAATTGAAAAAGTAAGTATGCATGTGTAAGTTCAAAGCAAGAACATCTCGGAAATAGTAAATGCCAAAAGTACGACATAAATTTAATGTTTTTACTCCGAAGTAAATTGTTGTGCTTTACCAGTTACACAAAATTATATGAATTCTATTGACATGAACGACTAAATGTGCTATTCAAAGACAATTTAGTTAGACATTTTTAGCCATGGAAGTGTTTTTGTAGCTTTAGTTTACCACCTAAGGGATAATAGACTTTCCACGCGTGTTTAAATACGAAGTTCGCTGTTTGACATTTCGTGTTTTAGTTAACATGTTCACACAATTGGCATTTTTTTTTTCTAAAATAGTTCGTCTTTGCAACAACGATTAGATATTCCACCAGTTCAGCATTCGCAGTTTATGTCTGTATGCTTTTGTTGGAACTATTTTATCAGAACTAGAAGCCGTACAACTTATTTCTCCGGTCAGTCTTATTTACCGGATTATTTCCACCGACTTCGGCTACTTTCAGATGTGTATATGAACATTATAATATTTTCTTTATATCAATAAAATGTATTATTTTACGCGTGGCGTGCTCAAACATTCATAGAAATGTAAATTTATGATTGCACTATTCATTTGTTCAGCAAAACACAGCTACCACACGGAAGAATCGACGTGTCCTCAAGATTTTTACAGTGTTATAGAACAACATGGCCGATTTTTTGAAGTACCCATTAAAAGGGCGGGAGTGGTACTCGTATAACCCCCACGGCAGCTAACCTCTCAACTGTGGAGAAGGCAAAGGGTGAAATATCCACCGCAAAATGGGTAAATACGTGTGTGTATACAAAGGAATAAAACATCTGTTATCTGTTTGCCTATGTCATTTCTTTGTTTATAATATACGACCAAAACTTTGAAATTCTAACATATGTATACCGTTCCTGTGCTCCCCGGTAGGCGCCTGACCCTAGGCAAATAAAGTGGTTTAATATTATGATCAAATTTGTTAATTTTTGCATCGTAAAACGAGACAAACTCTTGAATTTTAGTCTAATACAGTTTTTAATATTGCTTTGGGCTTTTCGTGTGTCTTCAAGTTTATATCCAAAAACTTCTAACCATACAAATGTGTTTTTTTTTCTAAAGAAACCTAAGTTTTGTGTTTGAAAATTAAGAATATATGCTTAGATACATCAATATTTTAAGCACTGAGTCAATAAGCCATTGTTGACAACATTCCTGAGGAAGTTTGTGACACCCACATTCCGTTCCGAAGTCAACAGTTACATTCTTTCATGGAACCATAAAACAGTGACTGCTTAGGTCAATAAACCGTACGATAAACGGTCAGCTACAAAAAAGTAATGAGAATCCATTATAATTTTTTCTACTACGTAAAGGAAATATACGAAATATTGTATTCCATCCAAAAATTTGATGTCTGGAAGGATTTACCCAGAAAATTTTGAAAAATATTCCTTCACCCTAAACTACTCTCCACCTGACAAATATTACAAAAATTCTGATTTTTTTTTTTTCCAAAATGGCTATAAGATTTTGATTAAAATGCCGTATATTTGAGGTAATTTTATGGCAAACGAAATGTAGGCATTGCATTTTCTAGCTATAGCCTATGTAGTCCTGTTTATTCTTGACTTTTGCATAACTCGTAAATCGTAAGAGATACATCAAATCTTACTATACAAAATTGTACATCTTGCTAAAATACACAATTTATGTCTCAATAAATGTTCTTGTAGGGTGAACCATTTCGGAGATATTCCTTGTGAGGTTTCATCGTGTTTCATTTTTTTTTTATATCTTAACCGCGCAGAGAGAACGTAATCTCAGTGTTAAAATATTTGTCTATCGCACAAAGCCTATTGTATTCTAATATTCCCTTGCACTTACAAGGAAATACACAAGATGATTGCTGCAAATGTTTGGATTGTGGTGCACCTGCTTACAGGCGCTTCCTTGTGGGCAATTGCCGCGAAGCGTATTTCAATTGTCGGAGGGGTAACGAACGGCATGTGGCGGTAAGAATGCTCGAGGGTACCTGGCGCAGCTCAAGTGTCGAGCACTGCAACTTCACTTATACAAGAAGCCATGCGTATAAATAGCACACGGCACTTTGTAACAAATTGTGTACGGAAATCCTGGCCTGTCACTGTTTTTACTGTTCCAGTGATATATGTCACACAAGTAGCAAAACCGTGCGAGCTTTTTTATCCCTACATTACTACTTAAATAATGTTTAGATTTTAATTAGCAATAAGCAAAGTTAAATATTTCAATGCTTTGCTGAAACTAAGTCATTTTTGTATAAACCTAACTTTCATGCTTTTGTCTTACGTAACACTAATTGTAGCACAAATATGAAATTAGATCTAATTTCTAATTCAGTGCCAGAAAATGAGGATTTCTCCTACCTTTTTATATCCAGTGGTCAAAATTACTATTGCATTGTCACCACATAACCTCTTAACCGATGCAGAAACATTTGTGAAGTCGCAAAAACCGAGAATGAAATCCTAAATACATTTTCTTCCCTACGCAACATAAAAGCCGTCTTCAGTAATTTTACGTTATGAAAGGGTTTGCTAAGAAGAGTGCGAATAACGTAAAAAATAAATTAAACAAAAGGGTTTTGAAAACAAGCTTTTGTTTAAATGCTCTAAAAAGAAGAAAAACTTTAGTATAACCAAATCCATGAATTTATTACATTACACAACGCTTGAACGAAATTTGAAATTCTGTCGCTATAAGACTTCTAGGCGCTCCAGATCTAGCGAGTTGCCAGGGTTGGCAACACTGTCAAAAATTTCATAGTGAAAAAATCTACCACGTGAACAGATTTCTCTCATAATTACCGTTTCCTCAACTCGAAATCGCTAATGACCTTGGTCTCGTGACAAAGTATTTTAAACATTGCTTCTGGTTGAATTTAACTCCTGGAATTTATTTATTGTAATATTATCTTCCTACAATTTTTTATAAACATACAGATCCTGCTTGTTAATTATTCCGGTATGAAACTTGAGTAAGCATGTAGAAGTAATCTGTCTGCTCATTTAATGTGATTTGATCTATCTTGGTGAATGACAAACCGCTTATTTGCCAAAGGAGGTTCTGAGATTATCAATACTCCCCCAAGTACACTGTCACGAGGAACCTTAATCAGATTAGGTGTCAAACAGAGACGTAATTTACTTGCGGAGAAAATCAATACTATAAATGATTGCGCAATTATGTTTACTTTGGTGGTTTGTTTTCGCTACAACTAGATTTGCATCTTTACATGTAAAGAAAGGTTATCTACAATACAGTAAAATACTATGACGCCGGGATCGGCGCATAACAAAGGACGCTCGAGGTCAAGCTACTTCACACACATACCAGGGGCGGCGCGTGTCAAAGGGCTAAACTTCCCCACATTCATCACGCGCGGATACACAAAAGGGACTTTTTACCGTGCCTTCGAGAAAGATCTTGTTACATCGCAGCCGACGCGTTGGCAGGAGTTCGCGAAAAGTCCGTGTGGCGTCATCCCCTCTATATAAGGAGCGAGAAAATAGTGTGTGAGTGAGTACGAGACAGCTGTGCGTGTGCATCAACGACTGTCGAGTGATTCTAATGTAGTAGTTAGTGTACCGCATTGTGAAAAAAGGCACTGAAAGGACTGAGCAAAGATACGAGAAGTAAAAGTTGAGACTTGAGATAGCAGGAAAGATTGCAGACTGTGTTAACGAGAACAAAGCTGTATTTGCAATGATATTTTAGAACACAAACTGATACAAAAGTAACTGGACTGATTCAGTCATTTTGTCACACTGGTGTCAGGAGTGGGATCTGTATATTTGACGTTTTTTCGCAGTACGCATAAGTAACGCGCAACTAACTTTAAATCAACTTAGTGATATGAATTCGAAGTTATAACAAGGAAGACATATCGAAGCTATTTTTTAAATAATCCAGTAGACCGGAATCTTCTTAAAAAGTTTTCCGCACTCAGAAGCTTGCAGGAGTGACAAGCTAAACATGCTTTATAATCAAACACATTAGAAAACAAGTTTTCTATAAAGGATGAAGTCCGCAAATGATTTAATTTACAGGCCTTTCTATGTTATTAATAATTCATTTAAGGTAGGTATATTCCTAGTTGCATGTACTAGATAATAATACCCTAAAGCAGTTGGGAGTAGTATATTAATGTGTATTTGCATGCCAGAGTATTAAAACTTAAAGTTAATATATGCTACTTTTTTTACTTCTTATAAATAACCTAAAATATATTAATTTCGATTAGTATAGTTCAACTTATCCGGCATTGCCAACTGAGGAAACGAAACCCAACAATTACGTGTATTTCGATATTCTCTTGTTATAACCTAAAACAAGGTTATAATTTGAAATGACTCATTTTGTGTTTATCGTTAGAAAATAACCTTTACTCTGGAAAGCTACATTGGTTATTAAAAGAACAATTGTTAGAAACACAGTTGTGAAATGACCTACTGATAATTTGTCCCCAACAAAATAATGAACAGGCAATAATTTGTGCATGAGGATTTAGTCATCTATTTGGAGAATTTGCTTTTGGCAAATGCACTAATTGCTGTTTATGGTAACTATAGACTAAAAGCATAAAACATTAGTGGGTTGCATTCATAGATGAAAAAACTCACGCGAGCTAACTCGCCAACGCTTGTCTTTACGTGACATCATACAGGAAATCTTAATTGCGAATAAGCGAACTAACATGTCCGAAGAGTTTTTAGAATTGAAGGCAGTTTGGCGGAATTGGATAAGGAACTTCTGCATTCCATCCCCCCGCCAAAAAAAAAAAAAAAAAAAAAAAAAAAAAAAAAAAAAAAAAAAAAAAAAAAAATTCTATATCGAAATTACACCGAAGGTCCGTGTGTCCGTCTGTGAACTCCAAAACGAAAAATTGGTTATTGGATGCGATACTAAGAGTTTCAAGAAAATTACCCATTTCCAGACGGCCCTTAGATGGAACACTTTTTTAAAAATTATTTTCTCAAAAATAGCTCAATGAAGTCTGGGTGACTTTTGCCTATCTAATAAACCGTAAGAGATAGACAAAATCTTACTACACATACGATTTTGTTAGATCATATTATTTATGTCAGATACTTGTGTTTTGGGGTGAACCATTTCGGAGATATTTCTTGTTATTCTTCTGAATTTCTTAATACTTCAATCAGCTGGCGACTAGCTTTAAAAAAAATTGATTGTCACTCAAAGCTTACTGTATTCCCATATTCCCTTTGCACTTACGGGAAATTTATCAATTAAATAATTTCTGAAAATTTCTATCAAGATTAACATAAAGAAGATAGGGGCATAAATGTTTTATTTCGTACAAGAATAGAGCACATCGCGTGAATCCAATACTCCAGGGGTTCTTTTGCTGTATTATACGCCGCCCATAACCTAATGTTGTCCAATGTACCTGTAAGAAAACCTGATAGTCACTCTCGCAAGTGCAGCAACATTCAAACACAGAATCGCCCCATTACGCAAAGATCTTGTGATTTTTCTGGTTTTAATAAACTCAGCACTCTTGGCTTCGTTTAAAATGTCGAGCGGAATACAATCATTCTTCCATTTTCCTCTAGAAGTGTTGCTTAGCAACCATATTACGTCATACATCTTTGTTGTCTGATACATTATAGTTTTACGTTTAGTAAATTTATTATATTTCTTGTGTCAGAATAAGATTATACACAAGTTGCATAAATAATAAAACTAAATTGGGTGAAAACTTTAGAAAACCATTTTCAGTGTCACATTCCCTTAAGACCGGCTTACTTTTGGAATACATTATTCTTCCTGTTCCTTCTTCAAAAGCATTATAACGTAGACATGTGAGAAATACAGTTTTGCATGAAGTTAAATTGGACGAACGGTCAAAAGCAACAAAAGGTCGCATCATGGAGTGACCGCGAACTGGGCAACGGGAAGCAGTTACAGGAACCCTCAGTTCTGCTTACTAAACCAGGAACGTTTCGCTAACGAGACGATCATCCCTTTTCAAAAAATGGTGACGTCGTTAGGCCTCCATCTCTTTCTTACACAAATGAGATTCCGTATTCTCGTAGTCAATCCCCAGGAAATAAGTCTTAAACCAGTGAACCGATGGTAATAAGATTTCATGCATGATATCTGGAACGTTTCATCGAATTCAGCCCGAGAAGGAGGAGTAAAAGGCCCTTCGCAGTTTAAAGTATCTTTTGAATTTAATTCAGAATAGAGCACAAGGTAGTATTTGACCTCTTAGTTTAGTTACAGAGCTCCTGCAGGCAGCAGAACTGTGAGAAATGTAGAAAAAACTTGCACATATTATCTTCTGTATAAAATCTACAAATTCTGTTGCTACTTATGAAGTTACAATGACGTGTATATCGTAATTTGTTAATTTCTCTTTGCTGTGCACTTCCAGCTGTTTCTTGTTTATACACAATATTACGTATATTTAATACACTATTTTTTACTTTCTCTACTATATAAAGCGGAGGAAGTATTGTATTCCACCAAAAAATTCGATGTCGAGATTTCAACGGAGCTATATTTTAGCCCACCTCCACTGAAAAAAAAAGATTTTTAGAAAACACGTCCTTTGTGTGTCTTTGTGTTTGGTATTTAAGTTTAAGGATATGCATCTGTGAAATTTTGAAAATCCACAGTTTTGGTTCAATTTATTTGAAAATTTTATGCAGTAATCAGAGCATATTGCATAGTATTTATACTAAGTTTCATGCATATATCTATCTTAGTTCCTTAGATATTAATTTTTTTATTCAACTTTTAAACTGTTTTGAAAAATCATTCCATACGATGCACTTATTTTTTAAAAAAATTGTAATTTTATAATTAAGTACATTAATAGTGTATTAATAAATTGCTAAGATGAATTTTTATTTTTACTGCTAGTTTGGGTGTAAAAAATTGTTGAACATGAGAAATAATTATTTTTCTTAAAATGTTTCATTACACAAACCTTATTAATTTCATTACATACAAAATATTAAGTTTATCAAAAAATCATCTTAGCATTATCTTTTTTAGTTAATTATGAGGAGGTACACAAAATTTCATACATTTATAAGAAAAACTGCATCGTGCAGAGCAAATTAAATCTGAAGAAATGCTGAAAAACTGAAATACGATAAAAAGAGGTTTTAAAATTGCATCACAAAAAATAGCAGGTTTCTGACCTTTTAGCTGTTTCAAAAGGTGACCTGGTAGACTCAGCTGTGTGTACTCTAGGACTTGTATAGTTTTGACTTAAAACTTTGTCACAATCATTGCATTTAACAACTATTTTAGATGCAAATCCCAAAAAACTTGTAAGTTTTACATCTAGACTAGCACGGTCACATTCACCACATTTGGTGCCCCTGAAAATATTCTGCCATAAGCTTGAGTGTACCAAGGTGAAGTCATGGGAGGATTCTGATATATGTGTTTCATCTCTTGTAAACATTGAGAGTTTAGTGTTAGACACTGCTCTTCACAAAATTACAACAAGAACTTCGCCTCTAAACACTTTTGTTTCCTTCATCTAGATCTATAACATCAAAACAAACATTTAGGAGGGAAACAGAGTGCAAACCTACCGTCAAATGTTTTGAAGTGCAGCCAACACACGTTATGATAAACAAACAACCCTGCCTTACATTATTCCGCGAAATTCAAATAAGAAAAATGAAAAGCACTAAGTCACGCTCAAAATCTTCGATTTTAGTGGGTACGCCCACCTGTAGGGAGCCATTTAAATGACCACGTGACATGGTTTAAAGGGCCGTAGGGGTATAAAAAGCACAGAAAACAAAACTAGAAGAATCATAGTATTTAATAACACCAAAATCAGTTTTTGTGATTTTTGACAGATTTTGGGCTATTTTCACAGATGCATATCCTTAATGTCTTTCCAAGATGCGACACGAAGGTTTTGAAGAAAATTGCCCCACCCTAAACTACCCCTTACATTGAAATTGTTTCGAAAATTTTGATTTTGTTGAAAATGGCTAACGATTTTGATTAAAATGTCATATGTTTGAGATATTTTTATGACAAATAAAATCTATATTGTGAATTTTCTGGCCATAGCCTGGATGACTTTTGAATAACTCGTAAACCATAAGAGATAGACAAAATCTTACTATACAAAAATATAGATCTTGCTAAAACGCACAATTTATGTCTGAATATTTTTTTTTTCTGTGTTAAGCGTGCAAAGAGAACGGGATCTCAAAGCCTGAAAGGATTTGACTATCGCTCAAAGCCTAGTGTATTTCCATGTTTCCCTTGTACCTACAAGATAAAGTTAAGATAATTTGTACAAATGTTTGTCCACTAACACCTAGAAGATACACGAATAAGACTTTCTAAGAATGATTATTACAAGAGTATAGAAAGTCATGTGAATGCAACACATCAGATTTTTCCTAGTTTCTCTTTCATATTTATACATTTTAAGTAACTAAATCTCGCAATTAATTTGAGAAAATTATATTGTCTCTAAAGGCTACATCAGAGCCCGTAACGCCCTCTCGCTTCTCTTCCAGGTAGCGAATGCATGTGAGAGGTTGTGTTTATTGGTTCAACACGCCAGGAATAACAAATAGAAATGAACATATGAAAACGCTTCTGCTTCTAATGCTAGGTTGCGTAAAGGAATTCAATCGTGCCATAATAATCAGGATTATTCACCTTTTGATTAATCCGCATATTTATGAATACAAATTGATAGTGAATTCTAAGAAACAGAATATGGGGTGAAAACACAACACCCAGAAGGTGGGGAATTTCGCAAGTCAGATGGAGTAAGGATTTTGCGCTGTATATCGTTCATTTGTATTCTCGAAGCATCGTACCGGAAGCTAAGCGTTAAAGCGATATAGCTATTGGGGTTCGTTCTGAAACGCTATAGAAAATTCTGACCATATGTGTGCAAGGCGGCAGTTCGTGAACCGGAACTCTTGCGTTTTGCACGGCATTTGCGGTGGGTACCTGGGCCCTTTGATATTTTATTTGTGTAGAATAAAGTGGAAATTATATAAATCTTGATATCCATCATTTGTGAGTAAGATAAATGTTCATTTCGTCTAAATGTTAATGTTCATGAGAGGTTAGGAAAAACAGTTGAAGCCAGATATGAAACTATGGCAACAACCTAAATTCTTTTTTCTTTTGTGGTATATGCTTTTGAATCCTACATACTGAAAAACGTAAAAATAGGTGTTTGTATAATGATGGACAGACAGCATGATATAGGAAATGGAATTCCATATTTGTCGGTGCATGATAATTATAACTGGTGCACAGTGTGGTGAATTAGTTAATGAATAGTGGTTAACCTCTTCACAGTGTGTGCATATCTGTTTGAATATATAATATATTGACAATGTGATTGTCAGATTGCAGGGAAGGAAGGGAATATTTCATCAAATGTTATTGCCTACCCCAGCTTCTATACCAATTGTTTTATTATTTACGAATGCAACTAGACGAGTTTGGTCTCTCATTAAAGTCGATACAGCGTAACTAGAGCGTACTTTATAGTGAGGAAAAAGGATACAAGAGCACAACAATATCCTATTCGTTTTGGGACGTGGGAATTTTTAGGTTAAAGGCCAATCACCGGCTGTTGGTAAAGTCTGTGTCCATGCAGTCTCCAATATCTCTGTCTTTTTTACTTTATCTGTGACGTATAAGTAGAGGAAGTATTATATTCCACCCAAAAATAGTGTAGGTATTTCGACTTTCAAAGTTCGAACACAATATTGTCGTAAACCTATTAATTAGGCCTAGACTAGGGGCAATAATATCAGAGGTAAGGCTAATTTTGGTACCAGGAATTACTGGGAAGGCTTACATCCTTTATTCAATCAACCCTGAAATTTTCTAACAACCCAAAAACGGAATATTTTAATTCAGATTGATAAACATATAACATAACCTCTGCCCTCGGCAAGACGTGTGAATCTGGCATGTGTGTAATAGTCATTAAAATAGTTACAAAAGGTAAACACTTACAGGTTTCTTTCCTTATTATGAACGTTCGTTTTTTTGGCGCAGATTTTAGCTGAGATTTGCTCGGTGTAAATCTGCAGTGTGATTTATTTACGATGCATGTTAGTGCTTAAAAGTTAGATTCATGGTTGCGTGCACCTGACCGCATGTTCATTTGCATGCGTGCTCTAGTACCCCCCTCCCCTCCCCCCCCCCCCCCCCCCCCAACGGTCATTGCATTGTGGCCACTGGCACAGAAATGTGGCTATTTCCTGCCTTTTAAACACGTACTAAATTCCAAACTGATACACTTACATGAAGACATTGTAACTACATCTGAGAAAGAATGCGTACACAACATGAAGAAACGTTATAAAACGTAAAAGCAAATTAAAACTGAAAAAGCTGCTTTTATAGTTGCATGACTTTTTCTACTCTCATAGTTTATTTACATAACTTCCTCAAACTGCTGTAAAGACTGTAATTCTTCTCTATTACTCGTGTACAGTATTGTATTCCACATAAAAATTCAATACTGAGATTTCACCAAAAATGCATGTTTTGAGAACCCCTAAACAAACACAAGTTTCAAAAAGCTCCCATGTGTCTATTTGTGAATGTGCGTGTATAAATGTTTCCTTTGTTTTAATTAAATGGTTAAATGTCATTCGATGTACTGCAGGACATGACCCAAATTCCTGGTGTTCTCTTCATATACCTTGGATTTTACGTGTCGCACAGAAAAATGCGTACTCCGGTCAGATCAGGTGAACGTGGTGGCCACTGGATAGGACCTCGTCTCCCCATCCATGGCAGGGAAATTAGTATCAAGCCACTGTCACTCGCGAATCCCAACGAGGTGGTGAGCATAGATGGAGCTCGCATAGTGACCCTGCGAATTAGCTGCTCTCCAACGGCAACTGGCCGAACCACCGGCGTATGCATATCGCCCGAAATCCATCCTCGACGGAACCAGGCCTGCGACAGAGATAGCGTGCTTTCTTCTGGCTTGCGATCTCAAGGAAGCAGGACGTTCGACGCAGCTTACAGTGCAAGCAGACATCGAAGAAGTCCAAGAACAAGACTTCAGACAACTAGTGGGACCAGAGTGAACCCAAAACTGTACCTTAGATAGGTTGAGTTTAAGATTATTTTTGGAAGTCTTAAGTGAAGTCTAATGTGAGCAATAATATTGTGACACCCACAGGCAGCCACCGCCAAAAAGGAGAGAGACGATAGACTACCTCACACCACTGCGCGGCGAGTAAACAACTTAACAATGGAGCGAGCTGTGTTCGATCTTGTTTTCGAAAAGGTAGAGTTCAAGAGAAATAGTGCTCCGTCATTTTGATCCATATAAGCGAGTCGAGACGGCGACAAAGCCCAGCTTTCATGATGCGAGTCGTTAAAGAATTGAAGGAGACAGCTGTTAGCAGTTAGTTTTAAGTGTTTGTATGCAGTTATCGTTGAGAGAAATTTTAGTGTATTGTCAGAGATAGTTTTTGGCACTTAATCGTCGCGTCAGAGTTGTCTGTTGTGTCGGGTAGTTCTACTCAGGTGAATATTATAGGGAGCAATTTGGTAGACCAAGAAAGACAGTGAAGTACGTACGTGTAAGGGATACGAGAGGAAGGAACAAGGTCATGACGAATTGTAGATAGACTTAACCAAAAAAAAAAAAAGGACTAATTCATTGTGATTCGCTTTTAACTGAGATAAAGTAAAAAGTCATTTGCCACATTGGTGTCAGTAGTGGGAATTGTCACAATACGTACAATGCTGTCTATCCACGTGGAATAGCTGACCACTAAGTCCCATAAAAAAGCTTCCCCTCTTGCAGGAGGCCTTTGCCCCTTACGGGACACCTTAGGTTTCATTCATTCACTGTTAAAAATTGCGTTTATGCAAGCCATGGGCCATTATCGTGCATGCACTTACTATCGATGTTTAATTTACATTAAAATATATAAAAAATATAATTTAGATGCCTTTTAGATACATTAAAACTACATTATTTTGCCATCATTCTAAAAACATTCATCATTTACTCCTAGAATTGTTAAAAATATATAATTACCATGTCTTTCCCTGGTTATCTACAAAATAAATTACCACTTAAGCACTATTTTGAAAGTGTTAACAGCAAACACACCTAGTGGCATTGATTGGTAGCGTGCGCTACTAAAAATATCAGTACGTGTAAGGATTTATTAATTCACTTCAAATTCTTGTTTTCCCTACAAGACCCAAACTCTGTTGAACAATGTAATATTTAAGAAAACAGTAAATTATTTTGGAGGTGAAAGTTTGAAATGCAAATCACTTGTGTGTTTATCCCCAGGCTGTGGAAAAAGCCAAACAATTCCGAGTAAATTTAGCACGCGAGCTTTTGCTATCGTGATCCGGCCGTATCAATTACTGCATACTAATGATATACCTGGTGATTACAAGATCAAATAGAAAGGAAATCGAAGAAAACTACTTGTTCCGAAGAAAATATTACCTTAAAATTGACGTTCATTTTAAATGCATTGGCAACTACTGACATCCAGGTCGAAATACCAACTATTTCAGTAAAATGTGTTGTTTCTTCTTAAAACGTTCGTGCTCTCCGGTAGTTGAAGAAAACAGCAACATTTTGTTCCTTTTTACCTACAGTAAGTATAAAAAGGATTCTACTCCACCCAAAAATTCGATACTGAGTTTTCCACAATACATGTTTTGACACTCCTTGAATTTTCACACCTAAAATGCATTTTTAGACAAAAGTTTGTATGTCTGTATATCGTTACAGCGCACAATTAATATCCAATTTCCAAATATGCCTTTGTTATTGGTTTGAAAATATTTTGGCTAAGTAAAGAGAACAGAATTTTAAAGCCCTCACGTAGCGACTAGCTCTTAAAACATTCTACTAAGGCTTAAGATTGTTTTCTTACTTCCCTTCTACCTACAAGGAAATATTCAGTATGGCATAATGTGCAAACATTTATCCCGGTTAACATGAATTAGACAAAAGAATAAGCGTCACTTGAAATACGTGGTCGTATCCCGACGAATATGTTACGAGATACCTTGTTGATCCGTTTTTGTGGACAGCTAATATTTCTTTTACCATATCTATTGCATCGCTGCGTGTACACCGAGGCCTTAGTGCTAGTCAACTGTATCCCTACTTGCACACATACCGGGTAGATGGCATTAGTGCTTTCCCGTCTGCTATTCACCAGCATTCACCTTTACCATATAGTTTGTGTTAATATTGTTATGAAATCGTGGTATTAAATATCCATTTGAAGGGTTGATAAGTACTTTCCTTGGTAATTTTAAATCAGCAACTTACAAGGATGAGTCACGAACATTTTCAGGAAAATCCCTCATCGCGAACTATTCTTTACATGGTAAATTCTTTTTAATATGTTAGACATTCTCAAAAGGACTTAATATTTCGATTAATCTACCACTTATATTTAAAAGATTTACAAGACAAAATGTATATATTGAAACATTTTGCGTCCTCTTCAATTCGATACAAGTTTGAGAGAGAGAGAGGGGGGGGGGGGGGGAGAAGGGCGAGAGAATAAGTACTACACAAAAATATACAGCTGTTTAGAAAAATTCGAATAACATCTTTGTGGCATTAGCCATTTTCGAAATGTTCTTATTGCCTTGCTTTTTCTTCAAATGTTTTATGATTTTGAAACTGTTTCATTGTAACGAAAATATAATGGGGTTTCAAGATCAGACTAGCTTTTAAATATCGACTATAGATTCGGTTTCCTTGGACTCTATCTACAAAGAAATGCATGATGAAATATTTATCTCGCTTAATATGAAATAGATAACTTTTTTAAGGATAGTCTGTAGAAGCTACATACATAAAAATATTTGTTACTGTGGGCATTCATAAGTATGTAATCCGCTTATTTCAGTTTTAACGCCTGCTGGGTTTGGGCTGGGTGATGGCTGTTGGAGTGAAGTTGTTGACAGTCGGGAAATCTCTCTTGAATTATTTTGGATTTCATTGTGGATCAGGAACATCTGAACTGAGGTACAAAGCTACCATTATTCATTCTTATTTAACCGTAAACACTGCTTTTGGCTAACGGAAAAGAGTTTATTTACATAAGATTTCCTTTAGTCTATGTATCAAATGTGTGAATTTCAGGTTCGGTACAGAGCTAAGACTTGGTAATCGAAGCATACAGGCTAGCTGTAAGATATAAGAGCTTGATTACGAGGAGTTGGTGTTGAACAAGGTGTATATTGTACACAACTCGCAGGTAACATGAGTGTCTGGACACTATCGGCTTACAGGAGATTAAGTCATGCAGATGGGGAGTTAACAGTAGCTTGCATACGACGCTGTCCTCGCTGCTTAAGCATTGTCTTTATTACCTGCATGGCCTTTGTTCATGGATTTGACAAACATGGAACGGCGGTCACCTGCTAACTGTGATAGGACCATTACTCTATTCCTTCTGGATCTAAGATCACGTGATCAAGGTTTTGATTTCTTCGGCATCTTTAAGTCAATCTAAGATTTAAATATGAAGTTGCCGTAGAACTTTAAAGGATGGTAGTGTATTAAAGTAAATTAAAATTAATAAAATTCTTTTAGAATATTGTTAATGCCTTTGGAAATGTTGGAAAATGGAGGCTTTCTTGTTGGTTAAAAACAAGCTACAACTGAACCCTTCCGGTATTTTTTAAATCTGAATAATATTAACGCTCAAGCAAAAACGTAGGACTTTTTTTTAAATCTCCTTGCTGTTCACCGGAATACACACATGAGAATACCTGATTCCAAAAAAGATTTTCTTAGAGAGAAAAAAAAAAAAAAGGTAAAAAAGGTTTTGTGTGTGGTAACTTGTGCAAAGCATATTTCGAAAGCAATAAGCAGGTTGGTGTTTAATTTCAGAATATTCTAAGAATGTCTAAGATGTGAGGAGAAGATACATTGGGAGTAGAATTGGAACTGAAAAACACAACGCGACAGCCGGGGTTTGAACCGCAGACCCTCAGCTTATCAGGCGAGTGTTCTAACTATTAAGCTACTGTGACAACCTGCCAGGAGAATTCAGTGCACCCGCGTTGTAAGTGAAGGATCTGTGGTTCAAATCCGGCCTGTGACACTCACTTTTTCAGATCCAATTCTACCTCACAGAAAATGTTGTTTTATTTTATTCCTCATAAACGGCTGTAAAAATTGTTATTAAAATACCATAGGATTAAGATATTTGACGAAAAAATGTATCTCTTGAAGTTTCTGTGAATTTCCCAGAGTATCTAATGTTACGCCAATGGCTCCATTCCTTGTATTCCAACTCTAATTGCTCCAAATATGTGTGTGTGTGTGTGTGTGTGTGTGGGTGTGGGTGTGGGTGTGGGTGTGGGTGTGGGTGTGGGTGTGGGTGTGTGTGTGTGTTCCCAATGAAGTGTGATCTATAAATAGCGACAAATAAATATCTCAGATTCCCGTAACAGGAATAAATGTGGGAAGTTTAGATCCCTGCACCTTGCTGGTTCAAATTGACTAAGTGGCGTTGCAGATAACCGTGCAAGGCTCTAAGGGGAAAAGCTTAATGGGTTAATGGAAGTAAAATGGAATTGCTCGTAGTTTAAAAAGGGCCACACAATTATCTGGAGAGTTGTAGGACGATAATGCATTAGTAGAAGTTGAGAGTATGTGGTCATTCTCTCTGGGGAAGACGGCAAGATCCATAGCGTTTGCAAACTGTTTCCCAAAGGTTCAGAGCACTTCTTGTATCCGATATTTCCGATAATTAGTTAAATGGGTGGCATTTAGATGTTTAATATACGGAAATTAGATTTTTACTCACTTGGTATAATATTAATTGCACCTGCTTTTTATGAAAGTCAGGAAAAATATCAGCAACCGTTCAAAGAAATCATGGTAGTCATTCCACTCAGAAATACAGTAAAGAAATAAAAACTCCATTTTGTGTGCGTCACTGGATACTGACTCTGTCCCTCCACTGAAGGAGGAGATGGTGAAGGCAGCTAGTTACGAGAGCGTATCCAAAAGGAGAAGGTTGGACATCGCTGTCCTATAGTGATTAATGAAAATAAAACTCAGTTTAGATATACAAGATGCGCGTACAGTCGGCTGTAAATGGACGAGAGGGCGTAGGGGAAAGAGACGAAAACGTGCCTGGTGCGCCCGGCCCAGCGATGGCTTCACCAGCGTTATTTACTTTTGTGTGTGTTGCTCTGATGTGTGGTTAGCGAGGAGCAAACGAAAATTAGTATTAGTATTCATGGTATATTAACCGGCTCAAATTTAAAGGGTGATACACAAAAAAGCTGAGGGGCAGAAGCTACGTCGTAACCTATAGAGCCAAATATCTCAGTTTTTGAAACCTGCTCTTTTGCTATTTGCAGTAGTTCCATTACTTGCGTTACGCAAAACTTCCATTTTCCTTTGAAGTTCTGTTTTCCTATTTCCGATAAACAGCCATTCAAAGTTTTAAACTTCGATATGAAATTTCATGTCAAATATACGATTTTATGTTCGCTGAATAAAAGCGACCTACAAATTTTACAGCGCGCATGCGCATGCGCGCGTCTCCATGAACGGCTTAAAAAGGACGCCTCTAATGCCGAATATTTAGTTTCCATCCCACGCTGCGAATTTGTTCTCGACTTTTAAGGTTAATGTTGTTTTGTTTACATTGAAATTACTTTCTTATGGCCAAGTGTAAGAGAAATAATGGAATGATATTCTCTTTCGACTTATAAACACATTACGCCTCTAACCTTGTAGACATCAGCTGATAAGTCTACCTGGCATAACTTCTCGATAAGCCATCCTGGCTTCCCCCCGCGGCTAGGAGCATGTGACTCGGAAAACTTTTGAAGCCGGCTGTACTACATTCAGCAGCACTGGTAGGAGGGGCAAGCAATTTGTTCACTGAATATTTCAGTGCGGCCCACCTTCGTATGCGTTTGTACTTGCTTTAAGTTTCACATTATCTGATTCAGCAAGCTTGCATGTGATAAGTCTATCCTCTTTAAGGATCTGGGTTATCTTTCGGCGATGCCCTCGTGAAAAGACACGACTGGCAGCCCTTGTTTTATGCACGTTAATATTTCACGGCTTTGGACACGGGCTCGGCAGTGACGGGCGTCCAGTAGAGTCGAGGAAACTCCAGACGACCCATTTCCGTTTTTCCAGTCTCGGATTTTTACGGCTAACCAAAGCTCCGAGACTATTGGATGGGCGGACCTGAAACATTCGGGTCAAGAGAGAAGAGAATTGAAGTACCAACGGCATGTAATTAGTTAGGGGGGGGGGGGCTGCAGTCTAACATCGAGTCCCGTGGTAATTGACATCGCATTTCGTTTTTCATTTGCGTTTAAAAGAGACAAACGTGGAGCGGAGATTGCGATAGAAAAGTGCACTGCAATAAAATGAGTTAACGATGCCAATAGGTTACCTGCAATTGGGCTTGTAAAGGCAAAGGAAAAGTCTGCCTCAAACAGAACTCTGGCTCGCTCGCTAGCTCTCGACTTTGCCTTTGAGATTTTACCTCAGCTTTCCAGGCGGATGCTATTCGTTCCAGAATCATTCAAGCTACGTATAGAACAGCATTCTCAGCCAGTAGTGTTTGCCTGCAGTATAGTTAACTATTTATCGTAATCTAAATACAACATTTTGACACAAACAATACTACTGTGACAAAAGTGCACACTAATTACTTCTCTCATTTTATTTTCTTCCAAAGTGTTTGTACAAAAACACAATTATCTTTTCGTTGTGATATCACGACGCACAACTGTTCTTTTCTCGTAGCCTTGACTCAGTCCTTTCACTGCCTTTCTTCGCCTCCTCTGTGTCTCATACATTAACTCCGATGATACAATCTTCAACACACATTTCACGAAGATAATACAACACACACAGCTAACTCGCACTCTGATACATTGACCAACTTTTGAGTGTAACTCCTCTGCTGTTTTCTGGCCGCTTTATATAGCGAGGGTGAGGTAATATGAACCTCTCTCGATCTCCACAGACAGCACCAGATGCCTCTCGAAGGTTCCAGCAATCCTTTAATCGCCGCACTCATTGTTGCTCATGTATACACAACAGTCGCGCGAGGCAGCCTGACTTTAAGTGCCGCAGGATTAGTATGTAGTGTGAAGCAAATTAGCCCCAACTGTCTTTGGTTGTGCGCCGCGCCCGGCGTCACAGTATTTTACACAAATCCATTGCAGCTTATTTCTACATTGAGTTGGTGTGACTCCTGGGGCCAAAACAACCCCTTGGATGCAGAGTTTATTGCTTACAGCGTATTGTCCCCTTCTAACTTTAACTAATATCTGCCGAAAGGTTCCTATTTATATTAAGTTTCTGGGTTTCAAATTCAAAAGATTTTCCCCTGAATTTATTTTGGTAAATTTGATCATTCCTTTTTACCAATTTTCTTCCCAAGAGTCGAGTCTTCATTTCCTTACTACAATCCACATGCAATCCACTTTCAGGAGGTCTGTAGTTCAAACCCCGAAACCGAACAACACAATTGCGGTTTTCCTCGCTCGCTAGGTGAATTCTGGGTTGGATAATTTGATCCGAGAATTTTCGCAACTTCCTTTTCATCCCTACATTTCATTTCCTCTTTCACCACCATACCAGACATTGGGCTGATAGCCACCCTGGATATGCTATGATCCTATGATTGGGAGTGATAAGACTGTAAGCACAGGTATAATATAATTTGCTTTGCTTTTCTAGTTTTTATTTCTAAACGTCTCGTAATCCTTGCAAAATGGTTAGGGAATAACTTACCTTAACCCCAATGACTTCGTTGAGTTTAAAACTAACGTTATCTCCTGGACAATTGAAGTGCGACACTTGTTCCAATATTTTTCCATTTATTACTATTTTCGATCCAACGATTTTCTATCCCGGCTCTCGTAGCCGTGGTCGATAGAGCGTATGTCTTTGGCGCGTATGTGCATGTCTTGAAGCATAAGTGAGAGAGTAAGTGTGTGGTGTGTGTGTGTGTGTGTGTGTGTGTGTGTGTGTGTGTGTGTGTGAATTTAATAAAACTAATTTGGATGGTTAAGTGATCCTAGACGACCTGTTTTATTTTTGTCACCTAATTAGAAAGTATTTTAGCGACTTATAAATGTGATATAACCCACGTTATATTTTGCATTAATAATTTCAAATTATTAATATTATAGGAAGTTATACAAAAAATACTTTAAAATAGTCATATTCTCGGTAGTTTTGATGAGAGCTGCTTTCTAGGATTTTGTCTATCCATTTATGGAATAGCAACATCTTTGTGATTGTATGATGGTCAGTAGACTGATATCTTTTACAGGTCGAAACTGCTTTTTTGGACAACAGGAAAGCATGTCAGACATAGAGGCCTTAAATTCGTTTGTCATTGGTCATTCGTTTAGTAAAAATTATAACTAGGTAGTTCTCTTACGTTTGTTGCCGTCTGTGTACCATAAATCGCTGAAAAAACAGTTTATTATATATTACAATCAATTGAAAATAAAAACAGTATTACATTTCAGTTTTAAAACTGTGTTCATAACAATAAATTTGTTCTGTTAATAATTATATGTTAGTGTTAAAAGTAAAGGAGATTCATTTGAGGTTATAAACTAGTTTTCTGTAGTAACAAGAGAAGATCGAAATAGCTGTAATTCTTGGGTTTCGTTTTCCTCCGTTGGCAGTGCTGAGAACTATATGCCAATCGAAATTATCGTATTTTAGGTTATGTTTTATAGAATGTAATATTTTATGGTTAAATATTTGCGATATGTATTATTTGTGACCAATTCTTATTCTGGTGATGATTCCTGGTTGTGGCATTTTAAACGCTGAAGAGAAATTCGCGATTTGTGTGGAGATTACTGATAAGTTTGTTAATATTTAGCACACAACTTATGTTGGATTTAAGTGAAAGTACTGTATAAAGGCCTTCATGACAGAGCGGTAATATTTTCATGTACCTATGTAGTGTTAAGACAAAGCTATTCGCCTTTCTCTTGTTTGCACGGGCACGAAGCGCTCGCATGTTTCGTATAGGACCTCTTTGAGCGCACCCTTTTGATAGCTTAATTCTGCAGGCAACGGTTGATGTTCAAAAGCCAGCAACTTTTTAAACTATATAATATTTTAATTTACATGGTTAGGAGTCTGTGAACTCTAAAAAGTTTGGCAGTGAAGGATAATACGTAATATGGTCGTGACGAGGAAGTTAAGCACCTTGTCGTAGCATGCTTTAAAAGAGAGGAAAATAACATGGCGGACTTTCCCTTTAGCCTTTGACTTGTGATCTACCCACGTTTTGGACGGGCTTGAGCATTATAACATTGATACCGCAGTTATTAAATGGTAGGATTGAGAAACTTATAATGAAGTGACGGAGAAAGATAAATAGTCGCAGGAATTAATTTAAGGTAGTAATTTTAAAAGATTAGAAGAGTATAAACTAAAACTTTCAGTAAATAAAACGAAAGTGATGGCATTTTCATTTAAAATCAACGCATAATGTAAAAAGCATAAGTTAAAAATTTGTCAAAAGAGTAATTCGCAAGGAAAGTTCTGCTTTGAGGATAGGTAAGTACTGATAAGTCAGAGTAGTTAAGGTAACTAGGCATTCTTAAACTCAGCCAAGAAGATCATCGACCTTGCAGAAAGCATTGGAACTCGGTTCCGTTACACCATTCGTTATTTCGAGACCAGCTCATACTACCTCCAACCTTCTGTGCTACGCCTACTTACAGATACTAACAAACCTAAGTAGTATTAATAAGTCCACAAATGAAGCAAATATTTATGTAGAAATAATAGCTACTACAGTATTTTAGTTTACAACGAAGAAGTTTGGAATCGTTTACAAGTTTACGCAGGACAAGAATCAATAAACGCACAGCTACACGCTTGCCATTTCGGAAAGAAAGGACAATCACCTTAAACAATATAAGAGCAGTCATCTTGGATCAATACGCCAATAAAATGCACATAAAATATCTCTTAGTGGGGAAAATGTTCACTGGAAGATACATCTTTCCGACATAAGCAATAAAACAGTATACAAAAAAAGACTAGAAACCGAGGTCATTCAAAAACGGTTAAGGTCTCCATATTACAGTACACCACGCGGTTTAGAATCTGGATAGTGGATTTCAGATAAGATTTTGTGTGTAAATTAGTAGTTGTATCTTTGCTGTACCATAGAAGTGGAAAATCGGAACTTCTTCGGTTTAGTTTATATATATACATAATTAAACTTTCCTTTATTGGTAGTGTTACCAAATTGTTGAGGGGCAAGTTTAGAAAGGCGGCGGTGGCAGCGGTTCGAGCACTGGTATATGCAAGTCCTATAAATACAAGTTGTATAAATATACTATGCATACTTCGATTCGTATTGCACACAAATTCTTCATGGATATATTACTGAATTTTCCAATGTTAGTTGTGGAAAATAACTTATTGTTACTGCATTATTTAATGTTTTAAGCAGTGCACGAGAAACTTAAATTTACAATGCTGTTTGATGTGTGTAGCGTTAATTCATGATATATGTGGGTAATTTTAATAGGCCATGTTTGGACAGCGTTGCTGTATTGTTTTATTTCATTCTGCTAAACAGTTGTTGAGAAACCTAATCTCAAAATCGACACTCGAATAGTATCCTTAAATTATATATGTGTGTGCGTGTGCGTGTAAATGTTATGTTGGTTTGTGCACGCTTCAAAAACTCAAAGAAAAAAAGCTTTTTCAAAGGTCATTACCGCTACTTGGCAATAGATGGCGTTGTTAACAATAATGATTTCTTTTTCTCTTTTTTAATTTAGTAACATCGAAAGAAGAACTTATCGAAAAAGTATTTCCTGATATTCAAATTAATTATAGGAATCACGACTGGATCAGTGAACGAGCTATCCTTGCCGCGAAGAATAAAGATGCCTATCAGCTTAATTTTATACAATCCAGCATGAAAGTGAGAAAATTATATTATATATAAATCGATAGACAGCGATTTATATTTTAAGTAGATATATTGGGAAATGTTAAAACAGCACATTTTTCTCTGCTGGAATGAATAATAAAGGCTCGTCGGAAGCGCTGGTGCTGTTACGTATAATCTGAAGATGGTTAGCGGTGAGTAGACGTGGAGTGGACTTTCAGATCTGCTGAAGCGAGGTAAAATATGTTTCCCCTACATGCCCGAACCATTGGCTACATCTTGCACGCACGTCCGTATCGACATTTAATGGAATACACGATTATTCTGTCGCATTTTGTTCATTCCAAACGAAGCTGCCCTTCGGGCAAGATTTTTGAACGTTCCATTTCCCTGGTGCATGATAAATTAACAGAGTTCCAGGCGAGCCAACTCTGTGAGAGTGAAAAGCTGCCAGACAAATGGAATGGAAAAACCGCCGCTTGTCTCAACCATATGCTCCGGTCCCTATGTTAATATCCAAGAAGTAATTACGCGAAACTTGTATGCTTGTATTTTTCTTCCGGAGGCTTTTAATCATTTATAAAACATGCTCGGATAGTGATGAATTGCGCCCAGAATTACAAATTCTTAAAGTTTCTGAATTCGGACAGTTTTCATGCCATAAAACATTCAGGGTGGGTTTTTAATTCAATACTCAGCGAACCAACTTATGAAAAATAAAAGGTCCACTGCGTGAACTAGCCATGCAAGTTCTCACCACAGTTCCGTGTACTAACTGAATAGTTTTGGAATGTTTCGGACTCGATGTATGTTTACCATACGTTAGGAGAATATTCTATTGCAATTTTACTCGTTGACCTATGTATTTGAGGAAAACCGAATGGCTAAGAATGAAGAGGTGATTATTGCAGAAATAAAAGCGCATCATATTCAGAAGAGATTTTAACTGGTGCATTTTTCTCGCAAATTTAGGAGTTTAGGCAGAAATGAAGCGTCAGACCTCTTCAACTTGTCTATGCTGACGTACAGAGAAACACGCCTATCGCGGAGCACAGGAATTTATGTTCTGCACAGAATGAAGACCTGGAAGCGGGTGGTCAATCAAGCACCAGGCGATAGTGAGAAAGAGGATGGTTGGAAATGTGATTACGGAGCAATTTGTAGAATGAGTGGCTGAGGAAACCGGAGAACACCCCCTCTGACGACGCTTCGTCCACTGCGAATACCATATGCGGGTCCCTGGGATCGAACCCGGGCCGCCCAGGTAGCAGGCGAACGCTTTAACCGTTCGACCACGGCGCCGCCTAAATAAACACACATGCTCGCGCATACAAACACGCACGTCTGAAAAAGGACCTATTAAAACGGTGCTATAATTTTGGCTTTACCTATCAATTGTTTTACTTTCTCTACTGGTAAGTAGAGGAACTATTGTATTCCACCCAAAATTTGATGTCGATATTTCACCGGAAATATGTTTTGAGACCCCCTGAATCCAAAAAAGCATTCTGAGAAAAAGTTCCGTGTGGTGTCAGTCAGTCTGTGGACAGCATAACTCAAAAACGAAAAGTCGGTTAAAAACCAAAGTTGGTATTTAAATTTAATGTCTTTCAAGGATGCGACACGAAGATTGTGAATAACATAGCTCCACTCTAAACTACCCTTCACATGGAAAATGTTTCGAAAATTTTTATTTTCTTGAAAATGGCTCTAACAATTTTGATTAAAATGCCATATATTTAAGATATTTGTGTGACAAATGAAAGGTATATTTTGAATTTTCTAGCTATAACCTATGTAGTCCTGTTTGACTTTTCAATAACTCGTAAACCGAAAGAGATAGACAAAATCTTACTGTACCAAAAATGTAGATGTTGCTAAAACACACAATTTATGCCTGAATACACTTTTTTGTAGAGTGAACCATTTCGGAGATACTTCTTGTTATTTGTGTCAGTTTCGGAAAACTTAAAACTTTCGTGAAATGGAACATCGTTGTTCATTTTTTATATGTTAAGCGTGCAAAGAGAACGGAATCTCAAAGCTTTGAAATATTTGACTATCGCACAAAGCATTTCTCCTTGCATTCTCCTTGCACTTACAAGGAAATAAGCAATAAGATAATTTGTACAAATGTTTATCTCAACTAACACGAAGAAGATGTAGGAATAAGAGTTTGTAAGAATGGTTAGTACAAGAGTAGAGAAAGTCATGTGAGTACAACACATCAGATTTTTTAGTTTTGCATTAAACCGTCTTTTCTTTTTTAAGTATGCCGTATGCGCACGCACACACACTTTTATAAATACTTCTGCTTTGTATATAGGTATCTTTGTTGAGTTAAATGCAATACTTGTCTCTCTATGACGTACACAATAGAGAAAGTAAAACAGTGGAAGCACGCACGCTGTGGCAACGGGCAACTTTGGCAGTGTAAAGTGTTAATATCCATGTGGACAGATATTTTTCTAACATTTTCTGCGTAATTCTGGGAAATGCAAAGAGGTGCCGTAGAGAAGTTGTAACACCCCCAAGCGATTTCCTGGAGCCAGACTGAGCTATTTAATGTTGGAAAGGCTATAAAAACGCGCTGTAGCGTTAAATCTCCTCGGAGAATTTCGAGTGTTGTGAAAGTAAGCGTGTAGCCCCGCAATAAATGGGTGTATTTACTATCTAAAAGGAAATATACACAGCGAAACACGCCCTTATACTCCTATGTAATTTGAACAAAAAGCTCGTTATCTTTTATATTTTGGATTGTTTAGTGATCTCTATGTATTTCATACAAAAATTGGATAGCGAGGTTTCACCGGAAACATACGTCTGGAGACACTGAAACCAGAAAAAGCAGAAAGAAACAATAAAAGCACGGGATTCTGGAGGGAAATTAGAACTGTGGAGGATATTGAAAAGAAAGAAATTGTAAGTAGCTTTAATGAAAACAAGCTCATTAACAGCTTATAGATCAGGCCCGACGAACCTTACTCCGAAGGTGGGAGAAGAGTAGTCATCCCATCCTTAACTGCAGTAGCTTAATGCACATCCATTAGAAGGAATCGGCTTTCCTTTTGGTTTTCCCGAGTTTTCCGCTTCCGTGGTCACAGAGTGAGGGGAAATAGGGGAATGTGTTCACACCTGGTGAGTGCATTTCATCAGGACTGCTGCGTATTCTTAAAAATGGAACGGAGGAGAGAGAAATGCATCGAAGTATGGAATAAAGGGGTCAGAATGGGGGAGAGATGCACAAAATAATGTAGATTGTGTGAAAATTGGCACTATATTTGGAACGTAATAGTACGAAAATAGGAAGAGAGAATATAGTACCCAAAAAATGCCATGATTCCTTAAAGTATTTAGGAAAATATGAGGTTAAAACGGTAAAAAGAAATAGGGGTGAGCAGAGAAACTGGAAAAGCATAACAAGGGGTAAAAGTGTCCATAATAAACCTCCCCATTATATATGAAACAAAATCTTACACACACGGGGAAGTAATTGAAGTAAGAGGAATAAGCCAAGCCTGGAGCTAAGTCAAGGCAATCGGAGCAATAATAAAGGAAAAAGCATATGTCAATGAATTCCCGAGATAAGACCCAGCTTCGACAGCCTCAGACTCGAATTTCAGTAACACGTTTTTCTTCCGAAGATATTATTGGCTGCAATGTTGCGACGGTGCCAAATCTCTTACAAATTACACTTTTTATGTCATTTTAAAATTAAACTGTGACCAAATTCACTAGAATGTATGTGTGATAAAGTGAAATTTTTAACCGTTCAACGTATGACCCTATACGCGTTTGAAGCCCATAGAATATTACCATAATCTCTCTCTATGTTTTATTACTGCGCAAGATACAGTAGAAAATTTACATAGGACTCCGTTTTACAGCCAAGAGGGACGGAGTTCGCAACTCGATTATGGCAAGTTGCCGGAATAAGGCCTTTGCCCTCATAAAAGTAATATTGACTGAGCCCCAGATCAAATGACCTCGTGGTCTTTTGAACATAATTCTACCAATATCATTGTCTGACTATGCAACCTTGTTTTGACGCGTTTATGATAAAAAATCGATGTCGAGATTTCACCGGAAATGTATGTTTTGAGACCCCCTGAATCCAAAAAAGCATTCTTACAAAAAGAAGTGTGGGTGTGGGGGAGGTGCGCGCGCGTGTGTACCTAACTCGGGTGAAAACCAAAGTTGGTATTTAAATTTAATATCTTTCAAGAATACGACACGCAGATTTTGAAGAAAATTCCTCCAGCCTAAACAACACTTTGCATGGAAAATTTTGATTTTCTTGAAAATTAACATTTATAATTGCCACCTACAAGTTTGAATACCATAAATAATTAATAATTTAAGCTATATATCAATAATGTAGTAATTTTTCATAATTTCTAGGCCTTTTAATGTCTTCTCGGGCATACCTGCGGCAAGATAGACTAGAAACGGAAGATCTTGTATGTTAGGAATACAATCTTTAAATTCGATTATTCATTTAGCATGCATTGGACGTGGTGCAGAAATGTATTTGCTAAATTATGATTTCCATGTTATTCTTATGACAGCTTCTAAGTGGATATATCCCTCCCTCCCTCCCTTAAACAAGATGGAGTAGGGAGGTGTGGAGGCTTTCAAATTAATCCTTTAATAAAACGTCATTTCCAACACGAAATTTCCTCATTAATATAAATAGTAAGACCACCGTTAAGTTTTTTTCCTTGTGGGTGCAAGGGAATTATGGGAATACAGTAGACTTTGAGCGATAGTCATGTCTTAAAACTTTGAGGTTATGTTCTCTTTGCACGGTTAAGATATAAAAAAAGAATCACGATCTTCCATTTGACCAAAGTTTGTTTTCCAAAACTCCAACAAATAACAAGGAATATCTCCAAAATTGTTAATTGTACAAAATAATTTTATTTTAAAAATTTTGGTGTTTTAGCAAGATCTACAATCTAGATTTGATCTTACAAAAGTCATCCAGAAAATTCAAAATATCTATTTCATTTGCGAGAAATATCTTAAATATATGGTATTTTAATCAAAATCGTTAGCCATTTTCGAGAAAATCAAAAGTTTGGAAGGTTTTTCATTGTAAAGGTTGGTTTACGGTGGAGGAATTTTCTTCAAAATCTTCTTGTCGTATCCTTAAGTACCAAGTTTTCGTTTTTGAGTTATGCTTCCCAAAGACAGACAGACAACCCGCACAGACACACAGACAGACTTCTTCTAAATATGCTTTCTTTTATATATATATTCAGGGGGCTCAAAACATATTTCGGGTGAAATTTCGACATCGAATTTTTGGGTGAAATGCAATACTTACTATGACTGGTGATTGACTATTGATTTTAAAACACTCAATCAAGTAAATTGCATTTCCAATAGTTCCGACTTTGATAAACCTGCTGTCAGCTGTTACAGTGGTCAACTAAGTAATCTCTTTGAGGATTGCGCGATTTTAACATGCAGAAATTATTTACCTATCTTTCCACCATTATTTCATAAAAGTATTAATCTTCAATATATAATATTTTAAGCATAGATTGTAATCTATGTATTTGTGATGTCTGGGTCAGTTTTTCTGGTATTAGAAGCATTCGACACGTCGTTTAGCAGCGAACCTGGTGTTCGTTATCGTTGCCCCGATCAGTAATGGCGGATCTTTTGCCATGAAGCACGCACGTTTATACCCCTTGTGCATAAGCTTTGAATCGCCATGAAACCGCTTTGAAACATAATCCCACAAAATAGTTGAGTCATGCCTTTTCATCACCTGTCGCATTAAAAGCACATCAGTCAGCCTAAGGCATTATTTGTACGTTATTAATTTGTATTTTCCGGCTCAGGAGGGTATTAGCAGAAAGCTGCACGCATAGCCCAATTGATCGTTTGTCAGCTCCACAAGAACGTCAAACTGGAAGGGTGCGTTTAGAGTTTGACAATGAAGTGTCGAGTAATGTTCTTGTGTAAGGTCTTTAACCTTAATCAAATAGAGAAGAAATTAATTTAGGGCTTTAACTTTAAAAATCTGATGTGTTGCACTCACAAGACTTTCTCTACTCTTGTACTAACCATTCTTACAAACTCTTATTCCTATATCTTCTTCGTGTTAGTTGAGATAAACATTTGCACAAATTATCTTATTGCTTATTTCCTTGTAGGTACAAGGGGAATGTTAGAATACAATAGGCTTTGTGCGATAGTCAAATATTTTAAAGCTTTGAAAGTGCCTTCTCTTTGGACACTTAAAATTTATACAATAAATGGGAATATCTCCGAAATGGTTTAATCTACACAAATTTTTATTCAGACGTTAATTGGGTGTTTTAGCAAAATCTATACTTTTTATACCTCTTACGGTTTACTAGTTATTCAAAAGTCATCCAGAGTAAACAGGTTACATAAGCTATAGCTAGAAAATTCAAGATCTACATTTCATTTGTCATAAAAATATCTCAAACATATGCCATTTTAATCAAAATAGAACGAGCCATTTTCAAGAAAATCATAATTTTCGAAAAAGTTTCCATGTAAAGGTTGGTTTAGGGTGAAGAAATTTTCTTCAAAATGTTCATGTGGTATCCTTGAAAGATATTAAACTTAAATGCCAACTTTGGTTTTTAACCGACTTTTCGTTTTTGAGTTATGCTGTCCACAAATTGACAGACATACAAAGACACGGACCTTTTTCTAAAACTGCTTCTTTTTAGATTCAGAGGGCCTAAAAATATATATTTCCGATGAAATCTCGACATAGAATTTCTCTACTTTACTATAGTAGTAGAGAAAGTAAAACGAAGTAAATGAACACATATTGCACTATGGGGGTGGTACAATTGTCAAAAAGACAAAGGACGAGCACCCTAATACCGGAGGAATCGGCAGGAGCAATTCAGAGAGATTACCTCCCTCCTTTTTTCTAAGTATAAAGCAATACGTCTAGATAAGCGAGTTTAATTAAAAAATTGTTAAAAAGTTACCTCCCTTTGAAAGGTAACAACAAATAACCTTAAAAATTTAATTAGGGTGTTCTTGGTTTTAATCAAATACATAATTCGCCCTTTAGGCAGTCACTCACCCAGTTTCCCGCGTCCGCATCGTGCCAAGGGAGAACCCTTTCTCTCACTGCCACCAGCAGCATAGGTTGTCTTCGCTAGCTGCGAATCGGGAAATAGTGAGACAAAAGAACGGCGTGAAGCGGGACAGTTGAGGTGCGATCAGCAAAATCTCTAAATTCCTATGACACAAGATTTAGGATACTTCGGTTACCTGATAAAAATGACATATTTCTTCAAGTGAAGATGACTTTAATAAATACACCTGTAATTCGTTCGGCGAATGTAGCTGGTAATTCAGATCTTCCAGTTTTTTCCATTGATTTTTTGTTTCTCCTGTCATCAGTTTTTTTTTGCACACGTACACAAAAAAGCCTCAAGTCCAAGGTGGGAGTCGAACCTGCGACCCGGGCCCGGCCCGGACTTGAAAATTAATAGGCACAGAATATCATTTTGGTCATCTATGGCGAAATTCCGAAAATAGTAAAATTATTGCAGGATTTCTTTACTATGAATTCTATATATTATTCTTGCTGACATGGTTCATGATAACGATAACATAAGGATTTAATATATTATTTTGAATAATAAAACAAAAGTAGCATATTTATTTAAAACTTATTGGATAATAGCCACGTAGTTTTAATTGTATGTATAAATGTGTATAGTATTATGGAAATAGAATGGAGCTGTAATTCCAGTAATTGCTGGAAGTTTAAAATTGAATTAATTTAATAAATGTAAATTAGGATCTATGCCCCGGTATGGTAATCTAGACGCCGGGGTACAATATTCAGTTTTATCATATTATGTCCGAAGCGAATGGAATTAGTTGGAAAACGTATATACTTAATCGAGAGATATTTGTTTGTGTATTAACTCTGACGTTTTTTTACTTTCTCTACTAAGTGTTCCGCCCAAAAGTTCGATGTCGGGATTTCACCAGAAATAAGAAATAAACATTTTAGTAAAGGTCCGTGTGTAGGTGGGGGTGATGGTTGGGGGTGGGTGGGTGTTGCTCCACCCTAAACTTCCCTTTACACGGAAAAGCTATTGAAAGATTTGATTTTCTTGAAAATGATTCTAACGATTTTGAATAACATGTTTAAGATACTTTTATGGCAAATGTAATTTATATATTTTTTTTTCTGGCTATAGACTATGTAGTAATGTTTACTATGCATGACTTTTCATAACTGGTAAACCGTAAGTGATAGACCAAATCTTACTATACGAAAAAGGTAGATCTTGCTAAAACACACTTTATGTCCAAATAATTACTTTCTCTACTGGTAAGAAACATTGTTGTTCATTTTTTTATATGTTACGTGTGCAAAGAGAACGGAAGCTCAAAGCTTTAAAACATTTGACTATCGCATAAAGCATTTCTCCTTGCATTCTCCTCTACAAGGAAATAAGCAATAAGATAATTTGTACAAATGTTTATCTCAACTAACACGAAGAAGATATAGGAATAAGAGTTTGTAAGAATGGTTAGTACAAGAGTAGAGAAAGTCATGTGAGTGCAACACATCACATTTCTTTTATTGTTTAGTGTGGCAGATCGTAAATGTTTTTAATAGCACGTGTGGGCAGCCACTCATTTTAGGACAAGATGTGTTCAACATAACCATTAATTTCGCGGGGGAAAAGAGCCATTCGGGTTGAGGAAGAAAATGGGTTTTCCTTTCTCGCCATCTTCTACCTAGCGGGCGTTAGCGGTACTTCTCTTCCATCGTTTCCGGTCTTTCGCCTTGGTCTCCATTTCCTGCGGCGTCTTCCTTCCAGATGCTCGCTTATTCCTACTTCTCCATTACATTTCTCTGCTTCCCCATTCTTATCATAATTGTCTTTTTTCCATAAGCTTACCCATCACGCCTGTCTACTCTGGGATGCTTGCATTTTGCTGTCGTTCATTAAACTCTTTTCATCAGATCTTTGTAACGATTGGAATACCTGCACTTTGGATGTTAGTTTTCAAGCTAAGGCGGAAAATTAATTTAGTTTAATTCTACTCCATTATAGAAGCGTCTGGTGTAAATGCATAATTTGCTGGTTTGTGATACATTTCATATTGTGAAATCTACTCTAAATCATCCTTTACATGGAAAATTTGTTTGATACTTGATTTTCTCGAAAATGCTCTTAATAAATTTGATTAAACTGCCATATGTTCTAAGATATTTTATGGCAAATGAAATGTATATATTGAATTGCTCGTGGAAAAATCGTTGCTGTTATGACAAGTACGACTTCTCAATTTCTCTGTTTTGTATGTAAGTTTGAAGGGTTGGGAAAGAACCTGCTTTACAATATTTTCACTGTATTTAGTGGAGAACGTAAAAATGTAAATCCCTAGTTACTTTTAATTGCACTGTTCACCTGACACGAGTTTTCTCAGGCGACACCTGGTCGCCTTCTTGGCGCTTACAAAGTGGGAGACCCGGGTTCATTCCCGGTACCTGTGAGAGGATTTTCTTCCAGGTCCGTGATGCATTCACCCTGGTTAGGTCTCTCTGGAACCCGTTGAGGAAGTACTTGATCGAGAAATAGCGGCTGCAAAGACCGCACGGAAACCATAGTGTTTCCACCGCGACCAGATCCTGACTCGATGAACGGCAACAATGGCGGGATCCCTAGGGATTCCAAAAGACACCAACTCTGCCGTCGGTTAGCCCTGCCTTGGTCGCTGGGAAGAGATGACACTTGCATGACCTTCTCTACTCACTCTTGTACACCCACGGAAAAATTTATCGTGCGCATTATGAGAGAAGAATATTTTTACTTTCTCTACTACGTATAGATTTCACCGGAAACATATGCTTTGAGGCCCCTTGAATAAATTAAAAAAAAAACATTTTTAGAAAAAAGTCCGTGTGTCTGTCTGTGGACAGCATAACTCAAAAACAAAAACTCGGTTAAAAACCAAAGTTGGTATTTAAATGTAATATCTTTCAGGGATGCGACACGAAGATTTTTAAGATAATTGCTCCGCTCTAAAATACCCTTTACATGGAAAATTTTTCGAAAATTTTGATTTTCTTGAAAATGGCTCTAACGATTTTGATTAAAATGCCATATGTTTGAGATATTTTTATGACAAATGAAATGTATATCTTGTATTTTCTGGCTATAGCCCCTGTAGTCGTATTTACTCTGGACGAGTTTTGCATAACTGGTAAACCGTTAGACATAGACCAAATCATACTGTACAAAAATGTAGATCTAGCTAAAATACACAATTTATGTCTCAATAAATTTTCTTGTAGGCTTAACAATTTCGGAGATATTCCTTGTTATGTGTGTGAGTTTCGGAAAACTTAGAAACTTTCGTGAAATGGGACATCGTTGTTAATTTTTTTATATGTTAATCGTGTAAAGAGAACGGAATATCAAAGCTTTAAAACATTTGACTATCGCACAAAGCCTACTGTATTGTAACATTCCCCTTGCACCTACAAGGAAATAAGCAATAAGATAATTTATACAAATGTTTATCTCAACTAACACGAAGAAGATACAGGAATAAGAGTTTGTAAGAATGGTTAGTACAAGAGTAGAGAATAACAAAGCTGTTAAAGTGTTTCAAAGATGCTTAGCAGTTTATGATCCAAAGACCAGTGTGCAGGAACAGGTATCTGTGGCGGTTGTAGAAGCACTTCAAAACTTGAAGCCATCAATTCCGTGAAAGGTCTGATTGGCTGTCATACAGGGAACACGCGCTTACGGAAAAACAGCACTCGGCATTTTTATTGAATTTCTGACTCTGATCCCAGAAAGCTGTCAGCTGCACCTTTCGGCCGTATGTTTGTTGTTATCCTTACTCGGCCATCGATCTGTGTAAATCCTAAACTTGATTTGCCATGAACTGAAAACTCGCACCTCCAGGTCGACAAGTTGTAAAAACTGTCAACAATGTAACTCGCATAAACCTGCACACATAATAAGGAATATCTCCGAAATGGTTCACCCTACAAGAAAATTTATTCAGACATAAATTGTGTATTTTAGCAAGATCTACATTTTTTGTATAGTATGATTTGGTCTATCTCTAACGGTTTACCAGTTATGCAAAAGTCGTGCAGAGTAAATACGACTACAGGGGCTATAGCCAGGAAATTCAAGATATACATTTCATTTGTCATAAAAATATCTCAAACATATGACATTTTAATAAAAATCGTTGGAGCCATTTTCAAGAAAATCAAAATTTTCGAAAAATTTTCCATGTAAAGGGTAGTTTAGGGTGGGGCTGTTTTCTTCAAAATGTTCGTGTCGCATCATTCAAAGACATTAAACTTAAATAGCTACTTTGGTTTCTAACCGACTGTTCGTTTTTGAATTACGCTCTTCACAGACTGACACACACACACAAGCTGACAAAGTGTTCCGGTGAAATCTCGAAATCGAATTTTTGGGTGGAATACAATACTTCTACTTTACTATTAGTACCAGAGAAAGCAAAATAGGTTAAAATCAGTTGTTATTAATGCTTAATATGTTTAAAGGATGCGATACGAACATTTTGAAGAAAATACCTTCATACATGAAAAATGTTACGAAAATTATTTTCTTGAAAAATGGCTCCAACGATTTTGATTAAAATGCTATATATTTGACATTTTTATGACAAATGAAATGTTTGTTTTGAATTTTCTCGCTGTAGCCTATATAGTCCTCTTTGCTGTTAATGACCTTTGCATAACTTGTAAACCGCAAGATATAGACCAAATCTTACTGTGCAAAAAAGTTAATTTATTATTTGTGCGAGTTTTGGAAAACTTGGGGTCATCAAATGGAACATCGTTATTCATTTTTATATGCTAACCGTGCAAAGAGAACGAAATTTGAAAGCTTTAAAGGATTTGGCTATCGCTCAAAGTCTTCTGTATTCTAATATTCTCGTTGCACATAGAGATAAGAGTTTGAAGAATGGTTAGTACAAGAGTAGAGAAAGTCATGTGAGTGCAACACATCAGATTTTTTAAATACAGCATTTACCGGGAGCGTTGTGTCAATACGTCGTTAAAAGTGATAGCGCTATAACCGGTTTCCACTGTATTTACTAACCTCGCAGAAGTCACTGGTTGGTACCATTGTTCGCCCTGGGTTGTCAACCTAGAGGACATGGTTATAAACATGAGGTGAGTTTCATACTGGGGACGTGGCAGTCGTCTACAGTTAGGTTTAACAGGCTGTAAAACGGGGCTTGCAAATGATAAGGCTGTCTACAGTGCCCCGGGTTATATGTGACGTACTTTGTTGAGCGCTCGATTTCTCTGCGTAAATTAGTTTCTATAATGGCTAAGGAAAATCTCATTTAAGAGTGCTTAAAGCGACTGATGGTACCAGTAAATTGCGGGGCCAAACTTGGGCATTCCAGCGACAGTGATACGGCGCTGGTATAACTTGCACTGACTGTACCAGCACCACCACAAACAACGTCACTCAGCGTCCGAATCAGAAAAAATATCTGATGTGTTGCACTCACATGACTTTCTCTACTCTTGTACTAACCATTCCTATAAACTCTTATTCCTATATCTTCTTCGTGTTAGTTGAGATAAACATTTGTACAAATTATCTTATTGCTTATTTCCTTGTAGGCGCAAGGGGAATGCAAGGAGAAATGCTTTGTGCGATAGTCAAATGTTTTAAAACTTTGAGATTCCGTTCTCTTTGCACGCTTAGCATATAAAAAATGAACAACGATGTTCCTTTTAACGAAAGTTTGTTTTCCAAAACTCACACAAATAAGAATGTATATCTCCAAAATGCTTCACTCTACAACGAATACATTTGGGTATAAATTGTGTACTTTGGCAACCTAAGTTTTTGTATATTAAGATCTGGTCCGTCTCTTACGGCTTACCAGTTATACAAAACTCAAACGGACTACGCGGGTTATGGCCAGAAAATTCAAGATATGCTTTTCTTTGTCATAAAATATGTTGAAAATATGGCATTTTAATCAAAATTGTTAGCTATTTTCGAGAAAATAAAAATTTTGGACATAATTTGCATGTAAAGGGTAGTTTAGGGTAGAGGAATTTTGTTTAAAAGCTTTGTGTGTTATCCTTAAAAGATATTAAACCTGACTTTGGTTTTTACCGAATTTCGTAGGCCCAAAATATACGTTTTATGTCCATTTTCTAAATATACCCCTTTTAAACCAAACTGCTATTCTTATTTAAATCCTATAGGTATATAATAATCTTCTAAACTTTACAGATTTACCCCCAAAACGCATTTAATACCATGGACTATATGTTGGTAATATAACACTGTGACATATTTTGTTTCTATTGAAGTGCGTGACTAATTCGCAATATTGGTTAACTGTGCATAAAACGAAGCAAAGTTTTATTCATTGTTAGCCGCATTGGGGCGACGATTTCGTGGCTGATGCTGGGTTTTGTAACGCTGGATGGACAGGTTACTGGCTCCAAACTCCAAACTTTAATAAACAAGAGAGATACGCAACGCAACACGTATGTGCGGACAGGTGTAGTTCCAAGCCCTTAAGCCAAGCGAAACTAATTCCCAGTTTTCCAACTTTCCTTCCCATCTTAAAAACCCTACAAGTCCAAGGATACATAGCCAACGTTAGGCATTCGAGAACAGTTACGAAGACAACAGGAGAAAAAATATGAGTTATTGCTCTTGCTTGATTTCCTCTACTCTTGTACTAACCATTCTTACAAACTCTTATTCCTATATCTTCTTCGTGTTAGTTGAGATAAGCATTTGTGCAAATTATCTTATTGCTTATTTCCTTGTAGGTGCAAGGAGAATGCAAGGAGAAATGGTTTGTGCGATAGTCAAATCTTTTAAAGCTTTGAGATTCCGTTCTCTTTGCACGCTTAACATATAAAAAAATGAACAACAATGTTCCTTTTCACGAAAGTTGTCAGTTTTCCCTAACTGATACAAAAAAATTATTTACACATAAATTGTGTGTTTTAGCAAGATACACATTTTTGTATAGTAAGATTTGGTCTATCTCTAACGGTTTACCAGTTATGCAAAAGTCGTCTAGAGTAAATACGACTACTATAGCCAAGAACTTCAAGATATACATTGCTCAAAGGTATGGCATTTTAATCAAAAGCATTGGTCATTTTCAAGAAAATAAATTTTTGATAAATTTTCCATGTAAAGGGTGGTTTTGGGTGGAGGAATTTTCTTCAAAATTTTTGTGTCGTATTCTTGAAAGACATTTAACTTAAATGCGAACTTTGGTTTTTAATCGACTTTTCGTTTTTAAGTTATGCTGTCCACAGGCACACACGGAACTTTTTCTAAAAATTGGGGGGTTCAGGGGCTCAAAACATATATTTCCGGTGAAATCTCGACATCGATTTTTTTGGGTGGAATACAATACTTCCTCTACTTACTATACGTGGTAGAGAAAGTAAAAAGGGAAGTTGGTACCTGATATTGTGAAGGTTTATGCGTGAGCTGAAAGCAAGCAAGCATGCGTATTTCATGGAGGCACCTGATCTACTACATTCATTCATGTTAATGTATAGGACACTTTCACAACGACGGACGGACGGACGGACGGACATTATGCTACAAAACGGATTTTCCTGTCCACGGTAATGAGCTTATGAAAACAGTTGGCGTTTGTAAATGCCCATTGGAGGATTCACATACTGTGTAAGCGAAAGCATTATTTCCTTACGCAGCTTTGTTTATAGACTAAATCGGATTTGAAGTAATAAGCTGATTATGTGCCTTGTTCCAATCGCTATCTCGTTCTTTTAAACGGTAGGAAAAAAACACAAATTTTCATTGTGATCGTTTCCCCTTGTGTGCTATCCGCGTATGACCTGGAAATGTTTAGCGCTGAATATGCTTACTTTAAATACCGTATTTTCAACAATAACCTTATTTATGTTGCGTTAATAAATCCGCTTTTGTATTCCACCAACAGATTGTATAATATGCACATTAGTTTCTGGGAGATGCTTTTACGAGGTGAGAAGCAAGAGGTGCCCTTTAATACCCTAAATAGAGGAAAGTAGTATGAGTGTGTAGGGTAATCTCCAACCTATTTAACTGTTTCAACATTGAAATGCAATGCGCGTGGGTTGTGAAACATTGCCGCAGAGAATGGTGTAAGAACGAAAATTGCTTACATTTCATTCTAAAAATGTACTATGGCAAACCACGAAGTCCAATAACGTTGTCACTTTATATTTCTTCCCAAACCGAAGCACAAAGGACGGCTCTCTTACTCAAAATTCATAAAAGCTGCTTCACTTCAAAACTCCCTCCTCGGTGTATCCCAAAATGTCTCTGTCGATATATAGTGATCTCACTCACTCACTCACACACACACACACACACACTGCAAACAACTACTTGCTTCTCTCTTTCTCCCGCCAGTTTTTATACAGGAATGAAATAGCACGGAACTTTCTCAAGCCTTTCACGAGCAAGTCGGCAGCCAGAAGCCTCGCGAATGTCCTGAAAGCTCTCTGTTCTGCCACTCGATTGTTGTCGGTCACGTACACGCAGTGCTGTGAGATGGACTAGGGCACCTTTGACCGGCGCCACTGCAGCATTGGCGTATAGCGGTCCGATCGTCTACCTGCGTTAATGGAGGGTCACTTTGAACAATAGTCCGGGCAAAACAATGGTCATTGTGTGCCTTCTTTCAGCTCCAGATGATTCAGTTTCTACCGTTTGAGTACATTGCAATTTCAGAATGATTCCTAGTGTTTCGGCGCTAAATAAGGAATGAAGCCTTGCGAAAGTACAACAGTTTAGAAGCCGCCTCTGTTGGTGCGGCAATTGTTGCAATTCTAACTTTAAAGACTTCAGATCTCAGTTATGCGTGCGTGTTATTGTGAAGACAACACTAGGTTGAGTTACTGAATTAATTTTAATATGTGTCATTCAAATAGAAATATCGATCGAGTTACCTACTGTTGGTTAAAATAATTAAGTTCACTTTCCTATCAGAATAGAAAATTTAAGATGCGGTAAATTGTACATGGTTTATCCGGTAAGTTCACTGGCGTTAGCTACTGAATAGTTCCAAGGCGCGTCTATAGCAAATTTTAACATCCGTAAAATCACGTTCGAACGACATGGTCATCACCAGGTATATAGTCTGATACCCGTTGAAATCCATGGGCAGGTGTGCTTTGGATTCTACTCGACCTAAACGCCTATATGAAAACATTTAGCTTTTAAGTTGTTTGTATTCGTGCTGATTTTACAAGGGTAATTAACTATCCTAATAAGTTGTACAAAAGCCTCGTGGCTAATTTTCACTACCTGGTTGTGTTTACTAATGATTTCCCTCAACACAAATTACCTATTTATCTATACAATCTATGATTGTGCTCAAGACTAAACTATTTATAGCAATTGTTTCTGTACCTATTTATTGAATTCGTTTCTTTTGTGAATATTACGGTGTCAGGGTCAGCTAGTGCTCGCTGGGTAGTCTTTCATTGGTTGATTTACAACATTCATGTACGACAGTTCCATTTAATTTCTTTATTGTGTGGTGAATCGTTAGCATCCTAATAACTGTATAAAGAGAAAATTGCTTACCAATATGTCATATTAATAGCTGAGAATACTACAGAAACAAATGTTATAGAAAACATACATACACAAACACTGGTAGTTATTACAACCAGATGATTTACAATAGTGAAGTGTTGGCCAGGGAGCTGTTCCACAACGTTTAGAATGCTTGTGATTTGTAAACTTTGCTTTTAATATGTAAAAGTGTGATTTGCAATGGGAATTTGAAAGTTTAACTTCACAAACAAGATTCACTAATTACAAGTAAATTTTATAAAACTTCTCAATTGGTTTGTTTCACAACAAAATGATAATTTCTCGCGTTTGTGAAGTGTATTTATAAAATAAGTAATTTATTTGTATTTGGTTTGAGACGTGTAAATGAAATTATATGTAATAAGTTTAATCTTGTTTTCTTTTCCTTCCAGGTAAGAACGCAATCAGACGCCTTAGAAAATGTAGTTGAAGTTTACAAATAAAGCGTAAGTATCTATTATTTACATTATTAATGACGAAGCTATAGTAAACTATTACTAAACACTAAGTGAACTGCTATTTATAAGCAGCTCCAATGATTCAAATAATCTCTTGCAGTGGGAGGTAGAACACGTAAAGGTTCTAGGCTGAGAATTTGAAAATATCTTCACATCCGTTTATAAATACAATGAGAGGTTTAGAATGAATGCGTCAGCTACGGAATTATTGCAAGATAAGGAAATATCACAAGTGAAGCCCTAACCTCAAAATAACTGCGTGCAGTGTTGCCAGCTAGTGTTCGCCAAAAGTCGCAGAATCCCAAACTATAAGTCGCTAGAAAGGAGATAAAATAAATACTATGTTCTTAATTAAAAGCTACCTTTATAATATTTAATAATTTTGAAAGCAAAATTCACTTTTGTTTTATAAGAATAAAATTACACACATGATTTCCTTTTTACCTATTTGAGAAGGAATTCAACCTCAATCCTTCTGAAGGAAATAGTGTCTCCGTATATTTATTTTATTTGATGCTTAAAATCGCAGTTATTCCTCAACCGCCAAATATAACAAGCCAAACTTTTGCACCATCCACGGTTGTCTTCAAAAGACTCCAGATCTAGTGTCAATTCGCCAGAGTTGACATCACTTTGCACTGGATGAAATTGGTAATCACAGATATGAGATTGTACTTATTAATTAATTCGTCCCCACGTTTCTCTAAAACAGCAATTTAATTTTCATTTGTGACCTTAAACGCAGTCAACTTGAATCTAAAATACCACGTTCTAGTTTAGACCAATCAACGCAATGCTCATATGGGAAGAACCTATCAAGTCACAGATCAGCATAGCCAACTTACTACAATGCAAGTGTTCTCTGTACTTGAATTATCTTAAACTTCAAATACAACCAAATAGCTATACATAAGGTCTTTTACATTATTCTTCTATTTAGTGAATATACTTGAAATATAAGATTTCACCACAGATATTAAAAGATTTTTGTAATGCATGGTTGGTGACGCCTCAAAACTGAAAACCTTTTGGGTTACATCACGTTCTTAATTTTGTAACGTAAAATATTTCGTGAATATTGGTTTATAAGACAATTAAAAACATCCTACGCCATGCACTCGCCCTTGCACAAAATATACTTACAAATGCTTACTCATCTTATATTAATCGAGATAAACGTTCGTAGTAATTATTTGATTACATATTTATAGGTAAAGTAGAAATAGGGCGCTTAGCCATTCCATTACTTTGTATAGCTATGACATCAGAGAAAAAGGACAAAAGGATTTCCCACTGTCACACAATTTCACTCACTCAGATTCACCTAAACCCACTCACTTGCACATAAGCATTCTCACGGACCCTCTCACGGACCCTCTCACGGACCCTCTCACGGACCCTCTCAAGGACCCTCTCACGGACCCTCTCTCGAACCCTCTCTCGAACCCTCTCTCGAACCCTCTCTCGAACCCTCTCTCGAACCCTCTCACGAAACCTCTCTCGAACCCTCTCTCGAACCCTCTCACGAACCCTCTCTCGAACCCTCTCTCGGACCCTCTCTCGAACCCTCTCTCGAACCCTCTCACGAACCCTCACGAACCCTCTCACGAACCCTCTCACGAACCCTCTCACGAACCCTCTCACGAACCCTCTCACGAACCCTCTCACGAACCCTCTCACGAACCCTCTCACGAACCCTCTCACGAACCCTCTCACGAACCCTCTCACGAACCCTCTCACGAACCCTCTCACGAACCCTCTCACGAACCCTCTCACGAACCCTCTCACGAACCCTCTCACGAACCCTCTCACGAACCCTCCCACGAACCCTCCCACGAACCCTCTCTCGAACCCTCTCTCGAACCCTCTCTCGAACCCTCTCTCGAACCCTCTCTCGAACCCTCTCTCGAACCCTCTCTCGAACCCTCTCTCGAACCCTCTCTCGAACCCTCTCTCGAACCCTCTCTCGAACCCTCTCTCGAACCCTCTCTCGAACCCTCTCTCGAACCCTCTCTCGAACCCTCTCTCGAACCCTCTCTCGAACCCTCTCTCGAACCCTCTCTCGAACCCTCTCTCGAACCCTCTCTCGAACCCTCTCTCGAACCCTCTCTCGAACCCTCTCTCGAACCCTCTCTCGAACCCTCTCTCGAACCCTCTCTCGAACCCTCTCTCGAACCCTCTCTCGAACCCTCTCTCGAACCCTCTCTCGAACCCTCTCTCGAACCCTCTCTCGAACCCTCTCTCGAACCCTCTCTCGAACCCTCTCTCGAACCCTCTCTCGAACCCTCTCTCGAACCCTCTCTCGAACCCTCTCTCGAACCCTCTCTCGAACCCTCTCTCGAACCCTCTCTCGAACCCTCTCTCGAACCCTCATTCGAACCCTCTCTCGAACCCTCTCTCGGCACCCCCTCTCGAACCCTCTCACGGACTCCTCTCACGAACCCCACCCACGAACCCCTCTCGAACTCTCTCTCGAGGGCTCGCTCTCTCTCGGGTCTCGCTCTCTCTCGGGTCTCGTTCTCTCTCGGGGACTCGCTCTCACTCGGGGGCTCGCTCTCACTCTCGGGGGCTTGCTTTCTCTCTCGGGTCTCGCTCTCTTTTGGGGACTCGCTCTCTCTCGGGGACTCGCTCTCTCTTGGGTCTCGTTCTCTCTCGGGGACTCGCTCTCACTCGGGGGCTCGCTCTCACTCTCGGGGGCTTGCTTTCTCTCTCGGGGGCTCGCTCACTCTCGGGGTCTTGCTCTCTCTCTCTCTCTCGGGGGCTCGCTTGCTCTCTCTCTCGGGGGCTCGCTCTCTCGGATCTCTCTCTCTCTCTCGGGGGCTCGCTTGCTCTATATCTCGTGCTCGCTCGCGCTCTCTCTCTCTGGCGAACTCTCTCTCGCAACCCCTCTCACTCGCGAGCTCACTCTCTCTCGCTTCCTGTCTCTGGCGAGCTCTCTCTCTCTCGCTCTCTCGCTCACTCGCGCGCTGTTTCTTGCGCCCTCTCTCGCATGCTCACTTTCTCGACCTCTCTCTCGCGCTCTCTCGGACTCGTACACACAGACACACACTCTGGCGCACCTTCGCGCACACTCTCGGGCGCACCCGCACTCACACACACCAACACTCAGCTCACTGACACACACTCGCACAGTCAGTCACCCTCAAACACTTTCTATTTGTTGGATTCAGGGATGTCAAAACGTATATTTCTAGTGAAATCTGGGTATCTAATTTTGGGTGGAGCACATTAGCGCACCTACTTATTACTGGTATTGAAAGTAAAAAGTAAGGTTTGATGGATTAGGATTAGAAAATAATGCTTGGATTAGGAAGTATTTTAGGAGGTTGTAGATGTTACGAAGAGTAAAGAAACCAAACCAAACTATTCCATATAATTGCAGCCATCCTAAACCAATGCAAACGAAGTTGCTTATACTGAAGGTACATCAGACAGAATCGATAGAATGCGTATTTTTCTGAACCCTGTGGTTGCGCAAGAAAGCGGCGTACCCCTTAATCCAAAGTTTGTGCTTTTATACCGCTCTATATCTTGTGTTGCGAATAATGCATGAAAAAGGACGTACAAAAGGAGAGCATAAACAAGGGAGAAGTTTTTAGTCAACTATGCATTCAGCTAGAGAGATTTGCAATAGCTAGGTGCGCCATCGAGGTTTATTGATCGGAACGCAACACTTGTGTTATGTGCCAAGGAAAAGCAGTCTTAACACAAACATGCCTTTGTTTCTTTATGGAGCCTTCCACTCCAATACCTCCCGCAAAGAAAGCTCTACTTGCCTCCCGGCTACACTTCGCAATATAGTGCAAACCACTGTATTTCTGCTTTCCTTGTTTTTTTCCTTTGAATTTGCCTTTTTACTGCCGGCTTTTCCTTCTTTCTTTCCGTCCTGAATCTGAGGAATACTATATTTCTTGTTTTGCATCTATCTGCTTTATGCAGTGTGGAAAAGAAATCCGAGAGGGAAGTAAGGCTGGAGAAAAAGTGAAAACAGTTCTAGGTTAGTTTGCCTACTGAAGCTTTTACGACTAAGGACAAGTGAAGATCGAATAATTGGCTTGTTTTGTAAATCCATTTTAGGGTCCCACAGAATGCAGGAAGTATGTTAGAGTTAGACAGATGGAGTGCTAGAGGACTATAAATTTAGTATATTATGCAACGAGCCTATAATGGTAGTATATACGCGAGTATACATTAGAAAACTAGCGAAGAGAGTTTCCTAATTTTCATACGAGCGTCTTAATTACTGTTATAGTTAAGTTTCATACGACAATTTATGCTTGACCATACACCTAATTTTATAGTTAAATATTGTAAAATGTTGTACACTCACCAGGGGCAATGACCTACATGTTGTATCAGCTGATATTTGGAGTTCTGAGCAGGCGCTAAACGATCTATTCATTTCCAGCACGTCACAGCTGCATGATGAAAATGATAACCTTGGAATGCTACGTAACATTGAAAAATAGAAGGCAAATTGAATATATTGGTTTTCAGACGAAAATTAAATTATTTTGTTGTTTAACGACGCTGTCAATTGCCAGGATCACATCAGCGTCGCCGGTGTGCCGGAATTTTGTCCCGCAGGAATTCTTTTACATGCCAGTAAATCTACTGACATGGAGCTGTCTTTTTTTTTTCAGACGAAGCTTTACTTCATGTATAAGTACAATTAGTGAAAATAATTTGCGGGACTGTGCTTACTGCAATATTCTTGGAAGTTGATGCTGTATTGAGGTTAATTTGTGTGTTTTGTGTAAGTTGCAGCTCACTGTCAGTAGTGTCCGACATTTTAGCGTTTTCTAAACTCGCGCTAGTTGCGTTTCGAGAATTAATCGATATTGCGCTTTGCCATTGCTGCATGGGAATTCTCTGATTGGTAAATGACAAATGGATTTGGTGAAATGTGGACACCAGAATACGTATTAATAAAGGGAATTTGGAAAATAATTAGACAAAGGCTAGAGAATGTGGATGTACAAACATTATTCTCCCAAATAAGTGATAAAAGGTCACTGAGGTTCTACAAAGAATGAAAATCCGAATTAGGGAGGTACATAGTTGTATATTAAAACATTTGATGAGAACGAGTGAAGGGATTGGTTGATTTCATTTGGGAATATGCAAAGAAGTGATGTATTAAAGGAAATATGTCTAATACGTGATGGGAAGGAAGGCGAAATAATTTATTAGAATGTTCAGGTATAGATCATTGGAGAAAGCAATTTATTACTAGAAAATGGTTAAACACAAATAAGAGCTAACAGCGAGAAAAATTTTTCAATATCAATGAGAACCGAAAAGTACGGAAAAACTTCATGGAACATCAAAAATAAATGAAACTGGTCAGTGAACAGAACAGTTAAAAATGAGATTAATAGTATTAAAAATATGATTTAGTAATAGTTATAACTTTGTGTATTGTCTGGGCACGTCAAAAACTGCTTATTTTATGTAAAATGTTCAGTTTTTACTACTTATGCTATGTACATATAAAAATATTAGCGAAAATATTGCGTTCTACCCAAAAATTCGACATCGAGATTTCGCCAGAAATTGCCATCTACGACTAAGACATCAGAGATAGATGATTTACTTGTTCTAAATTCTTGGAATTTTGTAAATTTTACATTTTACTCCTGTTTGTGACAGGTAGTGACATCTACTTGCAATATTACACATTGGGAGAACATATTCTGGTTAAGTTGGGCGACTGTAATGTTTCCGATTTCATTTCTAATATTTTGTTTTAGTTCTTCCAATGTATGAGGATTTGTCTCTTTTTTCTCGCAAAAATAAATAAATATACGTTTATAACGGCCTGTTTTCAAAACATTCATTGTTGAATGGCCACTAGAGTTAAAATTGCACATTACATCAAGGTTTCAGTTCATGAAAAAATATCTGGAACATTTAGAGCACCACACCCCTCGTGTTATATAAATGCGGTTCCCAAAGGAAGGAAGCAACAATTAAAATATTCATCTAGCAAGACGAGTCGTATTTCCATTACACCACTTCCCTTGTGATACAGTTTTATCAGTGCAAAAAGTGCGACAGTTAGGTATAAATTCAAGCCACGTAAGACATAAACAACATGGTATATCAGACTATATCTTGGGCGACAGGAACGGTACTGTTGGGAATTCACCAGTCCTCCACTTGCCTGCTCTGCATAATGAGTGTGAAACAGAGTATTCCCACTTTTCCATTTTTCACACCACGACGCTAGAAGTTGCCTTGCATTTTCACCCTGAGAATTCAGGTGGAAACGAGATGGAAAATTAGCAAAATTAGGTATATTCAAAGGATGAGTTAATACAGCTCGTAAGGACTGGTAAAAGAAAAAGGAAAACCATCTTAATTTTGTCACGTTTGGAGTTCCTAAAAATGAAAGTGCCAACATTAAATTACAAAATGTCCATAGTATAAGGATATCAGCAAGACCGTGTTATTGCTTATTATGAATATTTCTTTTTAATTAGTAACCCTAATTTCATTGTTCGGAACGTATTGATTTAACCTTTTCCAGAGTACTTCATATCTATCGAGATGTAAATAACATTGAACTTAGATTTTAAGTAAAAACACTTAGAATTTTAGTAAGGAACGCAAAGTTTAAAAAGGGAATGACCTCCTCCCACCAAAAAAAAAAAAAAAAAAAAAAATCAAAGGAAAATTCAGTGAAAAGCTATTTAATGTCGAATATTAGAAACAAGGAGTAGATTGGCTGGCCCTGTGGCGCAGTTGTTAAAGCACCTGCCTGCTGTGCTAGGGGTCCCGGGTTCGATTCCCGGCAGAGGGGTAGGAATTTTTCTCCAGCCAGGATTATTCCTCATTCCTCCCTGAGTCTGGAAATATGAATGAAAGTGTGAATGTGTGTGTGAATTCAAAGAATAAAACCCCCAAAGATAGAAAAACGCAACGTAAACGTGTAACACCATTTCTCAATAGACAAGGCCGCCGATATGACCTCTAAGGCGGGATATAAATGGAACAATAAAAAAAAGTTGTTTTTTTGTACATTTTAATAAACAGATACAGTTCTGTCTGTACGTTACCCACTGCCCATATGATTGTATAAGTTATTTATGATACAAGGGTTAAAAACAAGATTTTATTTTGCGAGTAGGTTTTGCCGCAGGTTGAGAAGTTGAGGAAACTTACGAACAAAATAAAATCCTTTTAACCCTTGTATCATACATTATTTTTAGACATTCCTGAATATTTATAGATATATTATAGATTATATATAAACATAAGGTATTGTTTTATCTTTCTCAATATCATGATAGCCTTCGGGTTGCGCTGTTCATTTGCCTTGCGTAGCATCAGTGTTGGCAACATGACTTTTACAAAACCATAATATTCTACATGGGGGAGGCACTGGAAATAATAAAATGACGAAAATAACGTAACGAAATTTAATTAATATTACAATTTTTATACACTTTTCTAAACAATTATCACAATTTCAAATAGTTGTTCCTTGGGCGGAATTTTCAACAAGCATTGTGTATCTCAGATTCATGGCCTACTGGAATGAGACGATGGTCATATTCCACAAGAAAACAAAGTTGGCATTATTGGAGTGTTAAAAGCTTTTGATTGCAGAGTGGCAGAATTTTATACTTTTAACACTGTCGTGAACTACTAAAAGACCCACTTTTACTATAACTGTCTAAAAAGTGCTTTTCTTACATGCCTAGTTTGTTTAATAACCAGCGAGGCTGGACATTGAGGCGAAAAAATGAAAAGATGGTGTCAAGAAATGAAATGAGATTCATGCAATCAATTTGGAGTGTTGTGAACAGTTTTGAAAGCTAGGCAGCAATAGATGTAGTTGAAATATCGCTGTATTCTTCAGGATCTCTCAAATTGTAGAATATAATATAGCTTCAGGCTTTCGTGGTCCGCAGGCTGTTTCATTTTCCACCATCAATACATTGTCCTCAGCCACCGTGAAATCGCCTTAGGACATTAATGGTGAATAGCTATCGTTCTGCGGTTCCTCTCATAACAGGATTCCATATCAAGGAGAAAAATATCAAGTAATCAAGAGGAAGCTACATAAATGTTGGTGTTTCGCTTGAAAGGGGATTCAATAAAGGAGAGAAAATCTATTTGGGAACGGGAAGCCCGCCCTCTTCCTTTGAAGTTGAAAACAGATATGTCGAAACTCTGTGAGCTTATATTAGTAAAGTAAATCTAAACGACAGAATTTCAAGTTGTGGGAAAAGTTTGAGAGACAGCAGGAGAATGGTGCTGTCATTGATTCTTAGTGGATATGTTAGAATTCGGACCCAAATATGTTGATGTCCACCACATACAGAGCCGGACAAAAGCGTCTATTAGCAATAACGAAACCAACACAAACATATGTCTGGAGGACAGAACCCTTTCACAGGGGGCGGTTCCGGAGAGAGGATTAATTGCATACTCCCAGAGGCACACTTCAAAGGGACTTCGCTCTTAAATGCAAATGTTATGAAATCTACTTCCATCACAAACAGCATCATTCACTTAATTCTGTGAATAAAAGAGCAGGGTTTGGTGGTTAGATCCCAGCGTTGTAGTGCAAGTATGATTGCACGTTACAGCTGCCTCTTGTTTCCCTGCATAACATAGATCTGTGTCTGTCTGTTAGTAGAAAAGCGGTACAAGTCATTAGACATTATCACTTCAAACGTTCAACTTCCTTATCAGTTCCACAAATAAAAATCTGATGTGTTGTACTCTTATGACTTTCTCTACTCTTGTACCAACCTTCTTACAAACACTTATTCCTGTATCTTTTTCGTGTTAGTTAAGATAAACATTTGTACAACTTATCTTATTACTTATTTCCTTGTAGGTACAAGGGGAATATTAGAATACAGTACACTTCGAGCGATAGTCAAATTTTTTAAAGCTTCCAGATTCCGTTCTCTTTGCACACTTAACATATAAAAAAATGGACAGCAGTGTTCCATTTCACGAAAGTTTTGTTTTCCGAAACTGACGCAAATAACGAGGAAAATCTTCGAAATGGTTCACTCTACAAAGAAATTTATTGAGACAAATGGTGTTCTTTAGCGAGATTTTGTCCATCTATTACAGTTTACGAGTTTTATGACATCGGCTACTTGTGAACAATACAGGTCCTTCGTAAGTAACTGCACATTCGAAAAATTAATCGATTTTAGCCTCTTTTGTAAAAATTATTGTTTTAGGTGGGGGATTCAGGAAGTTTTAAAATATTCATTTCCGATGAAACTTTGGGTGGAATACAATTCTAGTTTTATTTACTGGTAAGTGCGTAGTAGATAAGCAAAATAATACGATCCCCATTCCTTAAATGTGTTGTAGAAGTCCCAAATCACCTTTTTGTATGAACACCTCGACCCCGACTTGGATATTTTGCGGGCTACAACCCCATGGGGGGAAGGGATGAGGCAAATTTAAGACCCTAGGCGAGTTAGAACGTAACCAGCGAAGCCCAAAGACGCACAGAAGTCCCTAATAGTTACAGATATTGACACCTGGCGCACAACCGATGTTTCCAACAAGGAAGAGGACGATGAGGTGACCCTAGTGGCCTGAGTGGCAACTTCCAGGAGGGGCCAGGGAAGGGTTTCATCTGTGCCACCTGTCCACATCCGCCGGAATGTACCGTGCTACTAGCCAAACCTGAAAGATGACAAGGAAGGGAAAGAGAATGAAGGGAAAGGAATATGTGGAGAAGAGAATCGACCACAGCAAGGAGAAAGCACGGAAAAACCCAAGTCAAAGTAGTCGGTCGATGGGGATTGAACTCGAGACCTCTCGAATGTAACTCTCACACGTTGCAATGACGCCACCTCGCTCGGTTAAAGCACCTTATTTGTGGATATTTCCTTTAAGATTTAAACAGATTGAGAGAATATTGTTTGAAATACTCAAGATCTGAAAGAATAAAATTACCTAGGCATGAAGATTGGGTAGCGGTCTGTGTGGTCAACATTGCTGTTGCGTGTAAATGATTTAGGTTAAGAAAACAACCAGATAAATAAATAATAGCTGTTTTACTTGAAGCAGTTGAAGCTATTTGACGAAAACAAAGTGTCTCCTTGATTTTCCAGTTTTTGTACAACATGAACCGCAGCCCTGAGGGTGACAGTCACGCGCTGCGTTTTTGCTCTGCAGGCGGGCCTTTAGACCTCCTGGATCAAAGAAATGGATCCTAAAAGCGGGCCCCTTTTACCAACCGTAATAATGCTATCGGCGACACTTCAGTTAATGTTTTGTGCTCCATTTTAGCGAATGTTGAAATATTATAAAATACATGGAAAACTAATATTTAAGTCAAAGTATTGCAACAAAGTGACAAAATTATTTTTCTTCTGTCCTCAAAACAATACTAGATCTCGATCCTATGCTTTCCCCTTCCAGCCTCTTATTCTCATTTCTTCATGTCCTGTTCCACAACATGTAGCCTTCTCTTTCTCGGTCTTCCCCTCTTTCTCACCTCTGAAGTCATTATTACACAAAAACAGTGAAGTGTTCTGTGTGGTAGCATTTAATCTACAAATTTATTTTGTATATATGTTATAAAATTAAATTGACATTTGTATTGTAATATTGTTCTGTCATAGACAAACCTCTGTAATGAGGAAATTTCTTACTTGATGATGATAATTATTTTCCTTTGAAACTCTTGCACAACACAGTTCTTTTACCGACACTGCACAGTGATATTACAATTCACAACTGTTTTCTTCTCGCATCCCTAACACACAATTTTCTGCTTTTCTTCGCTTTCTCTGTCTTTGAAACAGCTGACTTTCACGATACAATCGCTCAACATTCATTAACTTCTTCGCTGTCTTCCTTTCGACGCGACTGCAGCTGATAAACACTCAAACACACACACACTAAAATCGCACACAAAACTCTGGTTGCCTTTCTCAAACCTTACCTTTTCTGGAAGTTCTGCATATATGTCGGTCACCGGACACTTCTCGAATAATCTAGAAAACACTTTCTGGTGTCACGCTCATTGCCACTTGTGCACAAACAGTCGCACGAGGCAGTCTGACCTTGAACGTCTTTTATACGAGCCGCTCGTGGTATGTGGTAGCTTTACCACGACCGTCCTTTCTTGTGCATCGTGTGGTCGGCGCACACTATCAAGCAGTTTTTTCTGCAGAAGTATCCTGATGAAACGAGACTCGACTTTTATTTATACTTCCAATTTAGTATTTCATATCACATTCTTAATATATGGAATATGTTCTCGTGAGTGGAGGGTAGTTTGAATTCCAAGACAGCATGTAGCAACCAGTTCTTAAACATATGATATACCTTATATGTTCAACGAAATGTGAGCTGCAGCAATTTCTACAAAGATTAAGGTTACGTATATGGGAAAAGAACATTTCGTAAGTACATATCTATACCAATAAGAAGATAGAGCAGGGAATATAACGTGGAATTTTTTTTTCACTTTTATTTTCTTTTAATGTACTAGTATACGATCAAAGAATATGTTCACTAGGAATTGGTTTTATAGCTGCCATAAAATGCCCTTCTCAGAACCGTTAAGATGAGTAACACGTTCGGAAAACTGGATCTTTCTGTTGTCCACTGCATGCATTGCCTCGAATATATCTATAGAAACAAGGTTTATCGAGCCACAGTCTCAATGTCTCACTCTAATGCACTCCAGATATTACTTAAATTTTATCGACCTACTTGCATTAGATCCACTCTAGGAAACACACCTTTGTATCACTCCGCCAACACGTGCACAGCATTTGCATTTTTATGCAATATATGCCCAGTTTCAGTTAATAAATTGATTTATATTTTCAAAAAAAAACAGCGAAAATGCTGTCTATGGTCATAAAATCATTAAACATATGAATCGGCGCATTTTAAAGTTCATAAGGTAAAGAAAAGATGGGATCTATTTTCTGTTCTTAAGATACGTGTTGCGGTTAAGGCCAATGAAAATATTCATTACAGCCACGTGCTTGGAGCTGCCTGTTGCTTTTATCGGATATGAGCCAACACTTAATAAAATGACCAAAAATGTGATTTTTTTCAGAAACAATTTCTTTGAAGAAGTGTTGTCTTCAACATGTCCAAAATATGGCCCTTAAATATTGTGTGTCAAATCCACCTGGAAATTGGTGTATTTCAAATTTATTTAGACTCTTGCAATATTTCCAGTAAGTGTGTCCCAAAACTTTAAACAGCTTTTTCTCCATATAACCATTTTTGTGCTTTGGGGTAAACTTTTTGGTAGTAAATATTGATGGACAAAGTTGAAATTTACAGGATATGTAGAACATAACCTCTTAAAGAAAACTGTGCATTGGTTTGTTGATCACACTCATACATAAAGGTATATGCTTGTTTTCTTTGTAATTATTAGTAATATTTCATTTTATTCTATTCTAAACAGAAAAAAATTAATATTTCTAATAAATATTAATATTTTGGAAAACTAATGCACAGTTTTATTGCATAGGCATAGAAAAACTAGCATACCAAATTTCAAACCTCTAATTTAATTCTAAATTGCAAAAAGTATACCCTTTATTACTATTCAATTCTTTCCAAAAAACATAGTAAACAATTTTTAGTTTCAAAAATATTTAATATATAGCAATGAAACTTATACCAACAGTGTATCATGGCAGTTTCCGGACAAAATTCCGGCGACTTTGATGTGATCCTGGCAATTGACAGCGTCATTAAATTAATTACGAAAATCTTGATTTTCTCAAAAATGGCTAATGATTTTGATTAAAATGGGATATGTTGAAGATACTTGTGTGGCAAATGAAATGTATACTTCGAATTTTCTTGCCTGTGAAGGCCTGAAGACTTTAGCATTACTGATTAAAATATTTGACTATCGCTCAAAGCCTACTGTATTCCCATATTCCCCTTGTACCTGCAAGAAAACTAGCAATAAGGTAACTTTTGCAAACGTTTATCTCAACTAACACGAAGAAGATATAGGAATAAGAGTTTGTAAGAATGGTTAGTACAAGAGTAGAGAAAGTCATGTGAGTGCAACACTTTTGTTTTGAGTGTACTATTTTGGAGATTTTCCTTATTTGTTCAAACTTTCCAGTAACTGCAGTTTTCTCAAAAGGGAAGTCGTTATTCATTTTTTGTTCTCTTGGCCATGCCAAGGAAATTAGTAGCAAGATAACTTCGATAATAATCGATTAGCGTGGAGTAGATAAAGGAATAAGTATTTGGAGGAATGTTTTGTAGGGAAAATACGAGTGCAACGTATCAGATTTTCAATGCTCGGTTTTAATTCCACGAAATCGTCTTGATAATTACGATTTTGAAATGATTTTTGAATAAATATTATGCGTGGATATTACATGTTTGTTTTATTGGGGTAGTTGTCAGCAATGGAAACTACATCCATGCCTTATAATATTTAAACGTGCAGATCTGCTCATTTCGCATGACGTATCCATTTTTTGCTTGTTTCTAATTCGCCGCGAGTAAAATGGAACGCTCTCATTTTTAATATAATATGCGAGAAAATATGAGGCTTTGTTATTCATGAAGATGAAAGAGCCTTCCTTTGCTTAATGTCACCATAAAAGTTTCTCGTTGCAAACTTGTGGCCTTGGGGCGAGAGCTGTAAACTCGCACGGAACAAAAAAATATTCACCCAATTTCGCAACTTAAAATTACAAACCAAAAGCCGGCGCTTCCGCAACTGGCAGTTTTCCGGCTCTCTGAACGTTTGCAATATTGATTAATGGAAGGCTGGATTAATTAAACGCTACTGCAATATTTCCGCGAGTAATTTGGCATAATGTTCCGGCATTTATTAGCTACCCATGCAGCATTCCTTGATCACACTGCGGAACCTGCGAATTGGATTTAGTGCCCATCGTAAGAGAAAGAGGGAGATACTATCAAATATTTACCTCATTAGATTGTGTAGCGACTTCTCCAAATATTATCAGTTTTATATCTCGTTTGTAATGGAAACTCCTGAACAACTAGATTAATATTTGAAGTCAGCGGCAATAAAGAGAAACGAAGGGTAAATCAGGGTGAGATATTCATGTAACAAGATTATCAACAAAAGGCGCTTAAACCACTAAATTAAAACTCCACACCCAACAGCGTTGCAATAGTACATCGCCTGACCGATTCGTCATGATTGGGTGCAGTACTGGAGTGTGGGACGTGGTTAGAGGGCGCCCCCCCCCCCTTTCCTCCCGACCAGTGAATGCGGTCTTGGAATCACTAAGTTTCCATTAAGGGAATTATGACTGTAATTTTAATCAGTGGCACTTGAGGGCCTGTCAACAGCTAGGTCATTTGTGCCCCAAGCCGATAAAAAAATCTAAAAAAAAAATTCTGCCTACAATGTTTAGGCCAAATACCTGTTCCGAGGCAAAATAAATTGGTCACTCCATCTTTTCAATGCAGAGCAGTTTTTGTATTGCACAAATGGAATTTGCTGCACAGGTTTAGAGGAATACCAAATAAAAACTACCGCAGTTTTTATAGTCAAATGCATCCAAGAATATATTTTTAACTTTGAAACACAAAAATTCAATTTTTAGGCAAAAAAAATTTTCAGAAAAAGATGCTTGTATCTGTGCACCGTAAAACTCAAAAACCAAAAGCTGGTTAAATATCAAACTTGAAATTTAAGTTCAGTCTTTTAAGAATGTGGCACAAATATTAACAAAAATTGTCCCACCACAAAAAATTGTCGAAATATTTGATTTTATCAAAAGTGGCTAACGGCTTTGCTTGAAATACCATGTATTTAAGATATTTTTCTGACAAATGAAATGTTCTCAGAAGCCCTGTTCATTCTGAATGACTTTCGCATATCTGGTATAAGAAATAGACAGAATCCAAAAGGAATGTCACTCGCTTGAAGATTAGGAATAAGGTAATTACTGCAAACGTCTGTTTATTAACGTTGCCTAGAAGGAGAAATTGGCTTTTGTTCAAGTGAAAAAGTCATGGGAGTACAATACATCAGATTTTATTTTACAATTTTGTCCATTTCGGTTCCCCTTAATAGGCAGAGAAAATAAAATATCCTTTTGACTTTTTCCCAATGTCATTTTTATATATGAATTACGAGGAGATATGCCAACAATGAGTGTCTGAAATTACGAAGCAGGAATATGTAAGAATACTTGTCTCCCTGTAAGTACATAAGATTGCCACAACAATGGACCGCACTGTGTTGTTAACATAGTGATTATGTTGCCAAGAGTGCGACTATGATTGTGATTTCTGTTGTACATTTATCATGGATAATCCCACTGAGCGGTCCGCTGACTGTAAAATATATGGTAATTACCTTTCTGAATGTGAGAAATGTGCGCTCGAGCGAAATCCATCGACAGATAATGCGAGGTTTACGATCAGAGGAGAGGAGAGAAGGTAAGACATAATAAAGAGGGGACGTAACGCAACTTATCTAACCATTGATCTAATGCGTCAAGCGAACGGGAAGATTCACGAATTTATTTGCCTTCTGTCTTATTGTAAACAGTACGTTTTCAAACTGTGATGTTCGTGACACGTCACAGGTTTTTGTTTGTGCCCTTTTTCCATGGAAAATATAAGGTAAGCACAAAGTTATCAATGGTTATTAAAATTATACGATTCTGGTAGGTCACAAGGTCATTTTCGCTGTTTTAACGTTTTTAAGTAATATGCAAAATGGTACTATAGATAAAATAAGTTGTTAAATGTAAAGGGAAGTAATAGAAATAAGCAACTCCAGAAGTGAGGATAAGATTGTGTGAATTTACAGCTGGCACGCATTTGCTAAAATAGTCCTGGAAAATATTTGAATTAATTATAATTATTTTATTTTATTATTTTACTAGGTTAAAGTTGTATTTGCATAATTGTTCTATAATTAGCATACGTTTTAAATAAATTCATTCTTTCACGCATTCCTGTATTCAATTTTTTACTCATTCATCTTTTCTATCTTTCGTGCATTAATTTGTTCGATCTTTGGCGCATTCATTTGTTCGATCTATGGCGCATTCATTTGTTCGATCTTTCACGCATTCATCTGTTCTATAGCTCACGCATTCATCTGTTCTATAGCTCACGCATTCATTTGTTTGATCTCTCACGCATTCATCTGTTCGATCTTTCGTGCATTCATCTGTTCGATCTTTGGCGCATTCATCTGTTCGATCTTTCACGCATTCATCTGTTCTATAGCTCACGCATTCATTTGTTCGATCTTTCACACATTCATTTCTTCAGTCTTTACTCGTTCGTTCGTTCATTCATTCATTCATTCATTCATTCATTCATTCATTCATTCAATTGATACGCTCTTCCTCAACATTGTTGTTTCGCATACTTTCCGATAAGTCTCTTCGCTTTGCCAGGTAGAACTGAGTGCAATCTCCCTGGGGACAGCTTTTTGTGCTGAGTACAAGAAAGATGAACATTCTACTGTAACCGATTATCGACTTGCGCCGGTTTTAACACTTTATGCCGGGTTGCGTATGTTTGTCGCTGGTTCAGAACTTGGTGCAGGGCCGTTATGTTTACGGAATGTGTGAATACAGAGTTGGTGAAAAAGGAATCCTTCCCGAACTTGACTGCAATTATCTGCAGGTAGTATGCTATTATTCTGTTCACAAAACATGCCTTGCGGTAATAACAGGGAACTGTGAATTGTTTACCTTTATACGTTAGTGGTCTAAGGCAGGCCCTGAACTTTGCACGACGGGCCACACATGGCCTCCAGTTATTCAGTGCCACTATCGACCTTAATACCATCGAGATACTTGTCGAAGTCGAATCAACATATCTACACATGTTGCAGTGTTTATTGAAAATGACCAAAAAGGGCTTCTTAAACACAGAAATTTCTATTACGAAGTATCTGTCCCAGGGAATTGAAAAGTGTAGATCGGAAGGGATCTAGAAGCCTTCATTCTCCCGTCCCTTTCTTCTTCTTCTTCTTCTTCTTCTTCTTCCTATATGCCTTTTTTACTTGTTTTTTTAAATATTTAACATCGTCATCGTGTGTGTGTGTGTATCAGTTCAAAAACGAAAAGTCGGTTAAAAACCAAATTCGGTGTTTAATATCCTTCAAGGATACGAAACGAAAATTTTGAAGAAAATTCCTCCACCCTAAGCTATCCTTTACATAGAATTTTTTTCGAAAATGTTGATTTTCTTGAAAGTAGCTAATGATTTGATTAAAATGCCATTTATTTGAGATCTTTTATGGAGAATAAAATTTATATTTTGAATTTTCTGGCTATAGCCCGCATAGTCCAGTTTGCTCTTGAAGAATTTTACATAACTGGTAAACCGTAAGAGGTAGACAAAATCTCCTTCTGATTAACCTTCCCTTATGGAGGACTTACGCCCCCTGGGATTTACAACCTTGTGCCTAGGGCCAGATGCCTGTTGGGGAGTAGACGAATCTTGTACCGGACAGAGTGAAGACTTGGCAGTGGCTGGCACCAGGTATGAGAGTGAGGAAGAGAATGCAGGCGAAATAAAAATGCAAATCTCGTTAAAACACACAATTTATATCAAAATTAACTTTTTTGCGGAATGAACTATTTTGGAAATATTATTTGTGTAAGTTTTGGAATACTTAAATTTTCGTCAAATGGGATATCGTTATTCATTTTCATATCTTAGCCGTGCAAATAGAATGGAATCTCAAAGCTTTAAAAGATTTGACTATCGTACAAAGCCTACTGTATTCTAATATTCCCCTTGTACCTACAAGGAAATAAGCAATAAGAGAATTTCTGCAAGTGTTCATCTCAACTAACACGAAGAAGATATAGAAATAAGAGTTTGTAAGAATGGTTAGTACAAGAGCAGAGAAGGTCATGTGAGTGCAACACATCAGATTTTTGCTGTCCACAGACACACACACGAATATTTTTATAAAAAGAGGGCTCTATGAGTCTTGTAAATGATTATTTATGAGGGTTTGTTGGCATTTAGAAGCTAGGTCTAAGGTTCAGCGCATAAAGTTACTGTTGGGGTATTTTTTATCAGAGCCAATTTTTTTTTCGTGGTATCTTTGCAATTATGAGTCATTGCATTCGCAACAAAATTGAGCTAAATTAGTGTTAATGTAATTTTTTTCCACTTTCAATCTATTGTGCTTTATGATATCATTCCTCCAATTCTATATTGGGCGTGAAAGACTTAATTGTAAAACTTATAGCTTGGATATGATGTCTAGTCAAATACCATTTGGGATGAACACAAAATCTTTAAACGATGATTATTAACAATGTATTAGAACACACCAAAAAACTGCCTGGCAGTGTGATATAAGTCAATTTTTACACACGTTGATGTAACTTTGGAAAGGGATACGATTCTTAAAATGGTTCATATATGAGAACAGTATAAATATTTAAAGTTCATAGCCATGACGAGGAATATTTAGAAAATATTTTAGTGTAATACAATACTTTCTGTACTTCCTGTAAAACTAATGTCAATATTACAATGGACTCCTGCAAGGTTGACCACTTTAGAACTATACAGCAAAACATAGAGACAGATTTTGTCGTTTAATGGAAGTTGAATGTGGATAATAGTTTACTGGGTGAGCGAGCGGTCAGATGTTCACGCTGGTGACGTTACAGTGGAAGCTGCAGCTACTACCATACCGCCTTTGTGATTTTCCTTGGTAAACATCGCAGGAATAATTCAGCCTACCCTGGGGCATCCCTTATCTGCTCTTGCCAGAGCCTGCTCTACATCAGCACAGGAAACAATGGACTGAATGATAATCACCGTGCAACCTCCTTGTTTCTCCATGCACCATGGAACAACTCCTTACTTACTAGTTCCTCTACTCTCGTCTTTTTCATCAGAAACTTCCTGCTAAAGGCAGAGGAAAACTTACGTACACTAACGAACTAAACATGTGACCCACAAACTTGCAAACAAATGGAGTGAACTGATTGGGCAATAAGGGTATTTAGACATGAGTCACGCCCTTAAACCTCACTCGCTGTCACTAACTCGCTGTCACTAACTCGCTGTCAATAACTCGCTGTCAATAACTCACTCAGTCACCACCTCACTATAACTAATTTACTGTCACTAACTCGCTGTCACTAACTCGCTGTCACTAACTCGCTGTCACTAACTCGCTGTCACTAACTCGCTGTCACTAACTCGCTGTCACTAACTCGCTGTCACTAACTCGCTGTCACTAACTCGCTGTCACTAACACACTCGCTGTCCCTAACTCACTCGCTGTCCCTAACTCACTCGCTGTCACAAACTCACTCGCTGTCACTAACTCACTCGCTGTCACAAACTCACTCGCTGTCACTAACTCACTCGCTGTCACTAACTCGCTCACTGTCACTAACTCAGTCCCTAGCTATGTCCCTCGCTCGCTCATTCAGTGCTCGTTTGCTCACTCGATCACCCTCTCACTCGGTCGCCCCCTCTCACTCGGTCGCCCCCTCTCACTCGGTCACCCTCTCACTCGGTCGCCCCCTCTCACTCGGTCAACCCCTCTCACTCGGTCGCCCCCTCTCACTCGGTCGCCCCCTCTCACTCGGTCGCCCCCTCTCACTCGGTCGTCCCCTCTCACTCGGTGACCCCTCTCACTCGGTGACCCCTCTCATTCGGTGACCCCTCTCACTCGGTGACCCCTCTCACGGTGGCCCCCTCTCACGGTGGCCCCCTCTCACGGTGGCCCCCTCTCACGGTGGCCCCCTCTCACGGTGGCCCTCTCTCTTGGTGGCCCTCTCTCTCGGTGGCCCTCTCTCTCGTTCGTTCGCCCCCTCTCTCGTTCGTTCGCCCCCTCTCTCGTTCGTTCGCCCCCTCTCTCGTTCGTTCGCCCCCTCTCTCGTTCGTTCGCCCTCTCTCTCGTTCGTTCGCCCTCTCTCTCGTTCGTTCGCCCTCTCTCTCGTTCGTTCGCCCTCTCTCTCGTTCGTTCGCCCTCTCTCTCGTTCGTTCGCCCTCTCTCTCGTTCGTTCGCCCTCTCACTCGTTCGCCCTCTCACTCGCTCGCCCTCTCTCTCTCGCTCGTTCGCCCTCTCTCTCTCTCGCTCGTTCGCCCTCTCTCTCTCGCTCGTTCGCCCTCTCTCTCTCGCTCGTTCGCCCTCTCTCTCTCGTTCGCCCTCTCTCTCTCGCTCGTTCGCCCGCTCTCTCTCGCTCGTTCGCCCTCTCTCTCTCGCTCGTTCGCCCTCTCTCTCTCTCTCGCTCGTTCGCCCTCTCTCTCTCTCGCTCGTTCGCCCTCTCTTTCTCGCTCGGTCAACGTCTCTCTCTCTCGGTCAACGTCTCTCTCTCTCGGTCAACGTCTCTCTCTCGGTCAACGTCTCTCTCTCTCGGTCAACGTCTCTCTCTCTCGGTCAACGTCTCTCTCTCTCGGTCAACGTCTCTCTCTCTCGGTCAACGTCTCTCTCTCTCGGTCAACGTCTCTCTCTCTCGGTCAACGTCTCTCTCTCGGTCAACGTCTCTCTCTCGGTCAACGTCTCTCTCTCGGTCAACGTCTCTCTCTCGGTCAATGTCTCTCTCGGTCAACGTCTCTCTCTCGGTCAACGTCTCTCTCTCTCGGTCAACGTCTCTCTCTCTCGGTCAACGTCTCTCTCTCTCGGTCAACGTCTCTCTCTCGGTTAACGTCTCTCTCTCGGTCAACGTCTCTCTCTCTCTCGGTCAACGTCTCTCTCTCTCTCGGTCAACGTCTCTCTCTCTCGGTCAACGTCTCTCTCTCTCGGTCAACGTCTCTCTCTCTCTCGGTCAACGTCTCTCTCTCTCGATCAACGTCTCTCTCTCTCGGTCAACGTCTCTCTCTCGGTCAACGTCTCTCTCTCTCGGTCAACGTCTCTCTCTCTCGGTCAACGTCTCTCTCTCGGTCAACGTCTCTCTCTCGGTCAACGTCTCTCTTTCGGTCAACGTCTCTCTTTCGGTCAACGTCTCTCTCTCGGTCAACCCCCTCTGTCTCACGTTCGGTCAACCCCTCTGTCTCACGTTTGGTCACCCCCTCTGTCTCACGTTCGGTCACCCCCTCTGTCTCACGTTCGGTCACCCCCTGTCTCGTTCGGTCACCCCCTCTCTCTCACGTTCGGTCACCCCCTCTCTCTCACGTTCGGTCACCCCCTCTCACGTTCGGTCACCCCCTCTCTCTCTCGTTCGGTCACCCACTCTCTCTCGTTCGGTCACCCCCTCTCTCTCTCGTTCGGTCACCCCCTCTCTCTCACGTTCGGTCACCCCCTCTCTCTCACGTTCGGTCACCCCCTCTCTCTCACGTTCGGTCACCCCCCTCTCTCTCACGTTCGGTCACCCCCTCTCTGTCTCGTTCGGTCACCCCCCTCTCTGTCTCGTTCGGTCACCCCCCTCTCTGTCTCGTTCGGTCACCCCCCTCTCTGTCTCGTTCGCTCACCCCCCTCTCTGTCTCGTTCGGTCACCCCCCTCTCTCTCACGTTCGGTCACCCCCCTCTCTCTCACGTTCGGTCACCCCCCTCTCTCACGTTCGGTCACCCCCTCTCTCTCACGTTCGGTTACCCCCCTCTCTCTCACGTTCGGTCACCCCCTCTCTGTCTCGTTCGGTCACCCCCTCTCTGTCTCGTTCGGTCACCCCCTCTCTGTCTCGTTCGGTCACCCCCCTCTCTGTCTCGTTCGGTCACCCCCCTCTCTGTCTCGTTCGGTCACCCCCCTCTCTGTCTCGTTCGGTCACCCCCCTCTCTGTCTCGTTCGGTCACCCCCCTCTCTGTCTCGTTCGGTCACCCCCCTCTCTGTCTCGTTCGGTCACCCCCTCTCTGTCTCGTTCGGTCACCCCCCTCTCTGTCTCGTTCGGTCACCCCCTCTCTGTCTCGTTCGGTCACCCCCTCTCTGTCTCGTTCGGTCACCCCCTCTCTGTCTCGTTCGGTCACCCCCCTCTCTGTCTCGTTCGGTCACCCCCTCTCTGTCTCGTTCGGTCACCCCCTCTCTGTCTCGTTCGGTCACCCCCCTCTCTGTCTCGTTCGCTCACCCCCTCTCTGTCTCGTTCGGTCACCCCCTCTCTGTCTCGTTCGGTCACCCCCCTCTCTGTCTCGTTCGCTCACCCCCTCTGTCTCGTTCGGTCACCCCCTCTCTGTCTCGTTCGGTCACCCCCCTCTCTGTCTCGTTCGGTCACCCCCTCTCTGTCTCGTTCGGTCACCCCCCTCTCTGTCTCGTTCGGTCACCCCCCTCTCTGTCTCGTTCGCTCACCCCCTCTCTGTCTCGTTCGGTCACCCCCTCTCTGTCTCGTTCGGTCACCCCCCTCTCTGTCTCGTTCGGTCACCCCCTCTCTGTCTCGTTCGGTCACCCCCTCTCTGTCTCGTTCGGTCACCCCCCTCTCTGTCTCGTTCGCTCACCCCCTCTGTCTCGTTCGGTCACCCCCTCTCTGTCTCGTTCGGTCACCCCCTCTCTGTCTCGTTCGGTCACCCCCTCTCTGTCTCGTTCGGTCACCCCCTCTCTGTCTCGTTCGCTCACCCCCTCTCTGTCTCGTTCGGTCACCCCCTCTCTGTCTCGTTCGGTCACCCCCCTCTCTGTCTCGTTCGGTCACCCCCCTCTCTGTCTCGTTCGCTCACCCCCTCTCTGTCTCGTTCGGTCACCCCCTCTCTGTCTCGTTCGGTCACCCCCCTCTCTGTCTCGTTCGCTCACCCCCCTCTCTGTCTCGTTCGGTCACCCCCCTCTCTGTCTCGTTCGGTCACCCCCCTCTCTGTCTCGTTCGGTCACCCCCCTCTCTGTCTCGTTCGGTCACCCCCCTCTCTGTCTCGTTCGGTCACCCCCCTCTCTGTCTCGTTCGGTCACCCCCCTCTCTGTCTCGTTCGGTCACCCCCCTCTCTGTCTCGTTCGGTCACCCCCCTCTCTGTCTCGTTCGGTCACCCCCCTCTCTGTCTCGTTCGGTCACCCCCTCTCTGTCTCGTTCGGTCACCCCCCTCTCTGTCTCGTTCGGTCACCCCCCTCTCTGTCTCGTTCGCTCACCCCCTCTGTCTCGTTCGGTCACCCCCTCTCTGTCTCGTTCGGTCACCCCCCTCTCTGTCTCGTTCGGTCACCCCCCTCTCTGTCTCGTTCAGTCACCCCCCTCTCTGTCTCGTTCGGTCACCCCCTCTCTGTCTCGTTCGGTCACCCCCCTCTCTGTCTCGTTCGGTCACCCCCTCTCTCTCACGTTCGGTCACCCTTTCTCTCTTTCTCAGTCAGGTCACCCTCTCTCTTTCTCACTCAGGTCACCCTCTCTCTTTCTCACTCAGGTCACTCTCTCTCTTTCTCACTCAGGTCACCCTGTCTCTTTCTCACTCACTGAGTGACATAGGTTTACCGGTGCAAAAACTCAAAAGTGAAGTTAAGTGATCTAAATGTGATTTATATAGGCTCATACAAATCTAGATTTTGGCTGAGCCTGCAAGTTGCAATATTTTGCAGCAGGTAACAGGCCCCCGATATGACATTGCAGTTACAGGTGAGATATAAATACAACAGGAAGTTCTGCCTTTGTGGTCCGGTGGTTGGCATGCTAATCTTCAAATCCATAAGTCCCGAGTTCGGTTCTCGGCTGGAGGGTGGAACTTCTTGTTCAGATGGATTATCCCTCATCGTCACTACAGTGTGTGTGTGTGTGTGTGTGTGTGTGTGTGTGTGTGTGTGTGTGTGTGTGTGTGTGTGTTTAATGAATGAACTTAATGAAATAAACCAAAGTAATACCAACCCAAAGATTAAGCGAGTGAACTTAATTGCTATTAAGCATTTGTTGTAAAGGTCAAGGGTCGCAAATAGCACTGAAGTCAGAGGCGCATAGAACTAAAGCTAACACAGATAGCTAATTTGTATTCATTGTCACTAATAAAATTAATTATTAATTATTAGGTATTGTTATTCGTTATAATTGTCCTTAATTTTATTATTATAGTTAGTATTAAATAAATAAAAAGCAAAGGTTGAAAATTAAACGGTTGAAGCTATTCTTTTATATCAGGAAAGGAAATTCTATATTTAAAATAACTATATTTTTAACTACATTTAAGCCTTTTTTCCTTCACTGTAGATCTTAAAAGAAATTGAGGGTTTTACCTTACCACGTTTCAAAATATGTTTGAACAAGCTACATCTTTACTGAGGTTGACTTAATGTCGAACAGTTTTAGGGAAAATTAATTTAAAATAACCTTTAAAACGTTTCACTCGGCTTATTAGTTTTTGTGCATCTAACATTCTTGAAATCATATTTTGAACTGACGTATGAATCTTTTGTAATTATTACTTACGAAATGGATGATTAAAAATAAGTGAAATAATTTGGTTAGATATAAATAATTCAAATCAGTTCGCAGTTTTTCATTTAACGAAATGCAGCATCTGGACATAATTCACGTAGAAAATTTCATACAGCAATTTCCAACAGAGAAATTGTGCAGGTCTGAAAAATAGCAGAATGTTACGCTATTCTCACAGTTATCATAATTCTGCGCAGGGATTTACATTTTCATCAAACTTTTTCAACCGAGGTCCTGGGGCTGACACCTTCAAATATTTTTAATATCTGCTGCCCTTCTAACGGGCGGCTGGAAATGAAACCGCTGTGTGCGTATGTGTGTGTGTGTGTGGGTAGCTGAACGCTAGCATTTTAATATTCATCAGAACTGCCCAACTGGAAAACATTTGTTTCTTTCTGGAATTTCGTTTAATTACTTTTCGAAAGCAACCCAATGCTACACGAATGACGCAGTTTTATTTGGTATGTGCCAAATACTTCAAACTTAAACTTCTTTAATGACTATTATTAATTTATTCATGCTAATGAAATTGACAAAGGAATAAAATGTGAAAATAATTAAAATTTGTCGTTTTATCTGCACACGGCATATAATAAACATTCCTTTTGTGCTTATATCTATTCCACGAATTATTTTTAGTTTAACTTATTAATACAAGTGCTAGTAAAGTTACATTTGTTTTTCTGGTTTTGGCCCTTGCCCTTGCAGAATCATTTTTCCACTCTTCTTAGCTCCGATTTGTCTTTAAATTTATCTGCCACCTTTTTATTTCCATTTAACCATTTCCTTCAAATCAATAGTTTCCTCCAATTGTCTGTACCGGAGCATTCTAATGATAAATATATCTTATCTTCCCTTTAATTGGGCATATTTCGTTCAACACATTCTTTCATTTCTGAATTTCTATGTTGCCAAACGAAACCAAGAATCTCTTCCCTGTGAAATTTGTCACAGACCTTAATATCTCTCTCTCCCTAATTTGGATTACCTTTGATAATAATTTCTAATTGTATCATCGTGATCTTCTATGGTTTCCTTCTTTAGCTTATTGATTTTGGTCGCTTTAATTAATTATTATGACATTACATAATAAATATAATAATAATCGTGGTGGTGGTGTCTCTTTCGTACATTCAATAGGTCCCTAGTTCGAGTCTCGTTTAGGACGAATTGTGCAGATAAGAATTTTCCCGGTGTCTTCCATTATCCTGAGAAGACAAATATCTGGTAAATTTAATCTCAACGGAATTCCCTCATTTGGGCATCATTTTAGCCATTCCATTCATCGTCCGATATGACTTCCAGGTTAAAGAGCGTTAAAAAACACGGAACGATAAACAATATCAATAAAACAATAAATATGCTAATATAAATAAAGATTTTCATTGAATTTTTCCTAAAATTTGTTTCGCCTCCAAAGAACACGAGAAATAACTTTCTTTGCAGTAGTGCAGAATTGAGTAAAAGATGGCAGATGCAGTCAAAATTGTGAAATTATATTTAAAATATAAAAGGATGATTGTAATAATTACAGGGGTATTGCAGTACTTAACAGTCAGTAGAATATATGAAAAAATTTTGAAATATATGTTAGAAGATTATTATAAGGGACAAGAAGATGAAGAACAGCTTACGACTCCGTTCCGTTACAAAAATTATGGGAAGTATTAAAGAATAAAATGGCAATAAGCTTCTCTTAAATGCCATTGGGAAATTATATGAAAATGCAACTTCTAGAATCAAGATAGGAAAGAACATTTCAGAGGAATTCCTAGTAACAAAAGGATTTCGCCAAGGGTGTTGCCTGTCTCCAACATTAAGAGATATATATACAGCAAGCTTTATCCAATTGGAAGAATAAATGTAAAAATATAAGAATACCTATTAATAACTCCACAATTTATACACTGTTATTTGCTGATTATCAATTGGTTATAGCTCAAGATTATGATGACATAGAATATATGACTAGAAAACTTATGGGAGAATACACTAAATGGGGTTTAAAAATAAATTTGGAGAAAACACTATATATGTCTTGTGGGGATGAAAGGAAAGACTTGATTTTGGAAGATGGAATGAGACGTATCAAAGGACGAGAAGAATGTGAATATTTGGGGGTTAAAATAAATTCAAACTGCTGTCAGGAAAATAACATAAAATATAGAATCCAGAAAGGTAGATCAACAATAGCTATGTTGAACAGAATTTTGTGGGATAAGGCATTAGCAGTGGATACAAAATTACAAATCTATGATAAGAAGCACTATAAATTATGGAGCGGAAATATGCCACCTAAACACAAACCTGAAATTAAAATTTCTTTCTACTGAAATGGATTGTTTTAGAAGATCCACTAGGCATTCTAAATTAGTGAAAATTAGAAATACAACTATTAGACAAAAAATAAATGTTAATGATACATTATTAGATTTTGTAAAATACAAACAATTGGAATGGTATGGTCTTATACGAAGAATGATGGAAACAAGATTGCCGAGACAAGTTTTGGAATGGATTCCACCAGGGAGAGGAAAGAGGGGAAGACCGCGGAAAACCTGGATAGATGATATAAGGAGTAGTATGAAGGAGAAGAATTTAGAAGAGCGGGATTGGGAAATAAGAGAAGAATGGAGGAAGAAGATACGTACTTAAACACTTTGGATACAGGAAGATGTGATCTCACATTGTAAACCTGTTTATAAATAAAAATATTTAAAATATAACTAATTTGCTTACGATGATAGTATAGAAATTAAACTGGAAGTAATAATTTATAAAACTACCCAAAACATTTAACATGACCGTTTTTGGCATTAATCTCCCCATAAGATTGCTGATGCTACAGACTACTTCAAGCAACTAGACATCGATGTTGCTATTAATAAAATTACTGATTTTGCGTTAAGTATTTGTTTTAACTGTTCTCGCCCAAAGCGTAACAGCCCTCAAAGGCTCTGTGAAGTTAACCCCAGTGACTAAATGTAAAAGACTGGTTGTGTTATCACCAAAAGGCATCTGTTTCCGATGTGATCATGTTTCCTTCCTCTAACACGTGTCAATAACAGTCAGTGGGGGAACTTTAGGGTGTAATCCTCTATAAATTACCTTTCAACATGTTCCTGGTGTAACTTACGAGCATACCAGTACTGACAGTTTAGCAAGTCACATGACTTGTAACGCACGCACTCTGTTAGCAGAAGTTACTTCCAAAGTAGAGAATGAATTTATTAAATCGATCGATTAGGGAGGTTTTCGTTCCTCCCAAAACTTTTACGTACAAATTTCTCCGGAAACGCACAATTTGACTTCTAGATCCAAGAAATAATTATTCTTATAAAAACTCCCGTGTCTGTGAACAGTATAATTAAAAAGCTAAAAATAGGTTAAATAACGAACTTGGCATTTAAATCCTGAATCTTCCAGGCTTCGGGTTTTTTTTTTCCCCCCGCATATGCCTTTAACAATTTACAGTTTACGAGTCACTAAAAATGTACACTGCCCTTGCACCTAGGTGGTTAAAATTATTATTACACGCGAGAAGCTACCAAAATGTGTAATCTTGAGGTTTTTGGTTTTTTCTTGCAGACAAGTCCTGGGGAAAAAAAAACTACCTAGTCGATTTTTTCTTCGCTACATGCAATCTTGATTATAAAGTAAGTCCTAAAAAGGTCTTCAGCACTACGGTTCTACTGATCAGGGGGGGGGGGGTGGGACCTGGGGCGGTAGTTTACGAAAAGCAACGTCGAGATAGGCATGACTTAAACAAATCAATAATGGCTTCCCATTTGAGAGACATATAAATATTGCAAATTCAACAAATAGAGACGAAAATGGCTCACTCCAAAGAAAAAAGTATTTGACACAAGTTACACGTGGAGAAAGATTGTGTTCATATTTTACTGTTTACCTGTTATGAAAATCATAATGAACAGGACTTCAGATACTACTGTCAGAAAATTCAATATATAAAATCATTTGGCATGAAAATATCTTCAGAATAAGGTATTTAAATCAAAAACGTTGTAGACATTTTTAAAACATCGATGTTTTCAAAAAAATTTCCATATAAAGGTCAGTCTTGGGTTGAGCGCTTTTCTTGAAAGTCCTCGTGTCGTGTCCAACTTGGAAAACGCTGAATTTAAATAAAAGTGTTATATTTAACCGAACTTTACTTTTTGACTTAAGCTGTACCTGCAGATCTTTTCATTTACGGAATGTCAGAACATGTATTTTAGAGAAGTTTTGGTTTAACATTTTTGGATGAATTGTATCTTACCATATTTAGTAATGTAAAAATGATTCGAAGGCACACATTCAATAAACTATTTTAATAATCCTTGTCATTGAATTCCTACCAACAATTAAGGAAGCAGCATCACTATTTCAGTTCCCTGGAGCACACGGAACACTTGCTGAGATTAGCGACAACAAAATCCCCCTTTTAAATCTAGACCATTGTATTGTTTCTATTGTTGTGTAAAAGCACTATTTTCTATTTAGGCAGCGAAGTTTCAGAATTTCTAGCCTTTATTGAAACAGTAATGCTGCAATTTCTCTACACAAGATATTAATTTATTTTGTAACAGCTCGATATTGGACATGAAAATTAGTAATCATATTATGAGGAACAAGAACTCAAATGTGCGATGGAAGATTGTTTTTCAGTACTTAAAATCAGATGAGAGTTCACAAATGCTTCAGACTCTCATATCTTTGACACATGATAACAGTTTGGCCCTGGCTTTTCCGATATTGGATCTCTGAATGAGTTCCAGTCAACGGAAAGATGTCGGTGATTTAACAACCCTTTCTCTGTGCTGGTGGATTCGATTTCCAATGTAGGCTACAACTTCTGCCAAGTTCAAATGATGCCGAGAATACGAGTAGGTACACATGAAAATCATTAGAATGAAAGAATAAAACGTATCTATCCGGTATATTCCTTACTAAGTTACTGAATGTTTAAAAATCTGATGCTTTACAGTTGTATAACTTTCTCTACTCTTGTACTATGTTTAGCAACCCTTATTCCTCTATATTCTTCATGTTAATTGAGTAAAACATTTGTACCAACTACCTAATTGTTAATTTCCTTGTGGGTACAAGCGGAATATGGGAATACAGTCGACTTTGTGCGATAGTGAAATCTTTTAAAGCTTTCAGGTTCCGTTCTCTTTGCACGGTTAATATATAAAAAATGAACAATGATGTTCCATTTGACGTATATTAACACACAAAAGCCTATCTCTTACGGTTTACAAATTATACAAAAGTATCCAGAAAAGATAGGACTACACACGCTATAGGCAGATATTTCGAGAAATATGTCAAACATACGACATTTTAATCAAAATCGTTTGATGCGTTTTCGAAAAAATCAAAATTGTCGAAAAATATTCTATGTTGACAGCAGTTTTGGGGTGAAGAAATTTTGTTCAAAATTTTCGTGTCGCATCCTTCAAATATATTAAACTTAAACAACAACTTTGGTTTTTAATCAATTTTTCGTCTTGGAGTTAAGCTGTCCAAAGACTGACAGACACGCACGCACGCACCTTTTTCTAAAAATGCTTTTTTGGATTCAGGGGGCACAAAACATATTTATGTTGAATTTTTGGGTGGAATACAACACTTCCCCATCTCACTGTACGTAGGGAAAATAAAAATGTATTAGACTCCTTCGGGTTTTGTTTCACCAATGTTTTGTTAGGGGTTTAATGGTTGATGTTTAATTCCACACTTCACTAGAGGATACTAGGGGAATGGTTTGCTGCATAGTTGACAGACGCTGTCCACCCTGAGTTCTAGGTGTGATTAATTCTAGCATATCTTCTCATGAAAGCCGTAAATCGTGTGCACAGATGGTGAGGCCCATGAAGCCCAGGTTTCTGTTTCCAAGGGTTCTGATACCATTATTTTTTTGCATATCTCGCTGGCTTTATTCTTTGGCTCCTCACTGACCATACTTTAACTATGGGTCTGTTAGGAGGCAGCTTGTAGATGGGCCTTCTAGCTGTCATCCCTGCACCATTCCATCTTGCTTCGTCCCTTGTACCTGTGCAGACAGATCAGTGCAGGGTAACGTTAGCTTTCCTGGTGCGACGGACAGATGGCATTAGGGTGTCATCCACTTTATCTACTTTCATTATCTGTAGGTAGATGGCACAGCATTCGCTATTACCACCTATTTTCATTTTTATTACTGATTTAAATATTCAATCCGGTATTTGCCTTGTCCTCTGTGGTAAACTATGAAAAAAAAGAGACCTTAATATTTTTCGGCTCACGGGATTTGGACAGAGAGCTCCACAATTCGGGCCAGAGATGTTATTTCCTGAGGCATCCCGCTCGATGATGGCGATTTGTACGCTTGTGTTTCCAATAACATGTTTTTCATAAAGGATTTGTGATTAATACGAGTATGTAACTATTACGAGCGGTTGCTGACTTTGAGATCGACGGGATAACTGTGTCGATTTTAAACCTCTCTGGTACCTTAAGGGGTTTCACTTATGACATAAGTCTGTTAGTTGGATACCGTATATACCAACCGGCATAACTTTGAGCTTTAGTAACGTAATCGCAGTTGGCAGGGATGTCCTATATGGCTTTGGTTCCAGCCGTAGCTCACTCTTGTATATGCAGGGAGAAAGCACCCCCGGTTGTTTGGAAAGACAAGTATATTAGCTTGAGTCACAAAACAGCAGCCTTAAATTAGATATAATAATTCGAGGTTTTCTTTGTTTTTGTTTTTTTTTTATTATTATTTATAAGGGAGTGCCATTAGTTTTTATTTTCTCTAGTACGTGTTGTAAGTAGAGGAAGTATTGTATTCCACCCAAAAATTCGATGCCGAGATTTCACCGGAAATATGTTTTGAGGCCCCCTGAATAAAAAAAAAATCATTTTTAGAAAAAGATTTGTGCGTGCGCGCGCGCGCGCGCGCGTGTGTGTGTGTGTCGGTCTGTAGACAGCATAACTCAAAAACGAAAAGTCGGTTAAAAACCAAAGATGGTATTTAAGTTTAATGTCCCTCAAGGACATGACGGAAACATTTTGAAGAAAGTTCGTCCACCCTAAACTACCCTTTACATAGAAAATGTTGATCCTCTTGAAAATGGCTCTAACGATTTTGATTAAAATGACATGTTTAAGATATTTGTATGACTAATTAAATGTGTATTTTGAATGTCTAAAGCAAAAGGTCGTTAAATACCAAACTTGGTATTTAAGTTTAGCATCCTCCAAAGATGCCACACGAAGATTTTAAAGAAAATCTCCAGCCCCAGGCTACTCCTCACATGGAATACTTTTTTCAAAAATGTTGATCTGCACAAAAATGGCTCTAACGATTTTGGTTAAGACGCCATATATTTCTCGCGTCAAATATCTGGGATGTCCTGAACAATCTTCGTTCTGGTAAACCGAAAGATGGGCAGTCTTAATTATCAAAAAAATGATCTCATTAAAACACACTATATGTATCAAATGCAATTTTTTATGGACTAAGCCATTTCCAGATATCATTTATATGAATTTTCATATACCTTTTTTCTCTTTGCCTTGCAAAATGAAAGAATGCAAAAGCCATCACACAGCGAACAGCTCTTAAAAGCTTTGATTAATACTTAAGACTACAGCATTCCTCTTTTCTCGTTTGTAGCGTGTTTTGTTGATCTTGCGATAACACTTAAATCGCAGAGTCCACAATAATAAGGATATATAGTTGTAGTTTTGGGAATCTAAGGAGTTAAAGGATTAAAGCATCAAACTTGTAAATGATTTTGAGCTAAAAACATTACTTTATTGAGAATTCTGCAATCACTTTCACATTTGCGTTTATCACCACTTTGATTACTTGAAATTATGTTCGATTCTTATGTAGAGTAATTCGCCTTTAGCTATATTTTTTCACACGCACTTTATTTTTGTGTTTTATCCATTTTTGTGTGACGTATTATCCTTAGTTGCAATATTCAATAAAATCGTTCCGGTCCGTGCGACTGATAAAAAGACTTTCACATATCAATTTGGCGAAGGGTAGCTCCCGAGCACTTCCAAAAGTTGTATGGGGTCATTTCCAACGGCCCAAATTTATAACTCTTACAAACCTTGTGAAATTCTCTGCATAGATATGCCGTTATTTATTAATAGATAATTACACAAATTAAAAAATGGATAAACAAATTCAACTACTCTTTTAGATAAATACGTTAGTGACAAACTATTCCAAAACTGTGTTATTGAAATAAAAATGGTGCTAATTGCAACTTCTGACAAAATGTGAATTTTTGTTTACAATGGTGCTATGGACCATTGCTAAGAAGTTAACATAGTAAGAGTGTCAACTGCCGAGAGTTCAGGAAGCAGTTCAAAGATAACCCCAAAGATGGCAGAAGTGCTGTATCTAGGGCATTACATTGATATTATGTGCGTGTTAACAGGTAACTACTTCAAATAGATGTACCAGTGCAACAGTTCAGATGCAATTAAAGTTAATACTTGTATTGATAAGAAGAGAAGAGAAACAGGCTCTAGTTCATTTGGATTACAGCAAGCAAAGCTGAAGAGAAAAAGACTTACTTGCTACGGTAGACTTATGTATGTTCCTTATCACTCGACTCGAACTGCCTCTGGACTCTTAGTTCAATTGTTCGTAATTGTCCTTTAAGGTTTGCTCTGTCACATTTCAACAATATATTGTTTTTATGATTTTTGCCAACTGTTTAGTGTACTAATATTGTGACAATATTGTTTGTGGCACATAGCACCTTGTATCAAACTTATATTTATGTTAAATTATGTGCCTAGTTAATTTACGCTAATTTTTCTGTGTTCTTCAATATTTGGAATCTCCCCCCCCCCCCTCAAAGTTCTAAATTGTGCCATGTTCCTAGTTCGACCGTGGTTAAAGTAATTAATGTTTTGGGTGTGGGTGTGGCAGGTTTCACTTCCGAAACATGCCGATCCTCTTCTGGGTTGTCACGTTATATCCAAGGGTAAAAAAACAGGCAACTGGTGGTCCAGAAAGGATCAATGAATTCCCCTAGGAGCGCGGGACATCTCAATTTGCAGCCCTATGGAGGTGATGATATGGTTTCACTTACCCTTCCCCTACCCGGGAACTGTGCCAGCAATTGGAACTTCTCTTTCTCCAATTCCCACGTTTAACTTCTGCAGGTGAAAGCTGCTCCGCAGAAAATGTCATTACAACCGTTCAAGTTTAGGTATTTGCAAAATCAATCTGATTTGTATTGTTCAGTTAAGAGTGATTAAATCAATGTATTATTCCACTAAGAGTAAAGACCTCCAAAGAAGTGTGGCCTATGTACGTTTTAATATGGTTTTTAATATGGTTTTACCATCCTATTATTTTCAGGCCCCGATTTCAAGCAGGTAAAATAATTTTAACCGCCCCCTCCTTTTTCAGCTCTCCCCAATTATAAAATTTCATAAGCTTGTTTATTAACTTATAAACCAGTATATTTGGAACACATTTGGTATCATATGTATTTGTCTCTATTTTTTACGGAGATATTTTAGTTTTGTCGAAAACAAGCTGGCAATACTGCAGATTGTGTGTCACTTTCCCTAGCTCAGTACATAAGCACGATGACGCTGCGTTTTGAGAACGCAAACAAATACCCTGCCTTGTCCTTTCGTGTTTACTGCGCGAGTGTAAGCCAATCACAAGTCTTAGCTCCCAAAACATTATACGAAAGCACAATTGCCCGACCTATTTACATCAAACCAGGTCAATTCCCTGACCAACTTCAATGCAACCTTGTTGACTTACTTCACGTCTGAAAGAGCTGCTCGTAGTATTCCTTCACGTCTTTTAAATAAGTTACTCTAACAAACTGTTATCTTTGTACGTTCTTGTGGAATTACATATCTAATTTGGACCAAAATCATTTATTTTTTCGAAATCGGCTCATCAAAGAACCAAATGCCATTAGACCTTTTTTGTTTGTAATGCTTCTATGAGGAATGTAATGATATTGTTGGCGCTTTTAAGCAGAATTCACTAGGACAGTTTGTTGAAGATAATGTGCTACAGTAATTAAATATATTAATAATGCTTGCTCAATTCAACTAAGATTGCAAAATGTAAATAATATTATTTTCACAATATCTTTACAGAATTCCTGTTTCAGATCTTCGTATGCTTCCTCAAATATATATATATATTTTTTTCAGCTTAAATGTGTTCTATGATAAGTAATGGTGATATTTCGCATATGAATGTGAGCGAGTTGGGGTTCTGGCTGCATCTCTTGTCACTTGTGTTCTTTACGCCTGCAATTCCTTTTTCTGTGGGAACATTTATCATGCCTTGGGAATACAGTTTCTCGTATGCATGAACAGTTGAAAGCGCCAGTAATTTATTCTCCCGAGTCTTCCGAAAGAATGAGTGTGCGAGAACTTTATGAATTGCTCAACTTATTTAACATCGTAACGTATTCAGCGTGAGACAATTGACAATTTTCACTTCATCCCTATGTAAATACGCGTTACATTTCAAATGCAAATGGTGAGACGATAACATCTCTCCACTTCTCATTGAAAATGAATCCAGCAGCACAAAATGAGAAATGTTAATGTTTCTGTTTTTCACGCATAGAGGATCGTTCACCTTAAAGAGGCTCCTCAGGGATTTCAGTTTTCACAAGTTGTTAGTAATGATGGCTGTGCACTGCAACGCTCGTTACGAATCTCCGTTAATCGTTTAATTTGTACTCTTATTTGGTACTTGCATGCCTCGTTCTTTAATGTCAGATATAACAGTAAAAATCTGACGTATTACACTCGCACGACTTTCTCTACCATTCCTACAAACTCATTCCTATTTCTTCTTCGTGTTAGTTGAGATAAACATTAGCAGAAATTATCTTAGGGATTATTTGCTTGTATAGAGGAATATGAGAATACAGTAGGCTTTGAGCGATAGTCAAATCTTTCAAAACTTTCAAATCCCGTTCTTTTTGCAGGGTTAAAATATAAAAAAATGAACAAAGATGTGGATTTGACGAAAGTTTGTTTTCCAAATCTGTCAAAAATAACAAGGAATATCTCTGAAATAGTTGACCAAATATTACTTTAGAAGAAATGTAGATCTTACCAAAACATACAATTTATGCCTGAATTTTTTTTGTTTTTTTTTTTTGGTAGAATTAACCATTTCAGAGATAATCCTTGTAATTTCTGCGAGTTTTGGAAAACCTAAACGTTCTTCAAATTGAACATCGTTATTCATTTGTTATATCTTAGCTATGCAAAAGGAACAGAATTTGAAAGCTTTAAAAGATTCAAGGCCTACTGTATTTCCATGTTCCTCTTCAACCTGAAAATGTTTCTCAACTAACACGAAGAAGACATAGGAATAAGTGTTTGTAAAAATGGTTAGTACGAGAGTAGAGGAAGTCGTGTGAGTGTAACAAATATAATTTTTAAATAATTAACAGCTTAAGGCACCTCTTAAATTGGGCACAGCACTGAAATTTTAGTACAGTAATGCGAAAATGTTCAAAAATGGAACATGATTCTTTGGTAGAATGTCTATTCTTCAACTCCCATCAATATCATACCTGTTACAAGGAATCGCACCAAATATTCTACGTAGAGGAGACTAAAAGCTGGGCACACAATTTCCAGGCAAGAACAATTTTGTACCTATCTGATTCAGCACACGGTTAGCGTGCGGCGGTCGATTTATCACCTTAGTTATGCGCGAAGCTTTTGACCATTGGCAACATTTCGCTTCTTTCTCTCTAGATCTGCTGTTTTCGCTACTACATACAGTATGTTGGGTAAGAATTTCACCAAAAACTTCGCTAGTGAGATTTCTCTGAAAATATGTTTCGAGAATCCCCGAAAAAATTAGTAGTCTCTCTGTGAAGAGCAAAACTCGAGCAAAATGCGACGTAAGGTTTCTATGAAGTTGCTCTATTCCATATTATGTTCAAATAGGCACAGTTTTTGAGAATGTTTAATTCCTCAAAACTAGCTGTAGCTCTCTTTCGGTCTCCTTTTCTCTCTTTCGTTCTCCCCTTCTCTCTTTCGCTCTCCCCTTCTCTCTTTCGTTCTCCCCTTCTCTCTTTCGTTCTCCCCTTCTCTCTTTCGCTCTCCCCTTCTCTCTTTCGCTCTCCCCTTCTCTCTTTCGCTCTCCCCTTCTCTCTTTCGCTCTCCCCTTCTCTCTTTCGCTCTCCCCTTCTCTCTTTCGCTCTCCCCTTCTCTCTTTCGCTCTCCCCTTCTCTCTTTCGCTCTCCCCTTCTCTCTTTCGCTCTCCCCTTCTCTCTTTCGCTCTCCCCTTCTCTCTTTCGCTCTCCCCTTCTCTCTTTCGCTCTCCCCTTCTCTCTTTCGCTCTCCCCTTCTCTCTTTCGCTCTCCCCTTCTCTCTTTCGCTCTCCCCTTCTCTCTTTCGCTCTCCCCTTCTCTCTTTCGCTCTCCCCTTCTCTCTTTCGCTCTCCCCTTCTCTCTTTCGCTCTCCCCTTTTCTCTTTCGCTCTCCCCTTCTCTCTTTCGCTCTCCCCTTCTCTCTTTCGCTCTCCCCTTCTCTCTTTCGCTCTCCCCTTCTCTCTTTCGCTCTCCCCTTCTCTCTTTTGCTCTCCCCTTCTCTCTTTCGCTCTCCCCTTCTCTCTTTCGCTCTCCCCTTCTCTCTTTCGCTCTCCCCTTCTCTCTTTCGCTCTCCCCTTCTCTCTTTCGCTCTCCCCTTCTCTCTTTCGCTCTCCCCTTCTCTCTTTCGCTCTCCCCTTATCTCTTTCGCTCTCCCCTTATCTCTTTCGTTCTCCCCTTCTCTCTTTCGTTCTCCCCTTCTCTTTCGTTCTCCCTTTCTGCTTGTTTCTCCTCCCTCTTACTTTCTCCCCTCTCTTTTTTCTCCCTCTCTCTTTTTTCTCCCTCTCTCTCTTTTTTCTCCCTCTCTCTCTTTTTTCTCCCTCTCTCTCTTTCTTCTCCCACTCTCTCTTTCTTTCCTCTCCCACTCTCTCTTTCTTTCTTTCTTCACCCACTCTCTCTTTCTTTCTTTCTTCACCCACTCTCTCTTTCTTTCTTTCTTCACCCACTCTCTTTCTTTCTTTCTTTCTTTCTTTCTTTCTTTCTTTCTTTCTTTCTTTCTTTCTTTCTTTCTTTCTTTCTTTCTTTCTTTCTTTCTTTCTTTCTTTCTCTTTCTTCTCCCACTCTCTCTTTCTTTCCTCTCCCCCTCTTTCTTTCTTCTCTCCCTTCTCTATTTTACTTTCTCCTCCCCTCTTTGTTTCTCCCCCTCCTTCTTTCTCCCCCTCTTTCTTTCTCCCCCTCTCTTTCTTTCTCCCCCTCTCTCTTTCTTTACTTGTTTTTTTCTCCAATTGCTATCGGTGTATACCTCACATTCCAAGCTTCCATGACTGCTTCAAGGTAAATGTTAAAGTTGGAGATATTCCAAATCCCTGACTCAGCCCTCTAGTTTCTAAAACAATTGCTTATTCTATATTTAATACTGCTCAGAGATTTTCCCTTCCGATTGCTCAGAGTAAAGAATCGACAAAATGGTTTCATCTTCTATGCTATAGCAACAATTACGCCATTGTTATTGGTGCCACGCCTCCCATAATGAGCCAATTATTATTTATAATAGTAGGTTCCTTAAATGGTTTTTATCCAACAATTTTGAAAAAATGAGGTTATGTTCGCGGCAAGCACAGAAAACGCTGCAGGTCGTTGGAAGTAGGAGAAGGGTGAAGGAAGGAAGCACTTGTTGACATTGAGTTCGTTCTCAAGCTACCCCCAACACGACACGACACGACACTTGAGCCCTAGAGACAGAGAGGTTTTGTTGTTTGGGACGGAATTGCGTGCGAGTTTCACTAATGAGGCAAGGTATACACAGCGAGTCTCTGAATGCCAACATAAAGAGTGTAACCTCTTCTCTTAATCGATTTGCATAACGTTGTGGCTTCACTTGCTCCTTTATAAATAATTTAAAGTGAGTCAGTTATTATTTTTTCCTCTTTTTGCATTCAATTTACCGAGATAAAAAGATTCTGTCGTGTAGTGCTCCAAAATATGTTCCTACCCATCATTTTGCAGGTACAGTGTATGCTATTTGTACCAAGTCTCGCACTTATAACCAGTTCACGTTGATAAATACAAATATTGGACTAGAAACCTTTTGAGATTCCGTTCTCTTTGCACGCTTAACATACAAAAAAATGAACAACGATGATCCATTTCAGGAAAGTTTTAAGTTTTCCGAAACTCACACACATAACTAGGAATATCTCCGATGTGGTTCATCCTACAAGAAAATTTATTGAGACATAAATTGTGTATTTTAGCAAGATCTACATTTTTTGTATAGTAAGATTTGGTCTATCTCTAACGGTTTACCAGTTATGCAAAAGTCGTCCCGGGGAGTAAATACGACTACAGGGGCTATAGCCAGAAAATTCAAGATATACATTTCATTTGTCATCAAAATATCTCGAACATATGAGATTTTAATAAAACTCGTTAGAGCCATTTTCAAGAAAATCAAAATTTTTGAAAAAGTTTCCATGTAAAGGGTAGTTTAGGGTGGGGCTATTTTCTTCAAAATCTTCGTGTCACATCCTTGAACGACATTAAACTTAAACACCATCTTTGGTTTTTAAACTACTTTTCGTTTTTGAGTTGAAAGCCCTGAAAGGCTGCTACAGGCAATTCATTCCATTCAATTGTTCTATTAACAAAGGAGAATTTTCTTACGTCGGTTCTCTGTCTTCTATACTTAAGTTTCAACAAATTATCGTTTGCCTCTTGCGCCGAACTTTTAGAGGTACCCATTTAGTCTCTTCCCTTCTAATAGCCCCAAATATTTATGACCTATAATCCTTCCCTGTATCTGTTCTAACGAATCAATTTGATTAACTCTATATTCCACAGTCGGCCACACTAAAGAAATGCTTAATTTCCATGACATTTTACCACGTTAAATAATATTGCATTTCCTAGTGCCTTCTAATCTTACTTTTTTAGGCAAACAAAATTTGCTGTGTAATGAACAACTTCTGAGAATGTTTGCTCTGATTTACTGAAATTATTTCTCTGACGTAACATATCTCTTCATGAATATGTATATTTTAGTTCGAGAGACAGGAATTTCCTAAAGCTACTCTTGATTATTATACTTCAAATAGAAAGTAAATCTTGAATGAAATACCTCCAGGCAAATCTCTTGATGTCATGCGTGGTTTTCAGAGCGCATGATGCCAGTGTAGGTTTAATCTTCATTTCGTAGAACTGCTACTATACAGGGTGTCTAACAATTCACATATTTTCATTGTTTGAGTCTGGTCGCCGGAGCGGGGTTGTTTGCCGATTGTGTTGGTTATTCGCCAAAGTACGTTTTTGAAACTTTTTTCAGCCCTGGGGCAAAGTTGTTAGATATGGCAGTTAATTCGCTCATTTTTCCCCTCTGTAAGTTGCATATCTTTTTTGGCATCTACCGAACTTCCCCAGAAAATGACTTCATAGCTCATTAATGAATGAAAATAAGCATAATAAACTGTTTTGAGGTTATAATGTTTATAACCTGGGTTAGTGATCTAATTATATAACACACTGAGCTCAATTTGAGTAAGATATAATCAATAAGGTTCTTCTAGTTTATATTACATCAATATAAGAGCCAGGAACATTAAATTATTACCTTCTATTCCTTTCCTTTCGTATTATGTTGTTGCCTCTGATAGGCTTCTATGCTTTTATGCGTCTTTCGGTATGCGCATGCGCAGCTTGAACTTTGACTCTTCCTGCCAAATCAACATAAAAACAGGAAGTCAGAACAACTAAGAATAGAATATAAACAAGTGCCACACTGTTTGTGTTTTTGACTTTTGGGATTTATTTTACAGATGGGTATCCATAATCTCTTTAGCTTCTTGCACGGTTATTTCTTTCGCTGCAAAGATTGCTTCTTTTGAAGGTTCACGTTTGCTCAGAATATATATTTCACAGGTTATGTGCAATATTAGCCATGGTTAAAGTTTGCATCTGAGGAGGCGAGGGCCGCGTTATCAGTTCCATTGTTTCTTGCCGGATGGCTGGGAAGCAGATGCAAAACAACTACGGGAGAGTTCTGCATTCGGAAGCTTAGAGAAACAGGAATTACTCGAATCTTCCGGATGCTAGAACGTCCTTGAAGAGGCAGCTTTCTAGTTTTGATATGTCTCCGAAATATCAAGCTGAATCAAAACTGTCTTCAGTTCCAGCCCGTAAAATTAAATAAAGAAGGGAAAAGGAACTTAAATTGACGCAGAAGGCAGCATAGACAGAGAAACAATGTAGGATTAGCTATTACAGCGATAATCATATCGTTAACACGTTACAAAATATTTGATTTGTTACATTTATATGAATTTCTCTACCCATTGACATTTAATTTTATATACTTTCTGAAAAAAAATTCTGTGAAAACTATTTTCCTAACTCTGTATATTATAATCGAGACAAACCTCTATAGAAGTATGTTCTTTACACATTTTCTTGTAGGTAGAACACACACACACACACACACACACACACGTAGAGAAAATAGAGAAGTACAAAGGACTCCAAACCGAAATGCGGAACGTAATTAAACAAAAAGGTTTGTTTTCTCGATCCTCGTTCATTGATTCAGCTTCGGCTGTCAGTATTTAGAACTCAGTTCACGCCTCTCGCATATTCAAGCCATTTGACCCGCGGCAATATAAATTAGTGTAAGTGTTCTTGGAGTGAACTATATTAATTAATTGATTGAAACTAAGGTCTGCAACAAGTAATAATTTATTTGGATAACGTAGCTCACCGCAACATGACCTTTGAACACACTCGAGCAATACTTAACTATAATTGCAAGTACTAAATTGGAACTTATTTCTGAAGTAGTTTCTCCAGCATAAATGTATGCTTTTAGAAGAGAATACATTTTGAACTTCGCAAGACAAATGCCCTTTTTTAGTTTCATATATTTAATTGCTGCAGAAAGAACTATTTGAAATATCTTGTTAAAACGGTACTGGATCTACCAAATTCTATTTTAAATTCTGCATAACTTAACAGAAACAAAACAGAATACATAAACATGGTAAAACTGCTACAGGAGTGGAAACTTAACCTTTATTTTGGGGGAAGTTTTCTCTAAAATCATTACTACTCTTAGCTTCTGTGTACTCAAGCCATAACGTACTTCTCTGTTCGGTGACTTTGTATAACATATATACGGCCAGTTTTCTCAAATAATCAAGAAGGTTGATAAATTAAATTTTAGGATGACTAAAAATAACCCTGTGCATTTTTAGATCTTCTTTAATGTTAGTAAATGGTTACCAACAAGTCCCTTCGCATTATGTTGTTCTCCTGCATTACCGTTCATGAATTACATACGTGAATCTGTCATAGTTGAACGTTATAAATAATGTTCGCTCGCCACAGCCAGTGCTGCCACCGGAGTTATCGTTTCTAGGGGAATTTTGGTTACACGAGACTGCGGAGCGACTTCTCGATAACCCTGTAAAACTGAACTATTTTCTTATAAACTTAACAGCAATAGTTGTGCCGTATTTAGCCAAATTTTTGTTTAATTTCTTATTAGTCTAGTTCTTATTAATTTTTTTGAGTGGATAAGGGGGAAAGTAAACTTTTATGCTATTATATTAATTATATTATAATTAAAGGTTACATGATTTTGGAAATTTGTAAATTAGTATAAAATTAGCGATAGTCGTCTAGTAAGATTAGCAACAACAGGTTTTATGAAGATGTTTCTTCAGCATCTTACGGTTTGCAAGAAGGAGCTAAATGAAGATCAAAATTCATTAACTTGCTGAAACAGTATTTCACGTCGGTTAGCCGCGTAGTTCAGTTGGTAGACCTGCCTGCTGTTTGACACCTTCGGTTTTAAAGGCAGCATATAATTGGAACATTAAAAATATTTCAGTTTAACCTGTTTTTCAGTATTAGTGCGTATTATTTCACAGCAAAGGATCCAATTTCTTTCAATTGCCATCGTCCTGAAGAACTGGAGTTCCATCGCTACTGCTGGGTTACACAGAGGCTGACGAGCTTGTTTGCTAGATGGCAATTTCAACGCTGGCCAACAGAAGTTTTGGTGCTCTCACCCAGGAGACAAACGAGATAGTTTAGGATGTTCCTTACCCCCGCCTTCCGCGAACTCGCTTGCAGTTCTCGAACATACATCGGCGAGAGCGCGTTGCACAGAGACTTGGTTGTTGTGACGTGTACGACAGCTAGCGGAAGAGGGAATATGAGCCCGGGGGAAGCGGAAGGGATGATACGCAAATGGAAGAAAAGTGAAATGAACGTGAAAGCGAACGAAGTGAGTTTCAATCTCTCAGTGCCCTATTTGTTGCACAATACTAAGTGATGTTTCCCTTTAAGCGTTTAGTAGCTTCCGTCAACTGGAGCATTTCCAGTGAGAGGAAGTAATAAGTTTTGAAGTAAATGCTAAGCCGACCTCTGGCAACTGGATACTGCTGCTCAGGTAAATTTACTGTAGCCATAATAGCTGGAATAGGATAGTTCGGCCGACCTACATGTTGAATGTAGACAACCTTGCACATATATTCTCGGAACAGGCCGTTAAGCAGAGGTCAGGTCATGCGGAGCACAACCTGGGTTCGCAACGTCTCCTTCGCTGCTCTCTGCACTTTATTTACAGTCTTGGAGCAATTTCAGTTGCAGAGGAAGAGGTGCTCTTTGTTATGTGTTAGCGACTGAATCCTGGGCACGCCGTTTCCTCTAATTGGTTGTATTCCCTTGCTTTAGTTTTCACTCTACCATATTTGAGAAAGTTTTGTGTGTTTATTAGTCTAGAAAGTGACCTGAAGGTACACATAAAAGGAACTGGGTTCCATCTACGAAGTGGTTCCTTTTAAATGAACTGGATCAGCGGCGAGCCTAAATAAGTCTTTTCGTCCACTATTAGTATCTGAAGCGCGGTACGACTCAACAAATAACTAAATTAATTACTTCTATAGATCCACATTAAAGTTTTTGTCTTTATTCGAATCTATAAGCACATAAATTCTATGTATAAACACAAAATTACTCACTCTCATGGCTCGACGTTCTTTTGAATCACGCTACGGGGTCCACAATTCCACAAACACGGACTACAAATTTTCATAAGCTCATATTCTTCTATTTCGTATCGCTTTGCAGAGTCTACACTTATTCTGTACGTCGTTATTTTTCTACCACCATAAATATTTGCCTGAAAAACACTTTATACACACAAATTACTAAATTTCGGCGGAAATTGTCATTTTCGATGTGACGTCTACCCAAGCCATGGAAAGAAGACAGTTGAATCTTCGCTTTACCAACTATATTTACAATTCTTAACTTTAGGAGGCCTTTCTGCCACCTCTATAATTTTGTATTAGATTATTTTAAACGGCTTACATAGAAATATACAGGATGATAGGGGTATAAATGTGCAGATTTAATGTAATTGCGATTCAAATATTGCAATAAAAAACTCCAACACATTCATCTAAGGTAAAGGTAAAGTACATAATTGAATATTATGGAATACATTATCTACACAGTCTGGCAACATTGTAGGACTAAACAAGCGAATGTTTTGTTCACCAATAAGCATGCATTCATACCTATGACGAGTGAAAGGCCAACTGTAGAAAACTGGTTTCGTCGTGAGCAGTGTGAATATTCCTGATCTTCCGCTCTGCCCGTCGCCAAATCTGACCATACATTTATTCCAATAGATAACTCTGGAATCCAAATATTTAATATCATTTTGTGGCCAAATGAATCAACTTTAGCAACAAATGGAAAAGGTACGAATAACTCGTCGTTAGAGCTCTACCTTGTAGCGGGTTTTATTTAACGAGATTTTGATATAAAACTTGTGTACAAAAATCTGCTGAGTTGCACTCACATGACCTTCTCTACTCTTGTGTTAACATTCTTACAAACTCTTATTCCTGTATCTTCTTCGTGTTAGTTGAGAAACATTTACAGATATTATCTAGTTGCTTATTTCCTTGTAGGTACAAGGAGAATACAGTAGACTTCGAGCGATAGCCAGATCTTTTATAGCTTTGAGATTCCGTTCTCTTTGTCCGCTTAACATATAAAAACTGAATAACCATGTTCCATTTGACAAGGAATATCTCAGAAATGGTTCACTCTACAAAAAATTTTATTTAGACATAAGTTGTATATTTTAGCAGGATCTACGTTTTTTTTATTACATTTTGTCTGTATCTTACGGTTTGCGAGTTATTCAAAAGTTGTTTAGAGTAAACAGGACTACACAGGCTATAGCCAGAAAATTCAAAATATATTTGCCATAGAAATATCTTAATTTACATCAAAATCGTTAGAGCCATTTTCAATAAAATCAATTTTCTAAACATTTTCCATGTAAAGGGCAGTTTAGAGTGGAACTATGTTCTTCAAAATCTTCGTGTCGTATCCTTAAGACATTAAAGTTAAAAACTAACTTTGGTTTTTAATCGACTTTTCGTTTTTGAGCTATGCTGTCCACAGATTGACTGACTGACACACACACCGCACGCACACGCACACACACACACACACAAACGTACGCGCAGGCACACACACACACACACACACACACGCACACACGGACCTTTTTATAAAAATGCTTTTTCTGGATTCAAGGTGTCTCAAAACATATATTTCCTGTAAAATCTCGACATCGAATTTTTGGGTGGAATACAATAATTCCTGCTATTTACCAGTAGAGAAAGTAAAAATGGATGTTTGTATGTTTGTCTTGTATGCACTCCTAAACAGCTTGACCGAACACTTCAAAACCGGGCACATATGTATTTTTTTCATGAAAAAGGTTTGTTCGCTATTCTACTATACAACATAACACATTCACATGATTTTCTCTACTCGCTTTTCTGTTAGGTAATAAATTCGCATACTTGTCCACCCTTCAACACACAATTCATACGATTTTCTGTGATTTAGAGAGAAACGCAACACATTACATTCACACGACTTTTTCTGCACACTTTTCTTTTACGAAACACATTCACATTTATTTCTCTACCCCCTCTTCTACAAAGAACTCATTCAATTTTCTATATGACTAACACAGAAATGCAGCGTCTTATCACATTCACACGGCTTTCTCTACTTGCTTTTCTTCTTGTGGTATTTGAGGTTATTCAGCGTGTTTTTCCATAAGATTTCCTGGTGTTTTCAGTTATTTTGGGTTCTTTATAGTATCCAAGTTTAGTCTGAAAGTTGTAGGGATCAAATCATCAAACCACGGACAACGTCGGTTATTCCAGATAGTCTTATAAGTCCTTCTCTGCTTTTATTATTTAATCTATTCGGCTTTGAAGCGCCATTTTAGCTGTTCGAAGAGAATGCTTGAATGCCTGGTTTAGCTTCAGTCGTGAAGCTGTAAAATTCTTTCCTATCTAATACGAAATAAATATTTTTACGTGTGTATCTTGTAACTAAGTTTATTTCCTTGTAGCTCTGTTAATAACTCCGTACATTATTTAATTAAATAGTTATTTGCAATATTTGTGACAAAATTATCTTAATCTTACGAAACGTTGTTATTATAACAGATTAGGTTCGTTTTCCAATGTGTCTGTATTTTGCATTGGGTTATGAGGGCGTAGAAATGGAAACTTTCTATCTCTGTGTGCTAATTGTAGAACTAAACGATAAAGGAATGTTACATATTGGCAATCAAGCATGCCAACAATTTTATTTTTATTTATTCCACCATGCAATATAGGTGGAGCATACACCTAAGAGTGTATTCCTGCTTTCCAGTATTGAGCACAATTGAATCAATGTTGAAACGCTCTGTCGTGTATCTGCTAATTTTCCTAAGGCAGTCGCAATGTTTTACCCTTAGAGAATTGGTAAAACTCACACAATTGTATATATTTTGCTATTACTAATTGTAATCATTAATATTGTGGTTATTACTGATTAATTATAATTTTATGATAGATGATGCAACGCGGGAACCTGGCGAGTTTTTATACGCAATAGTTGGCTAACACTTTAACATTAATAATACAAATCCATGCTTTAAGGATGCTATTTGGAACAATGGACTTTGAACATGTAAATTTGGAATTATGAGCGCCTGTTTTCTCTCCAGTAACATTTCTTCTGGAAAAATACATTAATTATTAAAATAACAATTCTCAAAAACACATTTATTAAGTTTAAACGGAGTGTTACTTCAATGTTAATCGATTGTAACGTGCAATTCTGTTTTAGCGATTTAAGGGGTACAGTTAGTGATATTGACTAAACAAAAGAATGACACAGTGATAATTTCTGCATGGCCTGTTAATATTTATATATGATAATTTGATGCCTATAGGTATGAAATAGGCAAAGTAATACCGCGAGTGATTGTCAACTTATCGAGGGAATTTGACCGTCGCGAGTTGCAAAGACTATTTAGCCAATTAAAGGATGATATATCCTATAAATGTTTCCCTCTTTGAATTATTTAATGTATTTCAATAATAGATGCTTCACTGAACAGTCAGCCAGTCTAGTGGCTCTCTCTCTGGTGGAAATTTGAAACTGTTATGCGCATGACTGATTCATTTCAGCTAGTCATCCTAAGTTATCAGTTAGTGTTTTTTTTTCGTTTTGTATGAACACACAATAAGTTTAAAAGCTTCATTTTTGACTTTTGTCACGTATTATTTGTTTATTAAAAAAAGAACCGCACAAGAGACTTGTTATATGAAAAAGAAAGCATTAATTTAATTAAATCTCCAGCAATGAAGTGCATCGCAATGCCAGCAGGAGGGCATTCCTAGACTTTCATTAAAAACTCGCCACTTTACTTCTTTTTATAGGTTTTTTATGTTTGATACTGCGGCTCTTAGCATGTCATGGTCTTGTCTCTCACAAGAACGCTCAATACCAAAAGTAAACATATTTTATTATTGATGAGCTGCCGACACGAACATGCTCTCTCACTAAAAAAGGACGAGCCGGGGCGGAGGTAGGGGGGGGGGGGTGTGGAAGAGATAGTAAGGACAGTGAAAAGTTCTTGTTTTGTTTCCGACACGCGTCACATCGCTTTTGCATCAACTTGGGTAGCGAAAATAACCTGAAGTTATTAATTACTAAACATTATAGGAGCAATAATTCACCTTTAATGTGTTCTTGACGCACGAAAAACCTACTGAGTGTGAGATAGAAATCGGCCAATGGTATTTGCGGCATTGGAAACCCCACATATTGTCTACCACTTCACAAAATTCATTGTTACTCGTAATGACAAGAGAGGGCGGAACTATAGGTGTCGTAAGGGCTGGAAAATTTGGGAAATTAACTGCTAAAAATGACAAACAAAGCACTTTAACGAGATCCACATTTTTGTCTAGCAAGATATTTTTCTGTCTACGAGGAAAGAAAAGAAAACACCAGCGACCTTTCTCTTATAATGCTTTTCTTGCATTCAGGTGACTGCAATTGTTTTTCCGTAGAAGTCTCGAAGTTTCGAACACAATACAATACCTTCTCTATGTACTATATAGTAAGAAAGGTAAGAATTATAATATAGTGGTTTGATTTAAATTCGTGACACTATGCATTAAGGTATTTTCGTATGAAATATTATTACTCCATAGTATTAATATATACGAGGAGCGTTCCATATCGATTTACACCTTTGAATTTCCATTTATCTATGCCCGCCATTTGGTTTCTCATTACCGTTCAAATATGTGGTAGATTCTGCCAACAGGTGGCAGCATGAAACACAGGAGTGTAATCCCTGCGAACTACAACTGTTTCTCATTGCGCGAGTGGACAACCTGAAGCTCACAGTTTCTGTGGAAAGAGGAGAAATCGTGTTCCGCTGAAATTCTTTTATTCTCTTCGCGTACACAAACCGCTTTTGCTTTGGATGTGTGTTGTAGATAATAAACAGAACTTTAAGTAGATACTTCTTAGATATACTATTATATATTTTAACAAAAGACGGAGGTTAAAGATGTTTAACTAATAGAGGATAAAATGTTGTCACGACAATACCTAACCTCATCACTTCATCCCTCTACTCGACCTACTTTGTTTTGTGCATAAAGCATTTCGCCTTCACTTGTTCAGTTAGCCAAGTATTACAGAGGTTTGATTTTTATACTGAAATTGATTTGATACCAGTAATCATAATTAATTTAAGAAGGATAATTAATAAATCAAAGGGAATAAAGTATTTAATAATGATACATAATGACATTGTAATGATTTGAAATTAATACAAGTAAATATGAAGCGATGATGATGATCACGTGGTCCCAAAAATCACCAAAACCTGTGGAAGCTGTGAACACAACATAAATGTATCAAAAGGAGATTTTGATCGCTTCACAAAACCCTAGATGAAATTAATATTTAAGTGTTTGCCTCACACTGGTTACCTATAATGGTAATTATGAGAGATTGCAGTCCGCAATAAGCAGCGAAAATCTTCTCAATGAAATGTTAATTATGTAGACAGTTGAGCGGATTAACTCGCAGTATGTATGTGAAGTGCACCGACCAACACCAGCAGATAATGCCCCATGTTTGTCTACCATTAGCGAAGGTCCAATTGCAGTCGAGACTAACTTTGAAGAGAATTAGTAACGAAACTTCTCAAGTTCTGTCTTGTGTAGTTAAAACAAATAATGCAGGGAATTATCTAGCAGTTCCAGTGATGAACTTGTGAAACCTGAGAGTAAAGAAGGGCATAATTGATTAGCCGCTAATGTTAGCTGACGAAAGCAACCGAACTAGACCTTAAACACTTTGTATTGGCTGCTCGCACGGAAACTTTCAGCTGTTACAAATACAGGCACGCTAGGATAGTAAGCTTTCTAAATGTTTAATCCCAACATTTCTCAGCCCATTCTTCGCGTGTTTCTGATGATCTTTTCAGGTATATTAATCTAAGCACACTTTCTAAATTAAATTATCCGTGCAACGATTTTGAAATGAAAACTTGGGAAACCGAAACAAAAGTGGTTGTAATCTCTCGTATTAAAACTGCAAATATTGATGGAAGACCCTGAACATTTCCAGTAATAAACATAGCATTAAGAGTATGCAACAATGGACCGAATTTTAAATATTTTCCGGTATTCTAATTCGGTAGCGAAATAAGAACGCCAGTAAAATACGAATTTTAAAGACCGTAAAATATGATATACGAGAACAAAAGCTTGTAAACAGACATTTGAATGGGAATCAAGCTTAGAAGAGTTAAAATGTGAGAATACACAAATATGAAATCGCATTTCAAAAGAATGCTACAAGTTAAAAAGCAAAAAATACTGGAATACTAACCATGAGTAAAATGATGGAAATAAATAAGGGATTAATCATTCAAGTAAGAAGACGGAAGTAAAGGAAGAGTAGAAACTTACGTATGCTTCAATTTCAACAGATTTGTCTGACGATATTTCATTCAATGTTTGCTCTTGAGTGACTTTAGGCAATTCCAGCCTCGGGCACAATTAAAATATCATTCATATTCATGAATACATCGCGCAGAAGATATGTGGCACGAAGAGGTACCTACTTTCAATAAGAGAGGGGAACAAATATTCTCTCAAACTCTGCGTTTGCTCCTTTCTTCGAAATAAATGTAAACAAGATATGTTGGGAGTCACAAGAAAATGCAATACTACATACCTTTTATCTGGGCAAAAACACAAAAGGAAAAGAAAATGTTGACTAGAGTTAAATTTATATCTGACTTTACAAACCTTTGTTACAAGTGTCTACTTTGCTATTCACATTGAAAACCTCGCCAAAATAGCCAGGAAAATAGCGGATCTATGCAATTAATAAAGTACGAGGCTAGAATCCATTAAGAATCACTCCTATACTTATACTAGCTACCGTACAATCATGCAACACAGAAACTATTAATTATTCAATGCTTGCATGAATTACATGACGTGCGTTTGATATACTTGCCCTACATAATAGCCTTGGCTATTACATTAATAACGTTAATACATCGTTTAATGCAGGTCAAGGTCGTGATAGAACGAAAAAAATATATAGGCAGCTTCAAAATATTAACAGTTCAGTGTATAAATGTTTGAGGGCTAAAAAAGCTTGATATAACACAGTTGAGTGGTACCAAAAGTGCTTGGGTTCGAAGTCTTGAGTTTGGGTTACGTTAAAAAAATTGCACTACTTGATGGAAAACGAAAAATCCAAGATCAAATTCATTGCATCACATCCTACTTAGGTGAAAAAGTAATCAATAATTCCAAATTTATATTCTCGAGCTTAAGCATTTAAAAGTTATTACTTGCTCGATAATATCTTCGTCTAGAACTATTTTAATTATTTTTTGTTCCTTTCCTACATTGCCAATGCTTTAGTTTCCTTTCCAGGAATTTTCACATTGTAATCATTTCGTATTTCTTTTAAATGCTTGTAATTCTATTCCATTTTCATCTAGGAGTACTTAATTATCTGCAAATACTATGGTGCCTATTTGATTATCTTTCAAACCTAACCCTATTCGTTTATATTTTATCCAGGCTTGAATAGTTTTATTTAAATATAGATGAAAGAATAGGTATCGGTGACTATCCGTACCCTTCCTTTATTTTTACTTCCTATAATTATAATAGTAAAAATAATAATTAAATAATGGTAATAAAATATTGATAATAATCCCTGGAGATACCTAATGATCCAAAAAACGCTTTATAAATGAACCTTAACAAGTTTATATATATAGTTTTGAGATAATATGATAAGGGGTTTAAATATGTTAAAAGCATTCAGGAAATGCACACATTATTAGAACGGCATACAGTAGCAGTTTTATCGATATTTAAAAAGCACAACCGTGGTACCAATATGTGAGAATCCTAGGGGAATTAGTTTAATCAGCTTTGTAATAAACATATTAAATGTTTTTGCGAGAAATAATCAGAAGCTTAAAACTGTTCCAGATTAAGTACGGATAATATATTTCCAGTTGAGCAACTAGCACAAAATAAGCGCACCGTAACAGTAAAAATCTGATGTGCTGCACTCACATGACTTTCTCTACTCTTGTACTAACCATTCTTACAAACTCTTATTCCTATATGTTCTTCGTGTTAGTTAAGATAAACATTTGTACAAATTATCTTCTTTATTTCCTTGTAGGTGCAAGGGGAATGCAAAGAGAAATGCTTTGTGCGATAGTCAAATGTTTTAAAGCTTTGAGATTCCGTTCTGATGTCATGTTTTAGATATGTTTATGGAAAATGAAATGTATATTTTGAATTTTCTGGCTATAGCCCACGAAGTATGTGGTTGACTTTTGCATAACTGGTAAACCGTAAGAGATAGACCAAATCTTACTATAAAACACAAAAATAGTAAGAACTCGGAATGTTCAAAATTCGACACCTTTGCTTAATATAATAAACCCTAGAGAGGAAGTGTTCCACACAGAAAAAGAATTACCTAGGATTATTTAAAGCCCTGAAGTTCCAAATTCTTGCTGTCGTTTACCACTATCGTTATTTCAGTCACGGCATTTGATACTTTCCTTTTCCACTCAGAGTGTAGACATTATTAAAACTCGTACATAAAATATGACGCAGCAATTAAGAGTGAAAATTGGGCGTTGTTCGTGTCGTAGACCCTTAATTAAATAGCTGTTTGACACCTTTATACACAGTTGCACCACAGAGTAATAACATAATGACATGATATATAGTTCATAGAATATTGTTCCAAAGAAATGCCGCCGCTCCTACTACTGCTTCAAACAGTTCAACTCCATTTCAAACGATTAAGAAAAAAATTAAGTTCATTAACAAAAACTACACGACATGTGACGAACTAAAATAAATTCAAATCAATCTTCTATTATCACTTTCGTATATTTCGAGATGTTTATTTGACGATGCGTTGAAAGGTTCACAACTTTCTCCTCTATAAATAAACCTGACATTTTCTTCCTCCCTAAATACGTAAACTGAGGGCTTTGGTTTTGAAGGGGATATGTCGGTTTAAGTAAGGAAGGTCTTTGCCGACGGTTCCAAGAAAGGATTTGATACATACCGAAGCGTATCTCTTAAATGTTATATTTTTAAAATATTACTGCCAATTTCAAAGCATTTACTAAATAAATATCATGACTAGAGTAGAAATTATTTGGTTTGAATTGCTATAATTGATATTATATATAGCAAGCGTTTTTTCCAGGCCATTATGTACCCAAAATTGAAGTATTATTTGGTTATTGCAGTAACCGAGCTTAGATTAAACATTTGTTGCAAACGTTCCTTATTTTTTATTTACCCAGTTTCTGCTCGGTTCCTAGAATCTTGCAGCCAATAATGTGCGGCATTAATATCGGCTATCCTGCAGGCCACGCTGCAGAGAAGAGACAAATTAAAAGCTAAAATTGCATGAGCCAGCAATCCAACCATTGTAGATATGAATTTATCGAAAGGTCGTTCAAAAAATGCTTCAGATATGCAATAACATCGACAGCTGCAAACAGCAGTGACCTGTGGTCGGCGGTTAAGTTCAGAAATATCTGCTTTTATTCATGTCTGGCGTATGGGGAATTGTATACTTTAAGATAATACTGCTATAGACGTAATGTTATATGCAGACAATGTGATGCAAGTGACGAAGTAGACTTTCAGCGACAGTAAAATCTTTTAAAGCTTTCAAACTCCGTTTTCTTTGCAGGGTTAACATATAAAAATGAGTAGCGATGTTCCATTTGACAGAAGCAAGTTCTCCGAAGCTTACTCGAATAACGAGGAATATCTCCGAAATAGTTCCATCTACGGAAAAAAAAAAAAAAAAAAAAAAAAAAAAAAAAAAAAAAAAAAACTGATGAAAACCTTGGCTTTAGGATATATACCTGAAGGTCAAAGAAACATTGGCAGACCTAAAAGAAGATAGAACAGTTTAAAAGATGAGGCCGGTACAAGCGTAAAGGCTTAAACCGTGAAATGTTGTGGCGATGATGATATGGGGAATTTGTCTCTGAGTAATGTCTGCAAATTTGAACATGACAATGACTAGAATGGACCTGCAAAATACGAGTAATGTAACTTAACCTCCAGCGTCACTGGTATCAAATGTCCTGCCTCAGGTTACGGATTTTATTAACGAGTCAAAGTATATTTGATACGTTCTGTACTATATGTTCATCTTTTTTCTATATCTGTCTGCTGTGTGTCAATTGTTCACTTAAAAAAATCATAAAAACTTAACACAGTCCCGTGATATTACGATACCACCCTAAAACTACTCTCAAAATAAAATAATTTCATCTCTTTAATACTCTTGCTTTGGCGATCAATAAGATATACTAATCCTCAGAATAACATTTTCAACTGCTTAAGTTAGGATCTCCAAAACTACCCCCAAATCAATGTTTACTTTTCCTACTACTTGGAAATATTGTGTTCGACCAAAATTTCGATGTCAAAATTTCACCAGAAATATGTTTTGATGCCCACTGAATCCAACAAAAGCATTTTTAGAAAAGGATCCGTGTGTGCGTCTGTGTATCTGTGGTCAGCATAACTAAAAAATGAAAAGTCGCTTAAAAACCAAAGTTGGTATTTAAGTTTATCTTTCAAGGAAGATTTGTCACCAAGATTTTGAAGAAAATTGCTTCAACCTAAACTATCCTTTACATGGGACATTTTTCGAAAATTTTGATTTTCTTGAAAATGGATTTAACGATTTTGATTAAAATGTCATATGATTGAGATATTTTTATGACAAATGAAATGTATATATTGAATTTTCTGGTTATAGCCCCTGTAGTCGTATCTACTCTGGACGACTTTTGCATAACTGGTAAACCGTTAGAGATAGACCAAATCATACTATAGAAAAAACGTAGATCTTGCTAAAACACACAATTTATGTCAAATAATTTTTTTTTGTAGAGTGAACCATTTCGGAGATACTCCTCATTATTTGTGTAAGTTTTGGATAACTTGCACTTCTGTCAAATAGAACTTAGCTATTTAATTTTTATATGTTAACCACGCAAAGAGAAAGCTTTAAAACATTTGACTATGGCTCAAAGCCTAATGTGTCTCTCCTGTTTATTTCTAAAAGCATACAAATTTAAATTTGTTTCGTCTTAATCCAAGTAAGTGAACGATAAAGTAATATTTACCATGCAATTGAACTATAGAACTCCTAACTCAGGTGTGCTCTTCGTCGCTGCGAGACAAAGCGTGTCTTTTAGTGGAAATGTTGAAAAAGTCGGCATGCTGATTTGGCGCAAGCCGCACTGATGCATTACCCCAGCTTCCCCTATCCGCCAAACCAAGGCGTTCTCTACAACTCTGTGGCTTGGAATAACTGTAATATATTGCCCCTTCTAGCTTTGCGAATATTTGTCGTGAATTTGCTCATAGCTTCTTTCTATACATAAAAATTCACTAACAAAGCAGATAAAAAGCAATTTATCTAACGAGTGAAGTAAGTGGAGTCGCGACAGCAGTGCTTCGAGTATTTGGCGAACTAATTTAAAATTGATGATCCCAAATCTGTCGCTGGTTCCTTCTGCGACGGCTCGGGGACTGGATAACTTCCACATGAATAATTGATGTCGTCATAGCAGCAGCAGTAGCAGGAAACGCGCGTGTTAACCATCGACCATCGCACGACCTACCTGGTAATATAATAAAAACACAAGTTGCCACCTTAAAAATGTGCAGTAATTAAAATGGTAATGGACAACTCGTGTTGTAGCCAACTTAGCGCCAGTAAAAACTGCTGTTTAATTCTAGAAACAGACGGACGGACAAGTCCAGGAAATAATTTCACTACTAATGTCCTAACTAATTACATAAATGTGCTCTCGACTTGGGAACTTCATTAGTTGACCTGCGTGGCATGTGTGTTTGTATAATAATGAACATCCCGAGGTGCGTGATGTGTTACATTGTTGTATTTTTATACCAGTATGTCCAACGTTTGCGAAAGAGGGACTTCGAGTTTACCTCACTTCATTATACGTGAACTGTTTACTAGTTATGCAAAAGTCGTCCAGAGTAAATAAGACTACAGGGGCTATAGCCAGAAAATTCGAAATAAAATTTTATTTCTCGTAAAAATATATCAAGAATATGGCATTTTAATCAAAATCGTTAGGCATTTTTGAAGAAATAATTTTCAAAGGGTAGTTTAGGGTGGGGCTATTTTCTTCAAAATCTTCGTGTCGCACCCTTGAAAGACATTAAACTTAAATACCAACTTTGGTTTTTTACCCACTTTTCGTTTTTGAGTTGTGCTATCCTCAGGCACCGCACGCACGCGCACACACACACGCCTTTTTCTACAATTGACTTTTTAGGATTCAGGGGATCTCAAAACATTTGCTGTGAAATCTGGACGTCGATTTTATGGGTGGAATACAATACTTCCCTTAGCTACCAGTAGAGAAAGTAAAAATTAGACTAATCAGCTGAGATTTTTTTAAATACTCCGCGCACAAACATACATATCCTGTTCATAATCTTGACGAGTGTCACCAAAAGTTCAAAATAATAATTTAAGTAATTTTGGAGGCCTAAAAAGTTGGATAAATTCACCATCGCAACTGTGGGAATGTGAAATTACGGAGCATAAATTGATTGTATTACTAGAACGATTTTAACACACATATAATTAATGCCTCAAGGCAAAATATCAATAGAAAGTGCAGTTAATATAACGAAGCGTTAAAAGTATAATGCAGTTAAGCCATTTAAATGAATTATTAATTAATAAACGAGCGTCCGCGTGCCATCATATTGATTTCTCCACCCCTTCAAGTTTGGCGCAAATGAAACACTCGGTGTTTGCTGGAGCCTCTTTCTTAATTAACCAGCACCACCAAGACGGAAGCACGCCAGGAAGGATGGAGAAGGAGGCCTATAAAATTAATTCATTATAGTAGTTGAGTAAAGTACTTTCAGTAAACATTGGCTGGCCCAACAAGTATTCCACATACATTGAGTACACAGTCAGCAATCTGGGACAAAGAAGCTGCCATTCGTATTGCTAATTCCATACGTCGTTTACTCTTTTTGAATGCATAACAAGAAACAATGGTAAATGTTTACAAAACCGCCCGCTCGAGAAAACGAATGAAACATAGTCCAAGGGTACAGTTTTTATTGCTGATTCCGATTTTGAAAGCTTTATTTGGCGCTCAAGCTTCGTTTTTTATTTATGAGCAAATTTCGTACGTGCGACGCAGTGCAGTCGCTTATGCGGCGGATATTTAGCAAATGTTTATAAAGGAGTATAATATATACTAGAATGATGATTAATGCATTTACTTTGAAATTATTTAATAAACACTGCCTAAATTGTAAATATTTCGATAACACAGGGCCCTATTACCCCACTCATATACATACACGAACCTAACCTAACCTAACCCGGTCAAAATTTCGATAACACAGGACCCTGTTGCCACACTCATTTACACACACTAAACCTAACCTAACCCGGTCAAAATTTCGATAACACAGGACCCTGTTACCACACTCATATGCACACACTAAACCTAACCTAACCTAACCTAACACAGGCAAAACTCCACTGTAACTGAAAGAGCCATCTGGCAAGAAATTGGCAGTATTCTATGAAATAACGTAAAAAATATTGTATATGGTGTTGTAGACACCATGATGAACAATAGAAGGGCGAACATCTTTCCAATGTTTTGTAAAGCCCATTGTTTGCCCGACATTGTGAAGTTTATGTGTTAGTATACAAAATATCACAGTATTTATGGTGGTTTAATAACCTCATTCTTTACAGATGAATATCCTTAAACCATAGACCTAGAAGTTCAGATGGTTTCTGTCTAAGCCTCCATTAACATACGAGACATACAGGCTTTGGAAAGCGATCGTTTTATGTTTAGTGAAATAAATACCAACGCTTTATAAAGGAATGTAATGTATTTGAAATCCAGAAGAGAAAGTAAAATATAATTTATCAAGCGCATCTATATTCTAAATGTTATAAATGATGATACAGAATAAAAGTAAAAAAGCTTTTGAACCACTTTCAACTTGGCTTAGTTAAAACCTTCACAGTAAGCGGTCAAAAATATAGTTCCTGCCATTAGAAATCTGACACACCTTGCCATATATAAACCTGCTAAGTCATTACGCCACGAAACATATATAGTTTTAAAGTTACACTCCAACAAACACAGATGCTTGTTTCAAAGTACAACATTAAACCGCCCTTAGCGTATGAACGCGAGAAATGCAGTTGCATGCAGAAGCTAAGGGTTGAGTTGGTATCTGTAATTGTGAGGAGAGTTCTGTGTTAAACTTTCTTGAAGGGTGGAGCTGTCATGTTAAACGAGTGTGCGTTTTCCTTAGGTTAACCTCGAGACTGCGTCTTAATACTGCATGGGCCCATTTCAGCTCCCTACGGAAGATTGCGGTTTGACCGCGTTAGGTAAGTTTGAAGTTACAGCTCCAGTGGTCTGACTTGGATAACCCACCCACAACGTTAAAGAATTGATTTGACGAGAAAATGGTCTCTTAGTGGATTCTTGACTTTATTCTCCTAACTACCAGAACATTACTCCATTTTCTCGTAACAAACACTCTAATTAGACTGCCTCCTGTTACTTCTGCGGAGAATCTACTCTTGTACTGACCATTCTTACAAACTCTTATTCCTATATCTTCGTGTTAGTTGAAATAAACATTTGCAGAAATTATCTTATTTTCTTGTAGGCATTTTAATCAAAATTCTTCGCCATTTTCAATAAAATAAAAATATTCGAAAAATTTTTCAAGAAAAGGGCAGTTTAGGGCGCAGTAATTTTCTTCAAAATCTTCGTGTCACATCCTTGAAGGACATTAAACTTACAGGTACCTATTTTGGGTTTTTACCGACTTTTCATTTTTAAGTTACGCTGTCCACAGACACACAGAGACATACCCACACACTAAACGTTTTTTAAAACTAGCTTTTTTTTTGATTCAGGGTGTCTAAAAATATTAACGGTGAAATCTCGATATCGAATTTTTGGGTGGAATACAATACTTCCTCCACTTTACTATACTAGTAGAGAAAGTGACAGACAAAACTCAAAAGAGGTGATAATGAAATTTGGTAAAGTTCTCGTGAAGGAAGGCTGTCATTGGTTGAAGTTGTTATGCACATGATTGGTTGAGTTGAACCAAGGAATAGTCGTGGTAATGCTGCTAAGAATCACTGTATCAGAATATGGGGATGAGGCATTTGAATTCATGATACAGCAGAAATTAAAGGCTCTTGAAGCGGAACGTTGTATCATTGACTTAATTTCTCCTCTTTGCTGCGAGACGACCTGAAGCCTCCAGCCTTTATTATAACAAGACCTAAAGGAATGGGGGGAGAACACTGTAATACCGTCGCTCGTTAGCGGAACTCAGTTCGCGAATTTCTGTAGGAATCCATCAGTTGAACAAAGCGTCTGCAGTAGCCTCCTTGTTCCTTAACGGAAATTAATTCGACATCGTTATGCGGACAGGATTGCGGTAATAAGGCTCATAATTACCAACATAGGTACCGGAGAAGGAGCCTTAGAGTCAAGCGAACATGTAACGACTGGGAACGAGGGGTGGGGTGGGGTAGGGGGGCTGGCTTTTATAGCTCGCCCTTGTAACAGCTTGTTGCCATTCAGATCGCTCGCCCATAATGGGACAAGTAGTGTTGTCTATGGGGCAAAACGGCCCTTTATCGAGCATTATTCATTTTCAGCAATCTTTCTACTGGGTACACATTTTCTCCGCGTTTCTTTACAACAGGCCTAGTAGAGTAGATTCTATTTTAACCTCAAAATTTGTTATGCATATTTCTATCACCTTGTATTACAAAACATGTTTACTTACATATAGTTTTAACAGTACGACACTGACACGTTTTGAAAAGCAAACAAGAATCTAATGTGTTACACTCACATGACTTTCTCTACTCTTGTACTAACCATTCTTATAAACTCTTATTCCTATATCTTCTTCGTGTTAGTTCAGATAAACATTTGTACAAATTATCTTATTGCTTATTTCCTTGTAGGTGCAAGGAAAATGCAAGGAGAAATGCTTTGTGCGATAGTCAAATATTTTAATGCTTTGACAGTCTGTTCTCTTTGCACACTTAACATATAAAAAAAATGAACAACGATGATCCATTTCCTGGAAGTTTTCCGAAACTCACACACATAACAAGGAATATCTGCGAAATGGTTAACCCTACAGGAAAATTTATTGAGACATAAATTGTATATTTTAGCAAGATCTACATTTTTGTACAGTATGATTTGGTCTATCTCTAACGGTTTACCAGTTGACTTCATCGAAGTTTTGGGTGGAATACAATACTTCCGCTACTTACCAATAGAGAAAGTAAAAATTATGCCCTTGGCTAACAGCTTATTTAATATGCCGGCGTTTCGAACTTTTTTTTTCCCCTTATATGGAAGAGTTTTTTTAATAAAATCATTGAGCAAATATTGATGTAATCTTTACAGTTTACAATGAAACTTGAATATTACACTCTGTATAAACCAGAATGGCTGCCTTTCAGTGAACATTAGTATCTAATAATCATATAATTTTAATGATACATGATCTGGATTCAAATGGATTCCTTTAGGGCATCATTACTTGGCGAAAGTATCATGTGAAATAAAGCAGTAAAATAACATTTTAAATAGGTAATAGTCTTGGAAATGTTAATTACATGAACTTTTCACGACTGCGAGTGTAATATTCATTATCTGACTTAACAGACAGTAAAATCAGTGCATTGGCTGTAGAAAATTCAGAAAGACAATACAAAAGCTAAGATAATTCATCAATTATATAAAATCATTCGGCAAGGTTGCTGCAAATATTTTTGATAATTAGGAATAACTTACACACTTAACTGAGGTAGCAGAAGCTGTTCACAAAAGCACACAAATCGAAAAAGCAGAGTAAGTAAATTCAGACAAGACTATCTTTGCTATTACTTTTTAATTTCTCTACTGGTAAGTAGGGGAAGTATTGTATTCCACCCAATTATTCGATGTCGAGATTTCACCGAAAATATGTTTTGAGACTCCCTGAATCCAAAAAATGCATTTTTAGAAAAAGGTTCGTGTGTGTGTGTGTGTGTGTGTGTGTGTGTGTGTGTGTGTGTGTGTGTGTGTGTGTATTTGTGCACAGCACAACTCAAAAACGAAAAGTCGGTTAAAAACCAAAGTTGGTATTTAAGTTTAATGTCTTTCAAGGATGCGACACGAAGATTTTGAAGAAAATAGACCCACCCTAAACTACCCTTTACATGGAACATTTTTCGAAAATTTTGATTTTCTTGAAAATGGGTCTAACGATTTTGATTAAAATGTCATATGTTTAAGATATTTTTATGACAAATCAAATGTATATCTTGAATTTTCTGGCTATAGCCCCTGTAGTCGTATTTACTCTGGACGAGTTTGGCATAACTGCTAAACCGTAAGAGATAGACCAAATCATACTATACAAAAAATGTAGATCTTGCTAAAATACACAATTTGTGTCTCAATAAATTTTCTTGTAGGGTGAACCATTTCGGAGATATTCCTTGTTATGTGTGTGAGTTTCGGAAAACTTAGAACCGTCGTGAAATGGATAACATAGTTGTTCATTTTTATAGGTTAAGTGTGCAAAGACAACAGAATCTCAAACTTTTAAAAGATTTGACTGTCGCACAAGGCCTATTGTATTCTAACATTCCCCTTGCACCTACAAGGAAATAAGATAATTTCTGTAAACGTTTATCTCAACTAACACGAAGAAGATATAGGAATAAGAGTTTGTAATGTTTTGTACAAGAGTAGAGAAAGTCATGTGAGTGCAACACGTCAGATTTGTAATATTTGCAGCACTTAATGGCATTTACAGGGAAAGAAAGTCCAAGATGAAAAATTGTTAGGAAATACAACAGAAAAAGAGAAATATAAAGTTGGGAATGTTATGTCATGTAAAAAATGGCGCTGTTTAGGTTAGATTTGAATATTTAAATGGAATTTTGGAAAATTCATTACAAATAAAGTAACAGAAATAGAGTAATAAAATTCCCTAAAACGAAGTCAGTGGGAAGATTATTATATGTTGGCGAAAATTAGAGTATAAGAAAAACAAGGAATTAAAACAGCAGCTGAAATGAAATTTCGAAAGGAAATTGTGGTGTGTAAAAAATATCCACCATAAATTAAATTAGAAGTTGTTTAAGATATTTTCACGTCTTATAGAGCATGTACCTGGAGTTTAGATGTCTTGTTTTAGCGTAGTTAAAAACAGGAACATTATTTTCTCAATCGTGAAAGCAAATTAAGGTTATTGGTTCAGAAAGACAGGATATGAGTTTTTGACTGTTTTCTCGTGAACATTTTTCTTCGGAATAAACTACTTTGGCATCAGGAAAAAGCAGAAACATGCTAAGAGATCGTTAAAGTGCCGTTCATGTGGGACAATGCTTCACCAAGAATAGGTAGGAACTCGAGTCGGATAAAAAAAGTCATTAACGATAATGCACCATTAGGATGATTAGAAAACTTGACATTGTTAACTTCATATATTCGATTTACGTAACATTGGTGAATGCTCTCTTGTAAATGACCCATGAGAGAGGGGACTACTTCAGAGAAAGAGACGGAAGAAAACTTACTTCCACAAGGACTCGCCATAAAGCAAAGGAATCCTCAAGTTTCTGCAACACTTTTCCTTTCCCATTTTCATTTTACAAGAGTAAAGTAACATCATGTAAGGCTCGCTGCCTCTCCAATTTTTATGACTTTGTTCTGAAAAGTGGGGCTTTCAACTTCTACCCCCCCCCCCCCGTCCCCTACACTTGTTCAACGCTTTGTACCTTTCCTTCCGCAAAGAAGTAGATTTCTTTACTTGTCTCCGTCAGGCAGTCGTTCTGTTCTGTACATCGGATACTGGATTGCTGTTTTAACTACTATTTATTCGAATATAACTTGAATTACTTCCAACTTTCAAGAAATTATATAGTTATGCATTTACAAAAAACGAATTTAGTGATATACTCTGTTTGAGACTATGTTTCTTGTGTTACGGGGATCTGGCAAAGGATGAGGCATAAATATTGACCAATGACAGTTGTAACACGCGGCCACTTTCAACCTCCTTTAGATTTATCTCAAAATTCTTAGTCCCTATTTTGGAAAGCTTGCAAATGTCGCCAAAATCAGCAGCATTTACTGTGTTAAACGATTGTGTCTTCTAGAAAAAGCTTTAACTTTGACCACAGTCACAAAAATGTGTAAAACTTTACAGTTCACATGAAGCAATATGATATTGAAAACTAAAAAAGCATATAATATTTCAACAGATACTCTCTATATGTATACTGAAGTTAAAATTCTTATCGAAATAGTTTGAAAATTTGTGAAGACCTGGAAGCAGGTGGTCGTTGTAACCGCTCAGCCACGGCGCCGCCCAAAATATTCTTTACATGGAAAAATACTTGAACATTTGATTCTCTAAAAATATTCTACGATTTTATTGAAATACCACGTGCTTAAGATGTTTTCATGGCATACGAAATTTGTATCCTAAATTTTCTGCAAATAACATCTGAATTTTGTGTAACTGATAAGCTGTAAGAGGCAAAATTAGTTATATATAAACAAATTTATAACCTCTTATAGCACACAATTTGTGAAGTGCATTTTTTAGGTTATAGGGTTATTTGTAATTATTGATTTCAATTTTGCGGCACTTATCTTTCGCGAATGGGAGCATAGCAGCTAGCTTCAAGAGACTGGATTATCACTTAAGCCCTACTGTGTTTTCTTTTTCTCTTATCCCTACCAGAAAATATGCAGTATTACAATTTCTGGAAATGTTTATATTTACATACACTTCTCGCGTTTTGCGTAATTGATTAAATCCTAGTAAAATTTAAATTTACACGAAGGGAAATTCTGGAATGATTTGTTAAATAGAATCCTTTTTCCAGCAGCAAATTTGGGGGGGCGAGGGGGAACGTTCTTAAATTGTTAAAGAAACTCGGAATGTCGGTAATTAGCGAATACTTGAATCTCAGCTGCGGCATTATGGAGGTTTAACTTGAGCTATTATTATTCGACACCTTTTAATGAATGAAAGGGGAAAATAAGTCAGCGAAAATGCTATAAAATCGTTCTGGTAATTGGTGGCAATTAAGGGGACATGACTTCTAACCAAAGATTTCCAGACGGAATGCATGTGTCTTTGTATGAATTAAATAAGTGCCCTCTGGGGCAGAACGGGATTTATCCCCAGTGCTATTATAACGATTGTTAGACAAATTATGTTTTGAAAAAATCTAAATTGCACGGCAAGTATATTTACGTTAAAAAAGCTTTATAATACACTAGAGATAGTTTATTCTCGCTCCCAAATGACGTCCTCGATAAGAGGAAGGATGAGTTATAAGGAAACAGATAATAAGCTACCCTGAAACATAGGGGTGGTTGCAACGGAAGAGCCTGGCTGCTATCTCTCGGCTTCAAGAAAATTGCTTCTTAATGATAATGACGTATAATTGCATTGGGTTGCGTCACATCATTGAATTATTTTCCCTTCAGGCGGCAAATTGGAAGCAAGAGAGAAGTGAGAGCGGATTTAAACGCTGCTAATCTCCACGCAAAATGAGCTTCCTTTACTACGATCCATTGCATAGAGTCCATACGTTCACTTGAACATTTGCATAACCTCCCACATTTCTCTCGGTGAGAGGACCGCAGTTTCGCCTTTGTTCCTCGACAAACACCATTCTCCTTCAACTCTAGAATTATTCTACTTTTGCATCATAGCAAGATATTTGTCCACGAGAGGGAAGATAAAGTTTAAAGAAATTGTAGCAATAAACCCTTGGTTTAGTTCTGCACGTTTGTTGGTTAAGTACGCCTTGAACATTTAGCATATCAAAAACATTTATGCCTTGGATTTTAGGCTTTAAATTAGGTTCTATCTATCAGTATTTTGATTTTCTTGAAAATGGTTCTAACGATTTTGATTAAAATGCCATATATTTAAGATATTTGTATGAGAAATGAAATGTATATTTTGAATTTGAACTTTCGTGGAAGGAATCATCGCTGTTAATTTTTTTATACGTTAACCGTGCAAAAAGAACGGGATCTCAAAGCTTTAAAAGATATGAAAATCGCTCAAAGTCTATGGTATTCTAATATTCCCCATTAAGAGAAATAACTGTCTGGTTTCCTTAATAAAATTCACAGATTACGAAATTATAAGATTATCCTAAGTCATCTGTGGTCTTAATTATTCTTATTTAGCCTTATTCTTATTTCCTTTCTTTCACTCACACTGCAAGTGTGATAAGAGTCTTCCCTGTTTTACTATCACTATTTGTCCTGCTATTTCAACAGCGAGAATGGTCGTTTCACTGCACATTTCCAAGCATTAACGCTAACAACTGTCTTGTGCTGTGTAGACAATGAAAATGAATAATACTAATACAATCTTTTGTTTTAACTCCACGTCACACTTCGCGCTAATTCTCAATTACGGAAACTGGCAGTATTAATTTCTATTAATACTAATTAATATCTAGTTTTACTTTGGATGTGGGCTTCGGTGATAGCTTTAATAGCCCACAATAGACGCCATTGAAGTATGTGGATGCTGTGTGCCAACCAAAGAGCTTGAAATCATTTGTGTTAAAATTTTAAAGAGTTCGATGATAATGTTAAATAATCGATTTATACTGTACATTTTAATTACCAAACAGTGTCATTATTATATTGTGTATTATTGTTAAATAATATGATTAATTATTTTATCATCAGTTGTTGGATTAATTGTTAAAATTGTTTGTTGCTGTTTTAAAATTAATTTTGTTATGTTTCTGCTCCTGTATTCTGGATCCACGTGGTCAACCTCAGATAACTTTAATATCTATACATTTGTGTAAATCACTGAACGTGCCATTCTGTTTGAAACACTAACTTTAAATCGTGAAAACCTAAATTAACTAATCCAGTATTCTGAACTAAAAAGAACTCCAAAATAAATTTGTAGGCACAGTAGTTATTTTTAAAGAAGAAAACATATTCGTATGGTAATACGGTTTGATAGTGTTTGAATATGACGTCATTGTCTTTTCCAGCGTAGATAAAATGCTCCGGAATCCCACTAGAATTAGTAAGATAATTAACGACAAAGCGTCAAATTCCAAGTCTTTGTGCCCATTAACGAAGGGAGAATTGCATTTACAATAGTGGTGTCAGATGTGGGGATGGCCGATAGTAAATCCACGGGGATAGAAGATCGCCATCTAAGCCGCTGGTTCATTCAGTGGCGTATAGAAGTGTATATGTAGACAACGACACAGTTGTTATTTTTATAGTTATATTCATGGCACACAGTTGGGGACACTGAGTGAACAAAAGAATGACTAGGTGATAAGTCGCATGATAATTTGACGTCGTGCAAGACTGCTAATGCCATTGCAACAACTTGAAACCAACCAAATGATAGTTCAAATACTTTTCCCTGCGCTTCAACAAGAGCATTGCGTCAACCCGCTCTGCGCACAAAGTTCTGAATTCGATTCTAGCCTAGAGCGATATCATTTGAGTGCAGACAAACCCACATGGAACAAATTACCTGCACAATGGTGATGCTTTGACCCACGTAATTACTAAACTTGTTAAATTAATTGGAAAATAAATAAGCTTGCTTGAGTAAATATATTAATTTACATTTGATGTAATAAATGCAGAATATTCTCGGAAACTCAGATACAGTGTAACGCCACTGAGCCCGATGCCGCCGCGTGCCCATAAAAGCAACCACCAATCCCTCCACCAGTAGTTTGTCATTCTATAATGCTGAACAATAACAATATGTCGGTTTTTCTCAGCTCCCCCCACACAGGGATAAAATCTCCCTAATCTTGGCGCGCTTTGAAGCAATAGGGAAGGTGATCCTTTAATACTTCATCACTATCTGCATATAGACCAAACACAGGCGCATGTCTATACCCAGGATAACAGTCCTGAGGAAGGGAGCCAACCAACGAGCGGAATTAAACCGCAGTAAAAATAAACATTGCTAAGTTTGTAATGGGAACGTAACGCAGTGAAATAAGATCGCTTCAGCTACTCCATTCCTTTGTGTGAAAACGATACGATTTAACTGAGGCTTAACACACACCAAGTGAACCTATATCAGCTGCATACAGGCTTTTGCAGACAAGAACTAAAGATATTTGGGCTGGTAATTGGCGATAGTATAATAAACACTATTGTGCGCGTGCGCATGTGCGTGTGCGTGTTCTCGAATACTTTCCGTACAAACAGAACTCAATTTGAAGGCATTAAAAGATTTGACTATCGCTTAAAGCTTTGGGATTCCGTTCTCTTTGCACACGTAACATATAAAAAAATGAACAACGTTATTGCATTTCACGAAAGTTTCAAGTTTTCCGAATCTGTCATAAACAACGACGAATATCTTCGAAATGATTCAGCCTACAAGAAAATTTATTGAGACATAAATTGTTCATTTTAGCAAGATCTACATTTTTTGTATAGTATGATTTGGTCTATCTCTAACGGTTTACCAGTTATGCAAAAGTCGTCCAGAGTAAATACGACTACAGGGGCTATAGACAGAAAATTCAAGATATAAATTTCATTTGTCATAAAAATATCTGAAACATATGACATTTTAACCAAAATCGTTAGAGCCATTTTCAAGAAAATAAAAATTTTCGAAAAATTTTCCATGTAAAGGGTAGTTAAGCGTGGGGCTATTTTCTTCAAAATCTTCGTGTCGCATCCTTGAAAGACATTAAACTTAAATATCAAATTTGGTTTTTAACTGACTTTTCGGTTTTGAGTTATACTGTCCACAGACACAGATACACACACACGGACCTTTTTCTAAAAATGCTTTTTGTAGATTCAGGGGTCACAAAACATATTTAACAGCGAAATCTCGACATCAAATTTTTGGGTGGAATACAATACTTCCCCTACTTACCAGTATAGAAACTAAAAATGCTTTTTTTTGGTATAAATCAGCAGTATGCGAGTGAAATTGCAGCACATAATTCATGTTGTGAGCAAATGATACACTCACACATAGGATTTTATTGGTTAGTGTTGTGGATTAGACGTTTAATTGAATGCACATTTACGATGAGCAATTAAGGTTAAGCAGTAGCAAATTTGTCTAAATGTTTGATGATGTAATCAGTGCGTGATTCTGTTGTTTCAGGTAAGCCAATGATAATGCTGTCTGGATAAAGCTGTTACCGCATCGAGGTATGTTTTCACACGCTTTTGTTATCAAGAATTTGTTTTAAGATTTCGTTCCTATGCAATTAATTAGAATGTGTAAAGTTGAAGGTACTATGAGTGGAAAAACCTTGACATTTAGACATTTAACCTTTGAAGGGAAAAGTGGTATTCTAAAAATAGTCTAAAACAAATTATAAGTAGAGTCGTGTTTGTTGAAGGTATATTCATGGGGCGCTTAAGGTATTTCGGAGGCCAAAATGACATAGACTGCTCATTTATATTCATGCAATGAGTCCTTTTTTCCCATATACATCATGTGTCATTATTTCGGAACTATGTCGAAAGATACATTTCAATTCGGCAATGGAATTGGTAATAAACTGTCGTGGGTAGATACGAATGACAGTCAAAATAATGTCTCCCCGCGTAGAGTGCTCCAAGAAATTAGTGATATCGATTTATTCAAATGTTCTTGATATTTGCATGAAGTGAATGAGGTTGTACGTTTTATTACGTGTTGGCATTACGGGTGCCGTTTTAGCCAACATCAATTAGCACTGGAGGATTGATGTGGCAGCGTTGTAGCTTTTAGAACGCCATGGTTGAGAAAATAGTTATGCAAATATTATGGCCCACAGGGGTAGTAGAATCATATCGAGAGAGAGAGAGAACGGAGCTTAGCATGGCTTTCCCGCCGCGCCGTACAGTCGGGGTGCATTTGTGAACGTACCTAAAAACATAAATACACCCTCTAGCTAATGATAATACTTGTGATTTTTATTTAAATTTGCATAATTTTCTAGTAACTAGAAATGCTGTTGGCAAATGCTGCCGGCGTGTAGGCGTAATTCATATGGCTGTACTGAGCAAGGGGAAAAAATCCTGTTAAAGTGCAGCATTAGTTCCAAATGACACTTGAGTTTGAATATCCTAACCTTAAAAACACCAAACAAGCTTTCCTATATCTTTAAGGTGGCATCAAACTTTCATAAAATGGAACATCGTTGTTCATTTTTTTATATGTTACGTGTGCAAAGAGAACGGAATCTCAAAGCTTTAAACTATTTGACTATCGCACAATGCCATTATATACACAACATTTGTTATTTAAGTAGGTTTTTAAAAATGTATAATACATTCACATTACTTCTGTTTCCATTGTTTAATTAACTATTCTTACAAAATATTATTCTTTTATCTATTTTGTTACTCGAGATAAACATATTCTCTAGAAAGTGTTTTATAGTTGCATATAAATTGTGTTTTAACAGAATCTACGTGTTTTTTGCATGAATATTTTATCTTATACGGTTTATGAGATGTCTAAAAATAGCCAGGCTGCAGTAGACTTCTGAGGAATTCCCAAATAACATTTATTTTGTCATAAAAATCACTTATGTGTATTTTAGTGCAAATCGTTAGTCATTTTTGAGATAATCATTTTCGAGTATACTGTTCACAACGGTATCCCTCCGCGTCAACCTCGTGTTCATATAAGCTGCGACTAATAAATAAATAAACAAACACCACGTGGACACTATTCTTGTTAATATTATTTAGTATTTAATATTAAAAGTTTAAAACTATAAAAATCTTGAAAACTTACAGATCGTTGCCAGTATTTAAGGTACTATATTTTGTGGTGTGCTTTGGTTTTCCGTGTATCGTGGCTTGTGTTTACATCAAGTTGGGATCTATAGTGCTTTAGAAATGGCTTAAGTATTACTAGGCAGAGTAATGTCACTGAACGTCTAAATTGCAAGATATCTTACCTGATAAAATAGTGTATTTTTGTAACCTCGCTCTGTAGCAAAGAAAACGCCGACTGTATACTTCCGGAGGTGCATGTTGTGATCACAAGTAAGAAGTACAATACTGTAGAGTTAGAGAAGTTCACTTTGTACGTATTTTGGCTGACGCTGTCGTTACTCTCTGCCTTCATCAACACTATTCCTTTAAAGGTTTCACGGTTGGATTTTTTTCCTTTTCCGCTCAAAGGCCGTGACAAATTCCCTTACACAGGGTTCGCAAAGGGGAATTAACCAGCTCAGATTCCCCTTCAATTTCTCGCTTTGTGTATCTCACACCATATCGAGCGTTCTCTGCATATTTCGCATTTCCTTCAAGAGCTGCCTGCCTCTTTTTATCCTCTGCTTTATGAAATAGAGCCAGGCACTCAAGTGTTTCATAAACTTATTAAACGTTACTTAAGGAATAATACCCCTTCTGTCTTCAAAACACAGGAAACTTGTATAAACATTAAAAAAATTAGGTCATCATTGAGTAATTTTATTTATATTATTTTATTATCGTGTTATTTATTATATTGCTTTATCATTACATATACTATTGTATTATGTTGTTTATTATGTTACACTGTTGTTCTTGGCAGTCGTCAGAAGTCATTTTAGCCCGCTTGAGAATCGATCACACACGCATTACCCATGGACACCTTTTACTAATGTTTACAACCGTTTTCCATTTTCATTTGCACCACTATTCGCACCTACTCATTATGCTTTCCTTTTCCCTAACATTTCTAATTATTTTTAAACTACTCAATTCATTCTAACCTTATTCTTCACCTCCCCTCTTTTTTGTTTCGTAAGTTTTCTAACCATTTGCTAATAAATTCGCCAACCACAATAACTAATTTTCTTCTTAACCATTTATTATTCTCTTCCTCTTTCTTTCCCCACTTTCCTTCGACACTTTTCCTTCTGTTCTTCCTTGTATCCCTGATTACAGTTAACTAAACTGGCTGTTCTTCCTAGTTACATAGCGTATGGTTTCCAGTATATCAGCATAGTTTTTCTATCTGACGCCCACTTGCTCGCTATGTCATTTTTCCATATACATGTATAACTTCGTTATTCAACCCTCATTCCATTCTACCCACATACTAGAAGTGAACCATACACCTATTCAGTTGCCAATGCTGATCTAAATGCAACCATACATCGTTAGATGGCACCACGTGTATGTGTATTTCTAGACTCGCTTCAGAGTGACGCCATAAATTGGAAAGCAAAATGAACACGGTGTATCTCCTTATTTCTTCATAATATTAATCGTATCAGTCAATAACTCTATCAACTCGGAGTAAATGATTCATGCTGATGAAAAGTTATATTCCAAAATGATGTACGTATGGCAGAAGGTTATAACTTGTAATAAACGAGAAAAAGCATGGCCTACAGTGTCATATTTAGCCTTTCATCCGCGAGATATGCATACGTGTCAACGGAATGTCATTGTTGCGTCTCAATAATCTATAGATAATAACATTTTGTTTTCTGAAGCGTCCGTTTGTCCGCAGTAGTTCCATAATTATTAATCAGTTTGACCAGGTAATGGCTCAGATGCACTTAATTAAATGACGGATTACCACCGCTAGAGAGTGCGTTAATCCCAATCAGCTGGGTCATTGATAACATTGGTGACGTCGTTCGTAATGATTAATACAGTACCTGCCCTTGGTACTTCAGTTAGTTATGGCTCATAGTATCTCCTGGTTAACGTGAATTACGTTCCACCACGTCATTTGTTTTTTATCAAGCTCTACGTCATGCCTTTTCAAAATGGAACAAAATATATCTTTATTTATATTTCTTGCACTTCCATTACTTCTACTCACTGTTTTGCAAACAGTACCTTACTTCCTACAAAAGGTTCTGTTTTAATTTTTTATTTATTTAAAATACTATGACGCCGGGTTCGGTGCACAATAAAGGATCGACGGGGCAAAGGTACTTCACACCACATGCCGTGGCAAAGGCGTTCAAGACCTCACACGACTGCTGTGTGTAATGTGTAACGTGTAATGTGTAACAATCGGCAGAAACAACAGGGGCTTCGAGAACGTTCGTGAGACTTCTAGCTGCATTATTTCCGGTGCCTGTGTGGGCGGAACTCGAGAAAGATCTTCGTCGTAATTAGTGCTCGAGAGACAGAAAGTGGAGAAAGACACTAGAAGGACTGAGGAAGGTTATGAGAACTGAGTTATGATATCCCGAGATAGATGAATTTGTTGATTGGATTCTTTGTCATTTAACGATTGCCATCTCAAAACTTAAAGATGTTTTTGAAGTATTCAATTTTTGTTTCCAATTTGTCATATGTATCACCGAACCCTATCTGGTGAAGAATCGTTACATTTTGATTTTCCTGATTTTAATTTTCTGAGATAGGCCAAACAAGTTCCTAAGTTTTCAAGGATTGCTTTTATCAATTTCTAATGTGTACTAGTGTAATAAATCTAACTTTTTAATAATTAAAACTATGTAGGTTAGGTTATACTTCAGAACAAGAAATATCAATATTTTATTACGCATTTTTTTCACTAGTACGACACAAATTTAAATACTTTTGACTTGGGATGAAGAATTTTGACTTGGGTGCTTTAACCCTAGCTCTAATAAAATATTCAACACTGTCAACCAAGTTGTTTCTATTTTTCCCCCCTTTGTGTGTGCAAAACTACTTTCCTGAATTTAAAAAAGTGAGGTTAGGCCGTTTTTACGCACATTGCTTATTCATTCGAGTTTGACTTATGCAGTTCTCGCAACCCACCAACCCATTCAACCCCCTGAATGGTATACGAATCCTTTTCTGAGACCTCATTAATGAAAATAGCATTAGAATACATTATGTACTGTGGTGAAGTAGTTGAGAAGGTAATAATAGGGAATTATAAACTAAAATACTTCCATAACGAACTAAAAGGTGCACCTTTGTTTTTCTTTTGTTCGCTAAAGGAAAGGTAGCGTTTGAAGGGGAACGTGGTGTTTGTGCTCTTGACTTCAAACGTCTAGGTGGCGGCAAGATAAACTTTTCACATCGTTATCGCTTTACGCTTAGGGTTTCTTCTTTTCTGTTTGTTTCTTCACAGTCTCAGCATTACAATCACGTAACCACACAACAAAAGCCTTCTCTCAGCATCTTTTCTGTTTTCTTCTAGTGTTTTTCAACGCGGCACCCGAATAGACTAAAGACCCAGTTTATTAATAGAGCGGTGCTGGAACACCAACAATGATGTCTGGAGAGAAACAATGAAGCATTGCAGAGTTTCACTCTTATTCAGGTCGTAGAAAGTACAACAGTCATGTGACAAAAAATCTAATATGTTGCATTCACATGACTTTCTCCACTCTTGTATCAACTATTCTTAAAGACATTTATTCCTCTATCCACTTCATATAAAAAGGTATAAATAGTTGCACAGCTATCTTATTAAATATTTACATATAGGGGAATACAGTAGGCTTGAGCAATAGTCAACTTTTTAAGAGCGGGCATTATGCGATGGCTTTGAAATTTTGGTCACTTTGCATAGCGAAGAGAGAAAGAAAAAATAACTACTTACTTGTTATTTGACAAAATAGTATAAGTATTTGATAATTCAAAGGAATAACAAGGAATGTCTTGAAAATGATTAGCTTCACAATAGATAAATAAAAATAATCTGATGTGTTGCACTCATATGACTTTCTCTACTCTTGTACTAACCATTCTTACAAACTCTTATTCCTATATCTTCTTCGTGTTAGTTAAAATAAACATTTGTACAAATTATCTTATTGCTTATTTCCTTGTAGGTGCAAGGAGCCCATGGGAATACAGTAGGCTTTGAGCGATAGTCAAATCTTTTAGAGCTTTCAAATTTCGTTCTCTTTACACACTTAACATATAAAAAAATGAACAACGATGATCCATTTCGCTAAAGTTCTAAGTTTTCCGAAACTCACACACATAACAAGGAATATCTCCGAAATGGTTCACTCTACAAGAAAATTTATTGAGAGACAAATTGTGTATTTTACCAAGATCTACATTTTTTGTATATTATGATTTGGTCTATCTCTGACGGTTTACCAGTTATGCAAAAGTCGTCCAGAGTAAATACGACTACAGGGGCTATAGCCAGAAAATTCAAGATATACATTTCATTTGTCATAAAAATATCTCAAAGATATGACATTTTAATCAAAATCGTTAGCCATTTTCAAGAAAATCAAAATTTTCGAATAATGATCCATGTAAAGGGTAGTTTAGGGTGGGGCTATTTTCTTCAAAATCTTCGTGTCACATCCTTGAATGACAAACTTAAATACCAACTTCGGTTTTTAACCGACTCTTCGTTTTTGAGCTATGCTGTCCACAGACTGACACACAGACACACACACGGACCTTTTTCTAAAAATGCTTTTTTTTTTTGGATTCAGGGGTTCTCAAAACATATTTCCGGTGAAATCTCGACATCGAATTTTTGGGTGGAATACAATACTTCCCCTACCTACCAGTAGAGAAAGTAAAAATAGATATATAAAATTAAGTAAAGAAAATTGGCAAATTGTCTGGGATGAGATATCTTCTTGTGTAGTAAAATTTACGGTTTACCACTCATACAAAGGTTTTTCAGAATGAAAGGGACTTCAGAGGCAATTCTTAGAAAATTTAAGATATATATTTGATTTGTCATGAAGATATCTTAAACAAATGGTAATTTAGTCAATGGTTGGAGTGATTTTTGACAAAATCAAAAGTTTTCGAAAAGTTTCTATGCCCTCCTTCGCCCAATATTGTTCCTGAAATTGATAGTTCAACGTTTGAGGTTGTGAAGCCTGGCATAAATATCCTGATGCTCTTTTTCTTCCTTCACTCCTTTCCCGAGGAGTCGAGTGCTTCGACAGGAATAAGATGCAAATAAGCACTTAGTTGATCGATGTCTGAACCCACACTTAGTTCAACACGAAGAGTGGAATTTAAAAAGAAAAGCCTGCGTTGAAGGAATCTGAATGGGATTCACGTATTAGTTAGATACAGCACCAGTGTTTCCTATAAATATTGATCTGTTTACATGAAGTGCAGTTTGTGCAGGAGTAGAGAAAGTCGTGTGAGTCAAATACATCAGATTTTTAACCTTTTGAAGGTTTTATAATAATCAGTACGAGGTTGTTTACTGATATTTATTTAACTGACGAATTGTGATTTGAAAGACGCTGTTTAAGTTTATATTGACTTATATTTCTTGTTTTGTGGTAAAATATTTTGTTTAAACCCTCTTAAAGTTGGCATGACTCATCACTGGCAGTTATATTAAACTTCACAAATGTATAACGCTTGCAAATATAACAAAGGCCCCGTTATGCGTACAATTTCCGAGAGATGCTTTCTACAGTTTCACGTGCGTAAAAATTGCCTCAACCCATTCAGTTTGTACATGTAACGTCACTTCACTGAAACGCTTAATGGAACAAATTTGTAACATTTGGAATACATTTTAACGATAGTCAAAGGATCGATATCAGCCACCCTTCGATATGACAGTCGGAAATCCAATGGGAAATGCTGTTTACATTCTCTGCCATGTACCTTTAGGTATAGCAGTCTACCCAGCTTCAGGTTCTGGATAAAAACAATTTTAGAAGCATATCTGCGAAAACAACACACAAACTGCTACATAAATACCAAACGCTACTATCTTTCAAAGATTACACATAAATATTTACAAGAGTATCCCTGTTGCGCGATAAATAGATTACTATAAGTGTAAAATCTTTTCTCGCCGCCATGTTTAATTTATTGGTTCGTCGGCAACAACACTAAAAAAATTTGAAGGCAGTGAAAACAAAGGAAAAACAGATGGCACAAAACATAGAGTTGCAAAAGCATGAAGCTATTTTGCTTTTATATTCTATTTCGCAAAACTGGCATTTACTTGAAAACTTTTCAAAAGCTTTTATTTTATTTTTCAAAAGTGGCTATTTTTATTACTTGAGGTACTATAACTTCTATAACTGGTAAACGTTAAGAAATACGAAAACGTATATGATATCTTTAAAACTACATTGTTTGTGGTGTAAAACTTGGTCTATCTCCCATGTAGGTGTCACTAGTTATGCAAAAAGCATCAAAATGCAGAGGAATTGCGAGATAAACATCTCATTCGTCATGAAAATATCTTGCACCTATCGCATTTTAACCAAAATCGTTTGCGAAATTTTTGAGAAAATCAAAAATTTTCGAAAAAGTTTCTATGTAAAGGGTAGTTAAGATACAGGAATTTTCTTCAAATCTTCATGCGGCATCCTTAAAATATGTTAAACTTAAATATCAAGTTTGATTTTTAAGAATTTTTTCGTTGCTCACAAACAGCCATATAAAGCTTGTTCTAAAGACCGTTTTTTTTTTTATACAGGGGCCTCAAAACATATAGTTCCGGTGAAATCTTGACATGGAGTTTTTGGGTCGCATACAATACTTCTCGTTCTATAGGTAGTGGAGAAAGTAAACAGGGATTTAACGTGTATATCTGAAAAAAGACTTCGGGAAAGTAAATGTGATAGAATACGAACACTAAATTGTGATAGTCCTGTAAACGCTAACAAACACATTTGATGGGCACTTGAAATATTGACTCACGCCATATCCAAATTAATTTTTGAAATGCATTTTTGTTATTTACGGCATGCTAAAACCGCGAATATATGATTAAAGCATTGCGGTTGCACCAGGCCCATGCAAGGCTCACTTCAGCGTGTTGCATTTGTTCACTCCAGCATGCAGATTGGCCAAAGTAAACGCGGGCTTTCACGGCCGGAGTGAGGGTTTCAGTTACAAGTAATTTTCCTGATTAGGGGTCATACTCTACTGGAAGATTTCGTCACAGCTGGAGTAGACATATTGGAAGTTTCTGGATCAAATATCTGTGGACCACTGCCCTTACTTCGGAACCAACACTTGATATTAACTAACCTTAAAAGCGGATGCAACAAGTCAATTGGCATCCAAATTTGAACAACTAACAGAATAAAGCTATGGTAAACGCAAGATCAATTGTTAGTTTCTCTAACACGTTTGGATACGCCTGTAACCATTGTTAAAACTTTTTATTCCTCTATCTTCTTCGTGTTAGTCGACATAAACATTTGTACAAATTATCTTATTGCTTATTTCCTTGTAGGTACAAGGGGAATATTAGAATACGGTAGGCTTTGTACGATATTCAAATGTTTTAAGGCTTTGAGATTACGGTGTCTTTACACAGCTAAGAAATAAAAATATGAATAAGGATGTACCATTTAACTCGCACACATAAGGAATATCTGCAAAATGGTTCACCCTATAAAAAATTTATTTGAACATAAATTCTGTGTTTTAGCAAGATTTACATTTTTTGTATAGTAAGATTTGGTCTATCTCTTACGGTTTACCAGTTATGCAAAAGTCGTCCAGAGTAAACAGGATTACATGGACTATAGCCAGAAAATTCAAAATATGACATTTTAATCGAAATTTTCGAGAAAATCAAAATTTTCCAAACATTTCTTAAAAACCAAAGTTGATATTTAGGTTAGACATATTTTAAGGATGCGGTATGAAGATTTGAAGAAAATTCCTGTATCTTAAAAACCCTTTTGATTTTCTCAAAAATTTCTCAAACGATTTTGATTAAAGTATCATAATTAAGCTGTTTTCATGACGAATAAGATGTATACCTTAGAATTTTCTGCGAACTTCCTCACAAGTGCTCTCCATTTTGATGATTTTTGCATAACTGATGATACATGGGAGATAAATGTAATTTAGAAACTTCTTAATAAAACCTCATATATACGTAATGCAGTTATACGTATTATATTTCAGTGAAATAAAACTGAATTTTCGGTATTATGAGCATAGGGAATAGATTACCTTGAAAGAATCTCCAGGCATATTTTCCTTATCTCTGTTAACAAAGAACGGCGGTCGGCTTTCGGCCGAGAAGTAAAATATTTTTGGTATCTGGTGTTTACTGTTGAACAGCGGTTTTGTCTTTCAGTTCTCAGTTATTTTTAATCACTCTTGGAGAACAAAAGGAATGTTACACAGTATAATAGTTTAGAAAGTAAACGTCATGCGAGAGGTGAAACAAGCCAAATTAACTGATTTATTTAAATGTCGACTGTATTGCTTTTTTTAAAACAAAATATGATATAATTTGTATATCTTGTATAATACTTTTGTAAACTCATTAATTACGCAATAAATCTATAAATTGAGTGATACATAAGCTGTCATTTGTTTTGATGTTTCAAAAGTGTGGGGTTGCTTTGTTTCGTTTGTGCATGTGGGGTGCGTGTGTTGTGGTTTTGAGTCGCCCGCCCTGCTTCAACTCATAAAATGATGAATGATATGACTAAATAAGCCTGAGTGCCGTAAATTACTGGCGAATTGCCTTTTGGCACATTACCATATTATTTATTAGCAGCAAGCGCAAGTGTTCCCATGTAGCCTGAGGTTGGTTGCTTCCCATGTAATTGTCGTGTCGTTTACATAGGCTACCATGCAAAATTCATTTTTGTTGTACCTATTCTGATATTCTGTCATTTCTTAAGTGGATTAATGTAATTAATAGTGTAAGTTTTGGTTAAAATGTGTCTTTTATGGTAAAAGTATTTGTCCTAGACGGACGTTCGAGGTGTAGATTGATGCGCCTGAAGGAGAGCTTCAAATCCATCCCTCGTTTGTTCAGATCGGACTACTGGTTCTGGAGTTATTTAGGAAATCAGTTTTGGTAAAATGTGACTTTTATGGCAAAAGTATTTGTAAGAATGGTTGTTACAAGAGTAGAGAAAGTCATGTGAGTGCTACACATCAGATGTTTTATCTGTTAAGCGTGCAAAGAGAACGGGATCTCAAAGCTTTAAAAGATTTGACTACTGTTTGGCTGGCGCAGTTGGTAGAGCACCTGCCTGCTGTGCTGGAGGTCCCGGGTTCGATTCCCGGCAGGGGTATAGAAATTTTTCTCCAGCCAGGATTATTCCTCATCCTTCACTGAGTCTGGAAGTATGAATGAAAGTGTGAATGTGCTTGTGAATTCAAAGAATAAAACCCCCAAAGATAGAAAAACCCAACGTAAACGTGTAATACCATTTGTCAATAGGCAAGGCCGCCGATATGAGCTCTGCAGTTAAAGGAACAATAAAAACAAAAGCCTACTGTATTCCCATATTCTCCTTGCACCTACAAGGAAATAAGCAATAAGATAATTTGTACAAATGTTTACTTCAACTAACACGAAGAAGATATAGGAATAAGAGTTTGTAGGAATGGTTAGTACAAGAGTAGAGAAAGTCATGTGAGTGCAGCAAATTCAATGGTAAATTCGTAAAATTTTAGAAAGTAGCTATCAAATATAAACATATTTCAGTTTCAGTTTTGTCTTGGTTAAATAGGTAAATTGACTAACATTTTCAGTTATAAAAAGAAATGCAGGATAGAACATACTAAATCGCAAATATGTTTCGTTCCTAAAAGACTAAAATACGTTTTCCTGATATACAGAAGGAAGGGATCATGTATCTAAATCGTTAAATCGTAAAGCAAGTTTCTACCGTAAGTCATAAAGTTGCAGTGCATTTTATTTCAGCTGGGAGGAGGAAATATAAGGAGCCGATATGAAAACCTTTCAGCAAACATGAATTACTTTCAGTTGGAGGTGGAACAAAAATAAGAGGCCGCGCAATACATATCTCAAAAAAATATCGTGAATGGTGTTGGCTTGCGAAAGTTAAGACTGGTAAAGTTGCCATGGCCCACTACATCAGCACCGAAGCAGTTCCTACTGCCGATTTATGGGAGGGAAAAAGGCATATCATGCGTCACGAAGCCGGATATGAACCGGCAAGGAAACAATGAACGTTTCTGGAAACGAAAATGCCAAGATTGAGCAAGCGAAATGTCGGAGAGTTGTTTCCAACTGAATTTATTGGGCTTTTCACTTAAACACTTTCTTGTGCAACACTTCACTCATGAGATAAGTGCATCTAATCTCTTTCGAGGCCGAAGCATTGCTTATATTTACGTATAGTAGAGGAAATATTGTATTCCACCCAAAAATTCGATGTCGAAATTTCACCGGAAATATATATTTTGAGGCCCCATGAATCCAAAAAAAAGCATTTTTAGAAAAAGGTCCGTGTTTGTGTCTGTGGACAGTATAACTCAAAAACGAAAAGTCGATTAAAAACCAAAGTTGGTATTTAAGTTTAATGTCTTTCAAGGATGCGACACGAAGATTTTGAAGAAAATAGCCCCACGCTAAGCTACCCTTTACATGGAAAATTTTTCGAAAATTTTGTTTTTCTTGAAAATGGCTCTAACGATTTTGATTAAAATTTCATATGTTTGAGATATTTTGATGACAAATGAAATGTGTATCTTGAATTTTCTGGCTATAGCCGCTGTAGTCGTATTTACTCTGGAGGACTTTTGCATAACTGATAAACCGTAAGAGATAGACCAAATGTTACTAAACAAAAAATGTAGATTTTGCTAAAATACACAATGTATGTCTAAATAAATTTTCTTGTAGGGTGAACCATTTCGGAGGTATTCCTTGTTTTGCGAGTCAGTTTTGGAAAACTTAGAACTTTCGTGAAATGCAACATCGTTGTTAATTTTTTTTTATATGTTGAGTGTGCAAAGAGAACAGAGTCTCAAAGCTTTAAAAGATTTGACTATCTCGCAAAGATTACTGTATTCTAATATTCCCCTTGTACCTACAAGGAAATAAGCAATAAGATAATTTGTATACATTTTTATTTTAACTAAGACGAAGAAGATATAGGAATAAGAGTTTGTAAGAATGGTTAGTACAGGAGTAAAGAAAGTCATGTGAGTGTAACGCATCAGATATTTTTATATTTCTAACGCATTATCAGGAAAACATGCAAACATAACCTAGCAGGTGAAATAAATAAACATAAAACACTAAGAAGCCGTAAAAACGATAGTCTGTTGTTCGGCAGATGCACATCAGAAGTCGCTGCAGCAAATTAATGGCGCCCTTCCAGCTTGTCTGTCGGAACCTGACCATGGACTAGTTGAATACCACATACCGGAGACCGTACGTTTACTATCCTTGATGTACGGAATGAAAGTAATTGTCCTTTCCGCTCCAGTAATGCCAATTTCACGTCTCTAAATTTCATTAAACGAGAATCGCACGTGCTTCAAGCCAGAAACGTCATTCCTATTAATCCTTGTGACCCTATGCTTCTTTGCTACGTAATTCGATGTCAGATTTCATCGGAGATATGTTTTGAGGACCTCTGAATAAAGAAAATTAGGAAAAAGCTGTGTGTGTGTGTGCGTGCGCGTGCGTGCGTGCGTGTGTGTGTGTTTTATCTCTGCAGAATTGCACTACAAGATGGCAGTGTTTTTATGTGTCTTGTATTTCATTTACCTCTTGTGTTTTGTGTCAGCTTGAAAAATTAGTTTTACATTAACATATGTGAAAATTTTGCTCTGTTAATTTGGTACTTAAGATGCCCCTATTTTATATACTTTTTCTTTGTCTATTATAATAAAGAATACAATTTGACTATTTTTATTAGTACGCTGGAGTATTGGCATTTTGCAATTATTGTTGGATGCAGGCTGGCTCAGGTTTGTGTCCTACATGATCTGTGTACAAATCATTAGCGATATCGTTTGTTTTATATTTTCCTCGAACACCTCCCCCTAGCATTTTAAATCATTAATACCCTCATTTATCAAATAAGCCCCTATTTGGCAAATAACATTACCCAAATTCGCAAAACTCCTAATCTGTTTAAATATCTGATAAAAATATCTGATTACGAGCCACTTTTTATAAAGGCTTCGGTTTATACTGCAGTGCGGTGGAATAAAGCGCTGAAAATGTAATAATGGCTTTTTATTATTAATCGATTGTTGGGTATGATGGCTTTCCGCTGTTCCTCGCCCACTTTTACTGAATGGATGAGGTACATATCACTACTGGGGTAAAAATGCACATATCTTCATAGTTAATTACTTTAGGGGCATAAGCGCCGGTATTTTTGTAATTGGTACCTTAGTTCTGTCTCTTCGTTTAACATTTTGCCCATAAACCAATCAAAAGTTTTCCTATAAACTATCTGTTTTGCTTGCACTTCAGTGCGTGACCTACTGGCTTAAGTAGCACGAGGTAATTGGAACTGTTTCCGGTATACCATTCGTTATCATGAGAACGGCCCACTTTGCGCCACGCCTACCACTTGTTAAAATACTGTTCTTAATAAGTATAGTTATTACTTGGAAAATAAAGCAAATACTGATGTCATGTTTATTACACTATCCTCACTCGCCAACAAACATATCTGCACTTACACTCATAACCCCCCAGTATCAAATATTCAAAAAGTTCCATGCCTATTTTTAATCGATTAGACACTCTTTTTTCGTATTAATGTTTTTCGAATTTCACGAAATGAGTTCTAATTTATATGTTTTTTCGCTCTATGTGGCTAGTGTTATCGCTTTAATTTGGGGATTTATATTTAATTCATGCTAAATAACAATGGGTGGATGTTTTCGCGCATTCACTTTTACCAATTTTGGGAAATTAGCATGTTTTTGTTTTTTGTACTTATGGTTAGTATAAAATTCATCGGAATGAACTAATTTTTATATTAAAAATTGCTGGAATTTCGGATTTTTTCGAAAGATAAAGCAATTTCGCTTAAATCTGTACTCGCCGCTAAAATTCTCTGAAATAATATTGATTTATTGATCAACAACGCATAATTCGGAAAGATAATGCGAAAATCGCTCTAATATGTGTTTCACCTTTATTGTTAATGCGAAAAAAAGCTTCTTGTCTAAAATGATTAACGATTTTAATTGAAATGGCATATTATTAAAAACACACACACACACACACACACACACACACACACACACACACACACACACACACACACACACACACACACACAATTTGCACTCTTAATCATACTTCCAGAGTTCAGGGAGCAGGGGAATAATCCTTGCTGACGAAATCTTCCCATTTTCCAGCCGAGAATCGAACCCGTGTAGTCATTTTTGGTTTCTTCCAATACAACGAGAATTCTGGGAGATTTAAGCAGCTACTTGGAATTTGTATAAGATAATTTTGCAAAATTTCAATATATATTCCCTCTACCAGTGAAGTATGTGACGTATAAATTCTTCTTTCGATGTCTACAAATAAATTTTCATCTTGTATTTTTAAACACACAAAAACCTATTTTTACCTTACAAGTTTTTTGCCCACAGTGATATTTCCTATAACGTCGAAGAAATACTCAAATGCATACTAATTTGTAGAGCAAGGCTTCTTCTAAGAGACTGGTTAAAGCTTTATTCCCCCTTCTGTGAGGGGGTGAAGAATTTCAACGTAAAATATTGGGTATTATTTTTAAAACAAATACATTCGTATTATACTCTTAAAATATATACTACACCAAATTGTGAATTCCAATATTTAATAGGACTCCACAAAAAGACCCAAAACGACTTTTTCCTATTTTTTCGCATTTATTCTTCTTTAAACCAACAAATGAGTTCTCTTTGAGTATTTCCTCATTCTTTTGTGGCCAAAATGTGTACTTCCACTCGCAGCTAGTGGCAGATTGTGTGTTAAGACACTTTCTTTACAGATTATCTATCAATAATGAAATATTCTTCTCCTTCTCCAAGCCAGGGATTACGCTAACAGCTTGTTAAGTTATCCGGTAGTTTAACTCTGGAGTAGTCATCGTTTGTAGAATCACTTCGTGTCTTGTTGTAATGTTCTGTTTATTCTTCCATATACTTTTGAAATTTATTGATTACAGACGAATAATTATTAATCAAAAGTGCTGTCCGAACTTGCTGGTTGATAATTTCAGTGAACAGCTGCATTTGTCTTTGTCCTGTCGAATAATAAGTATTTGGAACAATGTATCCGGAAGTCCGGAGCATGTAGTTCACAAGGTGCACCAAGGACACCGACAGGAAGAGCAGATAGAATAATAAAGAGGCAGGGAGAGGCACCCTCGTTAAGCCGATCGACAAATTACCCATGATTTGCAGCATAATTTATGGTATTAGCGCTCATATATTATCTAGCGTGAAGCAAGGACTAAAGGAGGAGGATTTGAGCTGCCATTCTAGCAAGAAGGTTAGCCTTACTTTAGCAAATTGGTGTTGCAGTTGGACACCAGGGAACTAGGCAGCGTAATGATCGATTGTGGGACAAATCAGTTCACTGCCTAATCTGAAATGTTACGAGCACGCCGGGTGAAGGGAAACTTCTTAAATTCCTTGCAATATGTGTGTAATAGCTGCCTGTATCAGCTACAGAAAATACCCGCATCCTCCTTCATGTGTTTCTAAAAGATGATGCGATTTTCTCCATGTATTCTTAATTCAGACAAGTATGACGAAACAGTGACGTCATGTTTTGGCGAAACAAGCGCACCATGCTATTGCCTTGCATTAAAATATTGTGAAATGTAGGCAGTACCTTCTATATAGACTATATTTCTCTTGTTTCCGTAACAACAAATTGTAATTTGAAGGTTTTCTTGCGCGACCGGCAAATATATAAAACGTAAAGGAGGCTTTTAGGTTCTAAGGACTGCCGATAAATAATAGATCCCGATGAACACTTCTGTAAGACACTCAAAAGTCAGGAATTGTAAAAATACACGCTATTTTACTAGCTTAAGTCCTACCAACTTGACTTCCCAGCATTGATCCTACTGACATATGACCACATATTTTAATCTTTTTTGCGTCTGAAACCTGTTACCTCTTGACTTGTCAAATTCTAAGAATTTAATTACCTTTAATTTCTAAAATTACTTTTTAGATTCGGGTTACAAAACATGTATTTCCGGTTAAATTTCAATGTCGAAATTTTGGCTACAATGCAATACTTTGTCCGCTGTAAGTACTTAATATTGAAGCTATTGTGCTGTAATATAATGTGTGCAATATAAAAGCTCAACCTGTGTAAAACATCGAGCTTTTTATTTCAAACGTGTCATTGTTTTTTGTTAAATGACAATGGACATTTATGTATATTCAATTCAATATTTATGCCTCGCAATTCAGTTGAATAGTAACACTTCATTCCAGCTATTGTTTCCCAATGGCTTTGAATGCCTTGAATGATATAAAGCTATATTCATAAAATTATTCAGATAAAATATTGAAACGATCTTACTGTGACAAACTGTAATGTATTATTCATAAAATAGCCCTAGTCCTGGAAGCTACGTAGAGAAATTAATTTTGAAAACGAGCAGAGATGCCTTTAGCATCCCACATTCGCTCTTTCATCTCTGATTGAATATGCATGTGTGTGAAAAACCAACAACTGTGCATGGGAAAGTGATTCCATACGTACGTACGTACGTAGAGTAGATTTATTCCGCGCGGTACATCAATCTGTTTATTACACTGGCGGGAAAGGTGTGACAGAAATATATCATTTTTTGACCTGCACCACGAGGTGCCGGTAGACAATATTGCATCACCTGGATATCTGCAATCTATACATTGTTTATGTATGCCTATATACACCACGTCCAGAGAGATTCTGCTAATAACCCACCACACTAGGACGGTGATGGATTGGCGAAATTATCATACTCTATCCGTTTCAATTGTTTGATTATGCAAGCCTGTTGAAATGGGGGTTCTCAGTGATGAACCTAGTGCTGCCTAATCCCCTATTCTCGGGAGCTGCTATGTTGTGCAGTGAAACGCACACAAAACGAGTTTAGTAGCATGCACTGTGTGCGACCATCTCTGTGTTACGGGGATGAGGAATAAGTACTGTCCAATGACATGTGCAATACGCGGCCATAGGCGTGGCACTGTAATGATAAGCACAGGGGGGAGGGTAAGAAAGCCACATTTTAATTTTCTTCAGATTTATCTCCAAAATCTTAAAGCCCATTGTGGGAAAACTTGCAAATATTCCTTGAAATAAACAGCATTTTTTGTATTAAGTCGTTTTACAGTTCTATTTCGGTCTTTGGACTTTTTGTTCATTAAATTCACACAAACATCCACACTCCCATTCCAACTTCTAGTTTATAGACTATAGAGAATCTTGGTTAGAGAAAAATTCCGAGCCGCGAATCGAACCCGGGACACCCTTGCAGAACAGGCAGATGCTCTGCTTGCTAAGCTAAGGGCCAACATGTTTGAGATTTTATTCTTAATATTACTGAAAGCTAAATATTTAGAAAACTGTTTAAATTTTATTAGTAGAGGCTTTGGAAAATGATACTCATCCATAGAGGAAAAAAGAAAAGAAAAGAAAAAAAAAACTTCAAATAAGTATAACAGAACTCTATAAAGCATTATTCAGATGTTCTTGAATGTTTCAAAAGGTCATAACTACCAAAATACGCAACAAATAAGGGCACATTTAACCTTAAAAGAAAGAGGAACTATCCAAGTTTGTTTGCGTACTCAGTGTACCTTACAAATGCTCAGTGTACCCACCCTTGCTTATATGGGAAAAATGGATGCGGAAATTCATCTCTTCTTACACACACTTGAGCATATCACGGTTGACCATGGTGAAACTAGATGTAATCTTGCTGCAAAGTTCCTGGAGAACAGAGGGTAACGAATGTGTGTCTTTAAAATTCTTACAGGGAATCAAATCCGGTTATCGTGGTGGCCACGTTATAAATGCGTTCATGTCCAATGCGTAAAATCCAGTGGCAAGAGAACTGACATCTCGTCTCAGATAAAACAAATATTTTACCACAAAAACACAAGCCCAAAATTATTACGTTGCAAAGAACATATAAATCAAATAATATATGTATTTGCAATTGTTTTGAAATGGTGTTTAATTCTTTCCTTCAAGAAATGCATAGATTTGCAACATTACAGTTTAGAAAGGCTTGCATTATTTAATAGCTGAATTCCTGTCCCGCTAAACATTAAACTAAAAAGCTGTTGTGTATTTGTATTGTTAAATCCATATCCAGAACGAGAATGAGGCCGCAGAACGTGTTCGGAGTTTTCGCTCTGACACCACGCGCGGCAGTTGTTTCCGGAGGAAAGGACCTATGGCACCACAGCTTGTATTAATACTCTGCTATTTCACTGCGATGTAAAAGATACGGCGTTTGCACTCAAATGACTATCTAGCTATTTCTACAATCATTCCTCTATGCATTTCGTGTTAGTTGAGATAAACATTCGCAAAACTTATTGCTTGCTTTCTAGTGTGTGCAAGGGAATATGGGAATACAATAGGCTTTAAGTGATAGTAAAATGTTATAAACCTGGTTGCTAAGTGATGCATTTGAAATTCTCTTCTATTTGCATGTCAAAAGAAATGTGCGTTAGATATAAATTGTGTTTGAATATGGTCTACATTTTTTATTTAGCAAGATTTCGTCTATCTCTTGCATTTAATAGACGTGCAAAAGTTACACTCACTACTGAAGTCTTGTAAAAATATTCGCAGAAAATTCAAGATATATACTTCATTTATCATAAACGTATCTTGAACATACGAATGTGTTGAACCTATCAGTCTATAGTATTTTAGTTATAACATTCAACTTTTTTATATCACGTGGTATATACTTCCAGGATGACATTCACCACGAAGTTAAAAAAAAATGTGTGTTGCATTCACATGACTTTCTCTACTCTTGTACTAACTGCGGTTTTAACCGACTTTTCGTTTTTAATTATGGTGTTTATATATATATATATATATATATATATATATATATATATATATATATATATATATATATACACACACACACACACGAACATTTTTCTAAAAATGTTTCCTTTGTATTCAGGGGCCCTAAAAATATGATTACTTCCCATGAAATTTTGAGGTCAAAATTTTGGGCAGAATATATACTTCCCCTATACGTAGTACAGAAAGTAAAAATCTGATGTGTTGCACTCACATGACTTTCTCTACTCTTGTACTAACCATTCTTACAAACTCTTATTCTTATATGTTCTTCGTGTTAAAGATAAACATTCGTACAAATTGTCTTATTGCTTATTTCGTTGTAGGTACAAGAGGAATATTAGAATACAGTAGACTTTGTGCGACAGTCAAATCTTTTTAAGCTTTGAGATTCCGTTCTCTTTGCACTTGCTCTTAACATACAAAAATGAACAACGTTGTTGCATTTCGCTAAAGTTCTAAGTTTTCTGAAACTCACACACATAGCAAGGAATATCTCCGAAATGGTTCACCCTACAAGAAAGTTTATTGAGACATAAATTGTGTATTTTAGCAAGATCTAAATTTTTTGTATGTTATGATTTGGTCTATCTCTAACGGTTTACCAGTTATGCAACAGTCGTCCAGAGTATATACGACTACAAGGGCTATAGGCAGAAAATTCAAGATATACATTTCATTTGTAATCAAAATATGTCAAACATATGACATTTTAATCAAAATCGTTAGAGCCATTTTCAAGAAAATGAAAATTTTCGAAAAATGTTCCATGTAAAGGGTAGTTTAGGGTGGAGCTATTTTCTTTAAAATCTTCGTGTTGCATCCTTGAAATACATTAAGCTTAAATACCAACTTTGGTTTTCAACCGACTTTTCGTTTTTGAGTTATGTTGTCCACAGACTGACACACAGACACACAGACACAGATGGAACTTTTTCTAAAAATGCTTTTTTTGAATTCAGGGGATCTCAAAACATATTTTCGGTGAAATCTCGACATCGAATTTTTGGGTGGAATACAATACATCCCCTAGTTACCAGTAGAGAAAGTAAAACTGTTAGAGGAGGTTATGTTTGTTTTATGTCAAGAAGTTGTAGTGGAATGTGTGGACTCACACCCTTAACACTCTGTAACCTCCCTTGCAATGAACAAAGTCTTAAGTGAGATTTTAGTGAGCTTATTACATTTTTTTGTCTTTTCTGGAGCTACTATTTTTTAACGCTACATAACACTTTCCACATGGTTAAGTAATGACGGTATGAAAGGAAGGTGTAATTATTCATAACATGTTCGAAGTATCCATTAAAGTGAAGATAGTCGAATAAGGATCTTCAGCGCAGGACTTAGGATTCTGAGTGAGCGTGTCTTAACACATTAGCCTCGGTCTACTTGCTCAATGCTGCAGCACTTTCCTTAGGTCTTTAAGTGTAAATATTTTATGATGTGCCCTTTTAAGCACTGGATACGACCAAGTGATCACAGTAATTGAACTCAAAGGATTTAAGGCAAGCCACTTTCAGCTATATAGGAAAATCCCGGTAAATAGTCGGGCTTTGGTACAATTAAACCACAGCGCTCCCCATATTTCATGGACGATGAACACAGACCTCCAGGCATCTGGGCTCTTTGGTGCTTAAAAATTAAATAATGTAGCATCAGCGTCATCAGGATTTCGTTCCTGAAAATCATGAAAGCGTGAACTTGCCATAAAACTGTCTTAAAGGGCACTAAACACTCCAGTTTGAAGTCCACTGTCTTAAAGTGGCGATGGGTGCAAAATACAATAGAAGGACGATTGTCAATTGTCAAGCCATAATTTAAATCATGATCTGAATAGGGGTATAAATGCAGAAAATGTCATAACTTGCATCTTATGTTTTCTGCAAGGTCAACAACCTCAAACTATCTGGACCAGTAGACCGAAAATGAGGTGTGAAACAAACGGATGGTCTATCTCGCAGGGGTTGTTCACTTTTCGGCGCAGTTACGACCATCCAAAATACATGTGCGATTTATAGGAGAACGTTAGACAATCGACATATTGAAGTGGATACATATTAATATATTTATCTAAATAGTTATAAATATGAAAATATTTTCTGATATGCTAAACTGAAAATGTTTAGTAGTTCTTATAAAATATTAAGTGAATCTAACAGATTCGTTTTAAAATTATACTGTGATTGGCTGTCGCAAATATAGTTTTAATTGCTGATGTTCCAAATTTAGAACAGCTATGTTAATGCTTTAAGTTAATGCTATTCGTGTTACAAATCTTTTAGTTTTATCATCTTTTATATATTAAAAAAAGACTGATTTCCATGACGTTTTAGATTTTGAGGACACCAATATATCGATAGATCATTTTGATGTATGAATTGAAGAATATAAATTCATTCTGACATATTTAAGGTTATTAAATCTGTGAGTATGCCTGAAATATTTAAATATATATTCGAGCGAAGTAGAAAATTGCTAAGTGTTGGGATAATTACATCTGTATAGGTTATTATTAGATGGTAACTTGAATCTTAGTATGGCGTACACCAATGAAGTAATGAGGTTCGGAATATTCTCCCTGTTGGCGAAAGTTCATGAGCAGAAACTTTTCCCCAAGTCACTGCAGGTATCAAGAACTGTAGGATTCACTTTTGAACTTCCTCCGGCAAACTTAAGTCAGACTCTACTTAAATCCATTTCCAAAAGCTATGGCAGTCGACATGGAATGTTAAAAGCTTATAAAAAAGAAACAGTGGATATAGTTTTCTCATTTGCATTACAGACCACGTTTTGAGCATATGCTACAAGTAACGGATTTTTCTCAGATTCTTTCAGACACATTAGAATAAATGAATAAATATAAGGAAGACTTCTCAGTTTGTATCAGATTCTCAAACTCCAGCATCTTCAGCATTCCTTCAGCCTTGGGGTGGGTGCTAATAGTGAAATTTGACCAAATATTGTGAAAAGTTAAGCACTTAAATGATTTTCGTGGCAAATTTAAGGCATATACTTGACAATGTTAAAATTCAAGTTTTCAAGGAACATTTTCTCAGGAACAATTAATTTATCTACTTAAAATATTTACAGCACATTATATTGACTTTCACATGGAGGTCTTTTGGCAGTTGTCAATTGTTTCATTATAAATATACTAATCACTTCAAAATTTCAAAACTATAGATAATTTTTAAAACATGGCCATCTTAAAATGTATATCACTTATATAAACATAATGCCTGAAGGTATGAGCTTTCTATTTCTAACAGTTTCTGAGAAAATGTTCCTTGTGTATCAAAAAAATTTAGTTTAGAGATATCGCGTTTCAAAGTTAGAACTAACTTTTTCAGTATATTCCAGCACTGTAAGAGAGATAGGTTAGGTTGCCATGATAGATCAGTAACCAGTGTTACCAAAAATCAGTATGGCCATTTCAAAATTTCCCTCCTATAAACACCGTTGATAACGCCCACAAAAATGTCAATAAATTTACCGTAATCGCCCACTGAAAGCAGCCCTTTGGTAAATACTGTATAAAAATCCTTATAATAAAGATAAAAATTGAGGCATTTTACTAAGAAAATTCTCTAGTATCATATTTGCATTACCGGGTCCCAGTAACAAAATGGATAACTGTATGCTTTGTAATAGGCACGTCTAAAGTTAGAATTTTTCCGTACTTAAAAAGTTCCAGAGAATGCGTTTTCCACATTTAGAAAAGTCCATTTGTGTGTCTGTAAGTATACGTGTGAAACTCAAAAACGAAAAGTCTCCAACTTTCAAAGGCGTGGCACAAATATTTTCGATAGAACACTTCCTACCCCAGACTCCCATTTACATGGCGGCGCCGTGGCCGAGCGGTTAGCGCGCTCGCCTACCACCTAGGCGGCCCGGGTTCGATCCCAGGGACCCGCATGTGATATTCGTGGTGGACGAAGCGGCGTCAGGACGGGTTTTCTCCGTGTGCTCCGGTTTCCCCCGCCATCTCATTCCACTGGTGCTCCATCTTCATTCCATGTATCATCAGTGTCACCGCCTGCGGTGCTGTAGTAGTAAAAGCGGGCGTTAAACACTACAACAACAACAACTCCCATTTACAAGAAAATACTTTTATAAAATTTTGATTTTCGTAAAAATGGTTCAAGATAATTTTGATTACAATAGCGTAATGCGTTTTAAATATTTTCATAACCAGCAAAATGTAGGTACATATTGAATTTTCGTTACATTATGGACAAAAACTTACCACAGAAAATTAATATCTCATGAAAGCGTACTATTTATGTCAAATATACTCTTTCCCAGGTGTTCTATTTGAGTTTTTCAATATTTATGCGTTTCTCAAATGGGAAGCCATTGTTTATTTCTTCACTTTTTTTTCCCACCTGGTCAGTGCAAAAATAGGACAGCTAAACTCTTATGTGTTGCACTCACATAACTTTCTCTACTCTTGTACTAACCATTCTTACAAACACTTATTCCTATATCTTCTTCGTGTTAGTTGAGATAAACATTTGTATAAATTATCTTATTGCTTATTTCCTTGTAGGTGCAGAATACAGTAGAATGAAAGTTCGTTATTAATTTATTTGTATGTTAAGTGTGCTAACGAAATTTCAAAGCTTTAAAACATTTGACTATAGCTCAAAGCCTATTGTATTCTAATATTCCCCTTGCAGCTACAAGGAAATAAGCAATAATTTGTACAAATGTTTATCTTAACTAACACGAAGAAGCTATAGGAATAAGAGTTTGTAAGAATGGTTAGTACAAGAGTAGAGAAAGTCAAGTGAGTGCAACACATCAGATTTTTCATGAGTTATCCGCGTAGTAAATAAAGAATGACATAGTTACAATGCCCTGGCTAAGCTCGCCCAGCATCATTAGACCATTAACATTTATTGCCACATTGGGTGCCAGAGTAGACTAGAACAAGTTGATACTCTTGCATTAATGATGTTTGTTAGATGAGGCAGATACGTATGTACGCTAATAGACACGTTCCTCTGTAATGAATATGTAGCTATTCTCTCTGACACATTTTAATTAACCAGCTGACCCACACTCGGGTTTCTTGCCTGCGAATTTGAAAATCAGTTTGAGCGTGGATGGAATTCCGGTCGCCTCTGTAAGGGCTGGTTGGATTAGCGCACGCCTGTCACTCAGCTCCCTTTGAAAAGCCCTTGCGCTTACACCTAGCTCTCTGCGAATGTGATAGCCTAACCCAAACTGCACACTTTTTATTGTTAAGCTTTGAGGCTTTAGCACAGCTAAATTAACTCGCCCTTTAAAATGCGGGCTGACAGTGATACGGTTTTCAAACCGAATGATTTTCTGTCCAAGATTTCGGCTTTGAAAAATGTGTTCAAAATAACTTGGTTGACTATTCGCTGAGTCGGGTTTAAGCCTCTAATTCTCGTGCTGTTTTATCTACAACGTTCGTGTGTCAACTGTACCTAGCCTACTCTGTGCAGGAGAGAGTGACCCTTCCCACTTCCTATAGCCCAAACTCCGCAAGTTTTCGTTGTCTGTATGAAGGTTTATTCCCTATGGAAGGTCAACGCAAGTGGAAGGAAACGCAGTGGCGGCACAGTTATATACGCAATATCAGGTTTGCACTTCATTGACTGTGTATGCAAAGTAAAATAGTAATAATACTTCAAATTACACTATCCAGTAAAAAGTTTATCTGCGTGTTTCGTCGAAATACGCTGTCCTTAAACTATTTTGTTCGGCGGCGTTATATTTTGTCAAAAATTGTTATTAAAGGCTAAATTTTAAAGAATAATTATATAAATGCGTTATTTTTAGGAGTTATTTTTTTTTTCCTTTTTACCAAAACCATGTTTAAATATTTGTGGTGTTGTGACCATAAAAATGTTTTCTTTGAAGTTCCAAAAGCACATATGTGAGGAATGTTGAAACGGCTGTTGTGCCCTCGATTGTTGCTGTTATTATTATGATTATATCATACCAAATAATTAGACTACATTCACACAATTTTTTCCGGTCAATCGCCGGTACCAGCGTGGGGATTTTTCCCCCGGTGGGAGGTCTGGCACGGGGTGCACTCAGCCTCGTTAGGTCTCGGGAGCTACTTGATGGAGAAGTAGTGGCTCCTGGTCCAGTAGGCCGCACAACTGGCTGGGATGGCTCAGGACGCTGACCACGTACCACCCTGCAGTACTGCACCCCATCAATGACGCCTGTTGGCCCTTCATGGGCTGTTGTACTGCGGTTTACTTTACTTTACTCAATCCAATTTTTAGTCTATTGCAGTGATTCCTTGTTGCTATCATTTTATTTACGTGTTGACACAATTTAGCCTCACTGGGGTAAAATCACTTTTTGGTGCCCTTAAGCGCGTCAGTTTTCAAGTAAATAGGTCTAAAATGTATAAATGTAGACAATTTAGTCCCAGTGTCGAATCCGTTAAAGCAAGAACATAACAGAAAAAAACATAAAAATGCTTAGAAAGGTTCTTAACATATGTATGACTCCATATAGAATCATTGGGTCTAAGGGTTACATCCAGACGAAATGGAATGACCAGCCATTGAAAAGCCGAAGGTCATGACACGAGTTCGAATCCTAGAGACTGCAGTTGAATGTACTTGTGGTAATGCGGATGGTGCTCGATAAAAACCCGGTGTGATGACGTCATTACATTTGACTTGATGCGAGAAGTTCGGTCTTTGGTTTTATGGACAGAGTTTGGAACTGGAAATGTGTTTGTCCGCGGCTGACCTCAGTAAGGAGGGTTTCTTAGAAACGAGGGGTTGCTTCTCAGATCGGAGATAATAAATACTGTTTTACTCCTCTTTCCATTTCAAATTCTTCTGAGAAACTTTTGATATCCTTACAGTATCTGTAATTTCTTCATATATGCCCTAGTTTGTTACACAAGTCCAGTTCCTTTAACGCAAGCAGTCTCAATTCAAGTAAAAGAGGCAGCGGGCAGAGTCATCATGTTCTGTGCTAACAAGCGGGTTTACATTAGTTGCTTCTTGGAGTGCAGCTGTGGCGAATTTCAACCTCACCTATTAACCGCGCTGCAGCCATCTTTGCAATTGCAGAGTCACTTGAAAAAGCAGAGCAGAAACTAAACGCGTTGCATGTGAGGTGTTTCGCTTGTTCTCTTGCTATGCTAGTGAGTTGAGTGCGCACGCAGTTTCTAGATTAGGCGCGTTTCAGTTCTGGTCCCCGCTAAGACGCGCGTTTACGCCCGCTTTGCTTTCATAACCTTGCTTAGGCGCTGAGCATGTGTGCTGTTCCAGTAGATGCCTAGCTACGCACATATTACGTGATACCATCGGTGAGTGACCTCCCGATAACATAGAGTCCTTACGATTGCATAACAATATTATAAAATGATCAATAAGGACCTCAAAACTATTATGGCACATTCAAGAGTTCTCGTTCCTTTTGATATTTGTACTGCCTGAAAATAAACCCCTTCTAAATATTCCCATTAGGTAGATACAACTATACATAAAGTTTACTTCATTTGCCACAAAAGGAGAAACAAAACAAAACAAAGGAATATGCCGCGGAGAACATTGAGTTAAATGTACGGAAAATTTAGGAGTAAAAAGGAATATAATATCCCTTAGCATTCAGCAGAAAACTTACATTTAATTAATTAGAATCTAGTTGAATGTCCGGAGGGCAAAAACGTTGGAGTAAGTAGAAACTTACTGACAACATGACCAGTTCAGTGAGCGTATAGATGGAAGTGCTCCTGCGGCTGTGTACCGAACCAATATCTAATTATTTGCAGTGAAATGTTTCACATTCTGCTAATGCATTCACTAGTAACGCATGGAGAAAATGACTTTTCACTACGTAATGGAGATATCTCAGATCTTCTTCTGTCTACCAGGAATATGGTATTTGATGCATTGAAGGTCTCTAATTTTTCTAGCAGACATCGCCGGTGCTTTTGGTCACATACATACGGGTTCGACAACTTTATATGACATTTTACCAACCTTGTCACCAGGGGTGAGGCGGGGTGTTTTGTATCTTTTTAACCAAGCAGTAATTTTCTATTTCGTATGCCTAGAAACTGAAATGTCACAGGTCGCCACTGCACCAACAGCTGTCGCACTGTTGCTGTGATAGCATTAACGCGGGTGAGTGTACACACAAATGTTCTTTTATTCTAGTACACGTTTTAAGTTTGAAAAATATAATTTAATTACCGAGCAAAAAGGTTGATGAGGGTGCTTTGGGCAAGTTTGCTTCAACTGTGGGCACATTATTACAGTTAAGTGTGAATTGCCTCTCAGAGTTGAGAGTAAAGAGAAGTTCCGACTGGAAATGGAAAAGCGAAATGAAAAATTCTCATTGGAAACCAAAGTGAAATGTGAACCAATCCCAAGTTCTTTGGGACATGAATTCCTTCCCTATAATGGATATGACATTTTACCCCACCACTTCATCCTCTACCCTACCGACACAGAAATAAAAGGAGAAGAAACTTATCCGATAGAAATCACTCTGATCGTGAATAAGAGAAGTGGAAGGAATTTCAAACGTAGCGATAAAATTTAAAATTCAGAAAAGTTGTAAGTATGGGATGGGAGTGGAAGAGAGAGAGAGAGAGAGAAAGTTGAGTCGTAAGCAGTGGATATGAATGTCGCTTTGAAAGCGTTTTGACTTGCAGTACCTTATAGCTTATGTTTCTTTCTTCTGGTTCTCCACCTCAGGGATTAGGCAGTATTTGCCTTTGCATTCCCCTGGTCATCTTACATAACTTACGTGCAACTTTCTTACTTGGGTACCTTTCCCATATCTTCTAACTTCGCAACTCCAGAAGAGGATTCACGGACTTCCTACTAGTGGAGTATACCTTCATTTGGCTCAACTGTAACACAACTTCGTGGATCAGTTTACACGTTATATTTTGTGTCCTTAGCTATCATTATTCTTATAATGTTATTTATTGTTTATCATAACTATAATTATTATTGTTATTATTGTTATTATTAGTTGTTATTGTTATTATTATTATTATTATTATTATTATTATTATTATTATTATTATTATTATTATTATTATTATTATTATTATTACTATTACTATTAAAGGCCGGAGGCATCTGCGTTTTTCCATATGTACCCTGCACATGGGCTTCACTGTTATCGCTCACGCATGTAAACAACTGCAGGTAGCTACAGCCTGACCATGAAAATCGCTTCACTGCAGACAACTGCAATCATCAAAAAGCTATGCATTCTGGAATTGCTTATATATACTGCTATTTACTAACTATAATATCGTCTAACACAATGCATTGCACTGGGTTACAATATACATTCGTAAATTATTAAATATGCAATTTCGACGCAGTTTTTAAACAGCGAAAAACTTCTTTCTACGTCACACGATGTCAGAGGTGTAAATGACCTGCTAACAACAAAGTGGAACCTACCTTAAGAGGTAACTAGGTTTTAAAGTCATGAGAGTAACGGGCTGAAATGTGTTGAAACCTATGAACAATACCTTGGGTATAAAAATAATGAAAACATAATTGAAAATCTTTAAAGAATAACGACTCTTGGTGCCCGCGAAATAATATTTGATTTTGTTAAGCGAAGGGCTATAGTAACCTATAGGTCACTGCCATACATTAAAAACTGGCTTGCTTCCTATCGAGGGTTAGCAATATTTTGCAAATAAGACATTTTGAACCTGAATATGTCACTCTGACGACCAGATTTTTATAATTAACTTTTAAGAATCACACGGTAACTGTGGATTACACGCTTTTCCATTAGGTTTTAGTATCTGGAGCTTAAACTGGTTTGTTTCATAACCTCAATTTCTATAGTTGACTATTTGTGTCAAAGGCTTCTTGATTCCTCATTAGGAATGAGTTTGTACATTTTCAGCATTAAAACCCTTGTTATTCAAAGTTTTAAGTTTCTATTGTTTTAAACACATGTTCAATTATTTTGAATACAAAATATTTCATTATAGATAGTATTTCCCTAATTTATGAAAATGCAAATCAAATATTGTTTCATTATCGAATTGTCTGTTATTGCGCTCTTTTGTTTCCACTGCGTCACAGATAAGAGAGCTGCTTATTCACATTAAGAAATACATATGAAAAATGGCATTTTTAGAGTGAAGAGGAAACGCATTTTAAGGTTAACAAGCTGGCCCCATATCCCAGTCGACAGAACAGCTGTTTGCTGTGCGAGTGGCCCCTGGTTCGATTCCTGGCTGGGGTATATGCACTTTTCTGTAGTCATGATTATTGCCTATTCTCCCAGTCTCGAAGTATGAATGAGAACAGTTCGCGAGTCGCCATCATCGTATGTTCCAAAGTAAAAGGTCGCCGATATGACCATGCTACTAAAGGCCAGGTATAAATGGAACAACTAAAAAGAACCATAAATTAATTCGAATCTAAAATATTTCGTTCGAGAATACGTAGCATTTAGGCACCTTAACGTGGTTTAGATATTTTAAGTGATTGATTTCCTGCTATTATTTTGCTCCTTAATTTTTCTATGTTCTGCGACGAGTTTAAAAAACTCACTACACTAGATTAACTTTAAAGCACTGAATAAACTTTTAAATGAGCATATTCAATCTATTATCACAAATTATGTAGTCATATGGCTTGGCGTCTTTTCAAATCTTGCTACGGGGTCGGCATGCACGGATTACAAATTTATATAAGTCGATATCTTACCTGATATTAGTGCCGCGTCGCAGAGTTTACACTTATTTGATGCACTCTTTCGCCACCAGTATAAATATCAGTTTGAAGTTCACTTTAAACTCGGTAATCACTGGAATTATTGCACATACATTTCCGTTGCAGAGCTGAATCAAGCCATTTAAAAGAGACAATTGAACTCAGTCTTTACTAACTATATTTACCATTTATGTTATCAGTAGGCTTTTCTTAATCGTTCTAGGGGGCTTACGTGGAAGTAGTGCCTGAGTTCTATTTGGAATTTCTGCATATGATGCTTTGTCAAGCACAAACTCTCCCTCTAAAGATGAATCCGCTTGCTTTAAACAGAAATTCCTGAATATTTTTCATCCAGGCAGCATAACTAAGATCGAAATTTTTCTTTGTTGGTTAGAAGATATATTTTCGTTCTCCGAGCTATAGCCGCAGGCGTTTTTAATTTTGCCAACTTGAGAACTCTTTACCTTTGACAACGTACTTCTCTGCGGTTTTTTGTTGCTGTTGTTCCAGAGATTGCTTTCTCAGTATGAGTATGACTATTCTGAATTGATTTTTAAAAGATTAAACAAAAAGAATATGCAGAGATACTTCTAGAAGATGCCTTTGTTGCATCTTATGCAACACACTGAGAAGTAAGAGCATCAGAAACCTTTGAAGAGGCCATGCTTTATGCCATGGTTTACTCTGCACTGGAAAATTCTGTGCATTGGAAGACAGGAAGCACCACGAAGATCTAAAGGCTCAGTTTGGCTATTAACGCTGTCTCCAAGATCTTGCCATGCGCATTTAATGTGATAGGCAATAAGGTTATAAACACCTACTTTTACCCTCTAGGTAAAGAGGATATACATAGAGATCCCTTGATTTTTTTTTTTTTTTATTTATTTACTTACTAAGCTATATACATGTGAATATGACCGGTGTTCAGCCCTGGCTCATTGCCAGTCATATTCTTATTCTACAATAATTCCTTAATTCTAACTTATTCTATCACTTATATCTTATTGTTCAACTCTATTTACTGTCCAGATCCATTTATTTTTCACCTTATGTAAAAATCTTCCTACCCTCTTACTGTCTTTATGAAGCATTTCAACTATAGATCTATTTCTATTCATATTCAACCATTTCTTATTAATATATTCTTTTCTCCAACCTTCAGTCCTAATACATTTAAATATTATATGTTCTATGTCTTCATTTCCACCACATATAGGACATTGGTTTTGAGGAATGCCCTTCCTTAGACCCTTTAATCTCCATACTCCTGCTTTCATCCATGCAATGCCTTCTCGCTCCTCTTTATCTGTCACGTCTATATACTTTTCCCTACCCCAAGAGTTTTTCATTTGTACATAAAAAATTAAGGATCTCTTTTCAGCTATCTCACTAAATATGTTTTGTATTTCTATATCGTCAAATCTTTTTCTTGCCAGTTTCCAAAAATTGTGTATATTATTTTCTCTTTTCCTCCATACTTCCCCTAAACCACTACTTTCCAAGTTATTTCTGAGACAGTCTGCCCAACCCTTATTCTTTAAGCTTTTTTCTTGATATAGTAGGCACTGTTTCAACAGGTTCCCTTCTTCCAAATTCAATATTCTAGAACAGTATTTCAGTGCCCTCTCCATAATCTTTCCCTTACTTGTTACCCTTCCCAGTTCTATTTGTGCTACCTGCCTAACAGTTGCATTTGGTAATCCAAGCAATTCTTTGCAGATGGGATCCCTTGATATAAACTTCACTAAAACTCAGCTAAATGCCATACTTGGTATTGAATTTCATCTTCAAACTATGTAACACAAAGATTTTCAATAAATTTTCCCCACTGCAAACTAGCACTACATGGAAAAATGTTCATTTTTTTTTTTTTTTTTTTTTTTTACCTCAAAAATTACTCTAACGCTTTGTAACGATTTTTAATATGGTGTTGATGTTAATATGTGACCATGTAGAGGTGCTATTTAGCTTTTATTAATCTTCGTTGCAATGAAAACTTTTACGAAGTTTTAGTATCATCAGTCTGAGAGCTGTAAGATTCCATTACTGTTGTCACAAGGACTAGTACGGATCTATTTTATAGACGAAACAATTAATATTGTTTTACTGACTGTTTTGAACAATTTATTAACACTTAAAAATCATTATTCTTTTCATGAAGCAGTTTTACAATTTTCTCGCTAAAAATGGCGGACTTCTTCGCTAACAAACAAAATGGCTAGGCACAGACAATGATTGTGAAAAGTCAATGTTCTTTTCTAATCTCGCTGCACTGGATTGATCTCACATCAATTATTGAAGATGTAGTTTCCGTTAATGACTATCACAGAATTTCACAATTAATTACTCACATTTCGATGTATGATTATTATTTCTCGTCGTTGTAATGTCGATAAAAATAACTTCTTCCTTAGTTGTTTCACCATGAACAGAAGAAGTCAGCCTATGCTACCTATAATTTAACATGGTTATTTCAGAAGGCTGGGCTTTCTGTTCTTTTATATCTGCAATTGGAATTATTTTAAAATACTACCTCAGCTTTTGATTAAAATACCATATTTTTAAGATATTTTCATGACAAATATAATGTATACCTGTATTATCTGTGATAACCCTCTGAATTGTTCTCATTCTCAATGACTTTCGCATAACTAGTAAACCGTAAGAGATAGACAAAATCTTACCACACAATTTGTGTCCAAATAACTTATTTTGTAGAGTGAACCATTCGGAGATATTCCCTGTTATGTGTGTGAGTTTCGGAAAACTTGAAACTTTCGTGAAATGGAACACCGTTGTTCATTTTTTTATATGTTAAGCGTGCAAAGAGCAACTAATCTCAAAGCTTTAGAATATTTGACTATCGCTCAAACTTCACAACTTCACAATATAATACATAATTTGTGATATTAAACGAAAATTTGAAAATTAAGTCCTACGCTACAGTTGCAGCATACGGTAACGTAATAATCTGTTGTGATAAATTAACACTACATGCCTTCTAAATAACGGCAGCGTACTTTAAAGTTTGCTCGCTCCAGTGGTGTTTAAAGTTTAGTAAAATACTGTAAGCTTTAGGCTTATCTATAAACGGGACAAGTTGTGAAAACTTTGTGCAGCCCTATTTCGCGGTAGCACTCAGTTTGCCCTATACAACCACCAACCCTTCCCTACCTCTTTAAACGTGCTTAGAAACCGGATGGCAGAGAATTCTTCAACACAAAATATTGGCTCCGTAGTATATACCCTAGTTATCGCAGGTTTCCGCGTTATTAAATTCTGAATATGTTGACGATGTCAGGTCCTTAGCGAAGGGTAAATCGAAATCAAATATATCGCTCAGTGGTGGAGGTCGTGGCAACCTGCTGCACAAAAAGTACTTTACCGAGCCAAACCCATCAGCAGCCAACGAGGTTTAACTATATCCGAAAATCATCTAGATAATATGGTGATATGAGCATTCACTCAGTGCACTCCAAAAGCATCGGCGTACACGAGTTAATCTGGCAAAACAAAGAACAAGAGCTTCATATGAACATGGATATCAATTTTGTTGATGAGCATATTTGATTTCAAACATATGCGAAATTTCCGCATATTCTTCCTGTTTTGCGCTTTTTTTACTTTCTCTGCTGGTAAGTAGAGGAAGAATTGTATTCAATCAAAAAATTCGATGTCGATTTCACCGGAAATATATATTTTGAGACCTCCTGAATCCAGCAAAAGCATTTTTCGAAAAAAGTCCGTTGTGTGTGTGTCTGTCTGTGGATAGAATAACTCAAAAATGACAAGTCGGTTAGAAACCAAATTTAGTATTTAAGTTTAATGTCTTTCAAGGATGCAACACGAAGATTTTGAATAAAATTGCTCCACCCTAAACTACCCTTTACATGGACAATTTTCCGAAAATTTTGATTTTCTTGAAAATGGCTATAACGATTTTGATTAAAATGTCATATGTTTGAGATATTTTTATGACAAATGAAATGTATATCTTGAATTTTCTGGCTAGAGCCCCTGTAGTCGTATTTACTCTGGAAAACTTTTGCATAACTGGTAAACCGTTAGAGATAGACCAAATCATAGTATACAAAAAATGTAGATATTCCTAAAATGCACAATTTATGTCCAAATAAGTTTTCTAGTAGGATGAACCTTTTTGGAGATATTTCCTGTTATTTGTGTCAGAAACCTTTCATGAAATGGAAAATCGTAGTTCATTTTTTTATATGTTACGTGTGCAAAGAGAACGGAATCTCAAAGCTTTAAAAGAGTTCACTATCGCCTACAAGGAAATAAGCAATACGATAATTTGTGCAAATGTTTAACTAACACGAAGATATAGGAATAAGAGTTTATATGAATGGTTAGTACAAGAGTAGAGAAAGTCGTGTGAGTGCAACATATCAGAATTTTAATAAGTATTTTTGGCCTTCGGTCGTCATGAACCATTTAGCCATCCTGATAGGTTATATCTATTACATTCATAGGTATAATCATTCCCCCTTTCACAGATACTTCCACACAGAAAGACCCTGGGAAACCCTCATAAAAACCCAATTTTCAGAAAGGTCGGTCGCAGTGATCGAACACACGACTTCCGAGTGCGAATCAGTGGTGCCACCTCTCTCGTTGATTTAGAGTTTAAAAATCTTGTGTTGTTAAATCGCGGTTCCAGGTAGATTACTGCATTTATATCACATTCTTGATTGACTAATGGGTAAACAGGATCATGAAACCACTATGTCGTAAATCTTTACATTTTAGTAACCAAATTAGAGCGCCATTCATGGAGGTAAATTTATTCCGAGCTTTAATATATTGGACCGTATATCTTTTTGCATTGCTGGTATTTCAGCGTTTACGTAGGCTGTCGGAGAACTAAAATGTGAAAATAGCTGGAAATTTCTAGGACTTATGTTAAATAACTTCAGGCTTGTAATATGGCTCGCCAGTCAATAAAACAATAGTATAGTGACAAAAATAAAAGAATATAGAAATAAATGTTTTGAACACGTCCTCGGAATGAACGAGGAAAGACTGTTTCGTATGATCCAAATTATAAGCTACAAGGACCTGGAAGTCCAGGACGACCAACTAAAAGTGACTTTGAAGCCGGAACATATCAATAAAGGAGATGACATAGCAGGACCATTCTCGAACTTCTTCAAACAAGCCGGCCACCGCACACTCTCAAATGCTCTAGAAAACCCTTTGTGTTACCCCACAATTGTTGTTAGTCTCGTGTTCTGCTCGCGTGAGTGGTGCGGGGAAGATTGACCTTGAGCGCCTCGGTTGCGCGCCGCGCTTGGTATGTGGAGTTAAGTAGCCGCGCTCTGAGCGTCCTTTGTTGTGCGCTGTGGCCGACGTCACAATATATTGGTATATTTCACATGTTACATACAACCAAGATTCGTTCTCTACTCATGAGTATATAACGGGGTGGGTTTAGAGGTTTAGAAGTCAAAGCCCTCGGAGCGCGCATGCGCATACAAGCGATTCCAGCCTGGTCATAAAATGAGAGCCATATAAACATCTCGACATTAATAACGCTACAAACCAGACCTCGTGACGCACTATGTCCTCTAAAGCACTGCAATTACTGGTGATAATAAGATTTAATTACGCATGTAATGGTTAAAAGCTCTAAATATCATTTATCAAAGCTACAAAGCACTTTCATTCCGACACAAATAATTCGTGGCCTGGCCAAGCTCTATAAATGTGTCTATAGTTTCAGACTGTTTCGTAAAAGGTTTATTTTACTCATAAAAAGAAGTTAATTACGTCAAACTTGGGAAGATAAGAGCTGCATCCATTTTGTTCGCTTTTCAGCTCGCGAAGTCATGTATACCTACTCTTCAAAATCCTGATACCGTACTTATTGGCGGTAAAATAAATAAATGTCAGATAAAAATTATGGCAATAAATAATGTAAATGGAATGCAACAAGCTAGAGTTAACAGATTATATAGTTTAGCGCTTCATGTTGAGAGAAATCGTTAGTAAACATAGCCAGGTAGTGAACATTAGTCGCAAGGTTTCCGAAAAGCTTCTTAGGAATGATTTATCACTCGTATAGGGTTATGGTTCGGAATTCTTAGGATTGAGAAGGCGCCCAGAAATGAGCTAACGCAGCGTGGAAAGGTTTCAAACGCAATAGAGGTGATTTATGATTGGCCCACCAATGAAAATACATTTTCTTGTAGGACTTGGGTTGAGTAGCTATAAATTCAAACCAGATAAGAACTTGGTCGTGAATTTCAACGCGATAATTAGCTTTGGTAATTAGAAACATCTACCTTAAAATCGAAAGTGAAAATTTTTCGTGAATTAATTATACCACTAGTACAGATACAATAGAAATACACTTTCAATAAAGTTGTTGCTGTTGTAGCTAAATATGTTGTTTTACTAGTAAGAAGAAACGAGTAGAAGGGTTGAAGGTACTAATAAATGCTCAATATCTAATTACCCGCTCCTTTCTTCGCAAACAAGTGAAAGGTAAAGCTTTTCTATGGCGAAGCATTTGTATTTACAGTAATTAAGAAATTCTAGGCTAGCCCTGTAGCTCAGTCGGTAGAGCTCCTGCCTTATGTTTAAGAGGTCCCTGGTTCGATTCCCTGCTAGCAGGGTAGGAATTTTTCTTTGTGTGTGTGAATTTAATGTAATAAATTAAAACAAAATTTAGAGTAATAGAAACCAACGGTCAAACCAAGCGAGTAAGCACCATTGTTGTCGAGTAATTGTTCCAAGAGGTCAAAAGTCTCTGAACTGTTGCTGTAGGAATTACAGCCTGTCACAAATTAGTGTGCCTAACATTCGTATACACATTTCTTTCCTAAATTTCGTCCGAAAAATTGACGGGGTTTTATTTTCGAGTAAATATGGTACTATTCAGATGACATTACGCACTTCACTCTGTTGTCCTGTGTGAATCTTCTAAACAACTGAAGGCTGTGAGATTTTAATGGCCCCGAAATTAGCTTTGTGAAATGCGGGTATACTTTACGAGGCATTTTATGACATAGGCCGCATTTTCATGTAATGTGAACACAGATAATGTCTACTCTTACCATATAAAACCTAGCCATTTCATCAACTCATTTTAGTAAATAACGCACGCTTTATGTGACCAAGTTTGAAACGTAACAGAGTGAAACATTTGTAGTGCAGAAACGGCGCTGCGAGGTGAGTCGCTAATTTCTGTCAAAGTTGAAGCACTTCTATTTACTGCTCCGAAACACAATTAGCTGCAGATATGGCGGGCGGACGGGCGGGCGGCCTAATAAAGCCTGGCCTGGCACTCTGCATTAAACTTCGTCATACCTTTAACGGAATTTTAAACGCACTGAATGTTAGTTTATGTGTATGGCGTGTTAAAAGCCTGCATGAAGCGCTGTGCATGTGCATATTTTATCACTGACTAATGTCGGAATTGCTATTGGGCTGTGGAGCACATGAATTTTCAATTAGGAAATTTTCCACTTCAAATTAACGAAGTTCTCTCTGAAATGATTGCTTCATCATTGCCATGCAATTTCATATGCTTTTCCAGGAATGGTGAGGTTTTAGATGATTATGGCATCGTATTATAGATTTCAATATTTTATCGTGCAGTGAAATATTTGTCGCTTTCTGATTGCGTGGCAGAGTTTTGTCTTTTTCCTACCTCCCTATAATAAGTAAAGGAATTGGGGTTTCTTGAATTCAAAGGTACCAACTTAACAAAAAACACGTGTTTGAGCGAGTGGGAAAAAGTGACTGGTGGGCAGAGAGTAAGAGCACAAAATAACTCAAAAGCGATACATTTTTTCAATACCAATTTTGGTAGTCTTCAGTATCTTCAATGATTATAACATGGCTATTTTCAAAAAAATCCCTCCACTACAAATGACTCCTCAAGAAGTCATTTGTTTTTACTTTCTCTACTCTCGATGTCGAGATTTCACCGGAAATGTATGTTTTGAGGTCCTCAAGGATGCAACATGAAGATTTTGAAGAAAATTGCTCCCTTTACATGGAAAATTTTACGAAAATTTTGATTTTCTTGAAAATGGCTCTATTTTTATTAAAATGCCATATGTTTGAGATATTTTGATGATAAATGAAATATATATCTTGAATTTTCTGGCTATAGCCCCTGTAGTCGTATTTGCTCTGGACGACTTTTCATAACTGGCAAACCTTTAGAGATAGACCAAATCATACTACACAAAAATACGACTACAGGGGCTATAGCCAGAAAACTCAAGATATACATTTCATTTGTTACAAAAATATCTCAAACATATAACATTTTAATCAAAATCGTTAGAGCCATTTTGAAGAAAGTCTAAATTTTCGAAAAATGTTCCATGTAAAGGGTAGTTTAGAGTGGAGGCATTTTCTTCAAAATCTTCGTGTCGCATCCTTGAAAGACATTAAACTGAAATACCAACTTTGGTTTTCACTCGACTTTTCGTTTTTAAGTTATGCTGTCCACAGACACACACACACGGATCTTTTTCTAAAAATGCTTTTTCTTTGATTCAGGGGGTCTCAAAACATTTATTTCTGGTGAAATATCGACTCGAATTTTTGGGTGGAATATCAGTAGAGGGAAAAAAAAATCATTGTCCTCCGCCGGGTTTGAACCTGCGACCTCGGGAACCAAAGGCGGAAATTTGCAGAAAACTTTGAATGTTTGCCAGTCATTTGTTCGCCAAGGTTCATGTTGGTGCCCATACAAGCTCCTCAATGCCTGAAATTACTGATTAATGCCATTTCCAATGAAATTGGGAATAAGACAGTAAATTCCTCGGTCCGTAATACTGTCCATATGCTTTGTGTCTGGCTTCCCCGAGAGTTGTGTGAAATTAACGAGGCCGTGCGACAGAAGACCTCTGTGCTGGTATTGAAAGCTGTATGAGAATGGCATATATGCCCTGAAAGGCCGTATCAAGCGGCATTATGTAGGAAATGCGCCGACTGAGAGAGGTAACTGTGTTGCGGCTGCTTTGTGCTGCAAAATTATGTACTAATTCCTCCAAAATTCCAACGTACATTTGCACCTAATGAAACCCCCGTTGCAACGTCAATGGCAGAAGGCGCCCGCCACATTTTTTTATCCAGCACTTGCCATCCACCCATACCTAGCTATTCAATTAAAATCTGTCAACATGATCAAAGCCCTCCATTCAAATCGGAATGTAGCAAACTAAATCATTTTCCACTACAGCTTTTTTAACATATTTTTCAACACTGTAGTGACAACTGCAGTTTATTCTTTTGGATATCATCAACGTTGTCTATGATGTTGAACCTGTCAAATTAAAACAGCTAATGGCTGTCCCATTGCATTATTCATCTGCTCATTACAGGATGATGGCCAAGTTTGGTTAATTCCGCACTTATGGATTTCATAAATTTTTTTTCCAGTATTTATAAGTGCTAAGGTATTAAATATTAATAATAGAAGCACCCTATAAATCTCATAGCTATTTCGTTGGCGTTACTTTAATCCAAGGTGATCGATTTTGCTAGAATTAGTTACGAAAAACATAATTTTATACCTGCAGTACTTTTACATTTTATTCACCAACACATTACTAATAATTATTAACTGGTGGAAGGGGAATTATTACATTCCTCCTAATATGGAGGAATTATTACAAACAAAAAATCGAATGAAATTTTGTTCTTTAATCAGCCAATTTCGAAAATATAAATGGCTTTTGTCCCAAATTAGATGCATAATTCGACAAGAATATACGCATATAACAGTTTGTTACGAAATAATTAATCACTTAAACGAATTGAAGGAATATTCCGAGCAACTGTTTCAGATGTGAAGTAACTCGGCAACGTTGTGTTGAGCTTGGTCAGGGATCTGAACCGGCTTCTGCATGTAAACACTCCGTCACTCGCAAACACAACGCCCAGTAGTGTAATTTTTTGGCAGATGAGTGCAACTGGCATTCCGATTGGCCAACACTCGCACAGTAAAAACGGAAGAACGTAGCATTCTATTTCTTTACGCTTACGACACACGCAGCTACGCTTTTCATGTACTGACCTAGTGAAAGTGACACACCTGCAGCGTTGCCAATTTGTCTCTTGTTTTCGACAAAAATGATATATTTTCCTAGAAGATGTAAAATGTGTTTTAAATACCAAGAACTAACAGTGGTTTAAATTTATGTAACGACTTCCCCTCCATCCTATATATTTGAAATCAACGAGGTTGGTGATATTATAGAATATCTCAAGGGTTGTTATGGAATATACTTTTTAACGTAAATCCTGAGGCCTTTGTCACATTATGGCTATTATATTTTGCCTATTCTGAGGAGTACGAAGTTCGGTATTGTGACAGAATGATAAAAATTCGGTCCAGCTATTTTTTCTCACTTTGTTTGCTTCTAAGTCTATCACTTACTCCTCTTCATATAGCGAGGATGACGTAAGTTCACGAACTTCACTTTTTCTGGAATCTCCACAAATACGCCGCCCGCCGGACACTTCGCGTATAATCTCGAAAATCATTTTAGGTCCTCGGTTCTAATTGCTGTCACGTGTTTGCTCATTTGAGTGGTGTTAAACCTGAAGCTCCTTTGATACGCGCCGCGCCTGGTATCTGTAGTGAGATACCTTGACCCCGACCGTCCTTTGTGTGCCGCGGCCGGCTTAACAGTTCTTAACCGAGTTTACATTTTTTATTATGCTGTTCACGAGAGGACACGCACGGACCATTTTCCCAAGAAATGCTCTGTTATTAGATTCAGGGGGTCCAAAACCTTGTATTTCCGATAAAATCTTGACATCGAAATTTTGTGTGAAATGCAGTACAGAAAGTAATGCAAATCTAGGCAAAAGGACAGACGCCAATGCAACTGCTCAAGAATTGCCTGTTTTTGCAAAGAATTTTTAATGTAGTGCTAGTTTACCACCTTATTTATTCTTCAGTGCCTCAATTAGCACCAATTCTATAGTTGATAAATGGGTCTTTTCTCTCGACAAAGGTAAATGAAGTCCCTTAAAAGATAAACTAAAATGAGACTATATTAACACGTCACAAAGACATTTACATTTATATTTTGTTTTCAGTCCTTCAGCAGAAATACTGCCAACATATTTAAGAAGCCTTTATTATTAAAACTAGTGTCCCTTCACTGATTATATTCATATGTTCATTTAGAATTCTGCAGTTTTTTTGCCCATTTTATGTCGTAATATTATATCTAACCCATCTCGAATTCATTCATTTCTTATTAAATCTCGTCTGGTGCATTCTTTAACTCTTCTTAAAAATGCAATTTCTGCTGCTTGTATTTTCTTTTGTCTTTTTTTAATATCCAGGGCTCGCTTGCATACACCAGCCTTGCTAGTGCCTGTGGACAGCATAACTCAAAAAGGAAAAGTCGGTTAAAAACCAAACTTGGTATTTAAGTTTAATGTCTTTCAAGGATGCGACACGAAGATTTTGAAGAAAATTGCCCCACCCTAAACTACCCTTTACATGGAAAATGTTTCGAGAATTTTGATTTTCTTGAAAATGGTGATAACGATTTTGATTAAAATGTCATATGTTTGAGATATTTTGATGACAAATGAAATGTATATCTTGAATTTTCTGGCTATAGCCCCTGTAGTCGTATTTACTGTGGAGAACTTTTGCATAACTGGTAAACCGTTAGAGATAGACCAAATCATACTATACAAAAGATGTAGATCTAGCTAAAATACACAGTTTATGTCTCAATAAATTTTCTTGTAGGGTGAACCATTTTGGAGATATTCCTTGTCATGTGTGTGAGTTTCGGAAAACTTGGAAACTTTCGTGAAATGGAACATTGTTGTTCATTTTTTTTTTTATATGTTAAGTGTGCAAAGAGAACGGAATCTCAAGGCTTTAAAAGATTTGACTATCGCTCAAAGTGTACTGTATTCTAACATTCCCCTTGCACCTACAAGGAAATAAGCAATAAGATAATTTGTACAAATGCTTATCTCAACTAACACGAAGAAGATATAGAATGAGTTCTATTTATCCAGTGAATAAAGGAACCCATTTTGAAAATGCTGCCTTCTGAATTAAATATCGCCAGAGTCCAGGTCGTTTGCTCGCTTAAACATTAAATATAGAAGGAAAGCCATGATTCTGACTTGCTTTACATAAGTAAAGTTCTCTGAGATATCGTAGGTTTAAGCCCGGTGCTTGAAGAAGGAAATGCGTGAAATATAGGACTTCGAATAAACGCTGTTCGCGTTAGGAAGTGGATGAAGAAAGATGTGATCGGAATCTCATTTCAGCGAAGGACTGTCTCTAGACAAGGGGTAATCCTTTCTTGTCTTGTACGGCTTCATCGCTTTCCTTTCAAGTAGCATGAACTTCCTAAAGACGCACTTAAGATTTTTACGCTGTTCTCTTAAGCGATCTCCTTCAGCTTTTTATCTATCAATTTCAATTTCTTCAATCTCGGCAAGTAGGAAAAGAGACCTTGGAAATTGAAGAAGCAGCACTAGTTATGCATTTTATACATTTAAGGGTACAACGGTGGGGAAAATCTAGTGCATTTACGACATACTGTGTTAATAATTAGGTTAACTACATCTTAAATTGTCACAGTTGACACAAAGTCAAGTTTTATAAGTCAAGAATCTTCAAAATTTAATTTTTAGACTATAGGAATTGTCTTTATTTGTTGAAATTATACTTTATATTTATTGCAGCATCGCGATTTGAAAGAAAATATATAATTTGCAATGCTTACTCGGCATAATGTTTTAAGGCATTTTCATAAGTTCTCAAGACACGCTTTTCTCCTTGTAGTGTTGACATTGTTGCTGAAGCGCACCTGGAAACAGTGCTAGATAATGAGGCATGCACAGTAGTGGGAATGACGTCATCGTCATTACTTGTCAGAAGGGACCGCTAAAAGTACTTCACCTCCTTCGTAATAACTCCTCCTTGGGATTGTTGTCTTTGCCTCAAAGGTCAACACCTGCTCCTAAATTAGAACATCGATTCTGCGGAGAAATAACAATAAGGACGTTTTTACACTCCCGAGGGCAGTTCTTTTCTGTTTGTGGTGATTGTTGAAACAGTTTCTTTAATCTTCGTTGGTGTTTTTATAGACCGTTCAAAGTGTTCGATACCGGGTTTCAGACTCTTCAAAAGAAGTTTTTGAGTGCTTATAAATGGTCAAACGTATAAACAAGAGTTTCCTGGCCCTGTGGCGCAGTTGGTAAAGCACCTGCCTGCTGTGCTAGGGGTCCCGGGTTCGATTCCCGGCAGGGGGTAGGAATTTTTCTCCAGCCAGGATTATTCCTCATCCTTCCCTGAGTCTGGAACTATGAATGAAAGTGTGAATGTGTGTGTGAATTCAAAGAACAAAACCCTCAAAGATAGAAAAACCCAGCGTTAAACGTGTAACACCATTTGTCCTTTGTATGACCTCTGCAGTTAAATGGAACTATAAAAAACAAAAAAGAGTTCAAATAATGGAATATCTTCAACATCACCAGGCAACGATACTCCGCTGGAATGGGGGAGGGATAAATACATCGAAGTATGCAATAAAGAGGCCAGAATGGGGTGTGTGTGGGTTAAGACGGAGATAATGAACCTAAGTGGCATGATTAGGATAAAAGAGGGGGGGGGGGAGATGCACAAAATGCTGTAGATTGTATGATAATTAGCATTATTCTAATGGTTCGGATAAAGGAGAAGAGAATCTAGTGGTCATAATAAACTTCTGCATTATAAACGAAACAAAATGTTAAATATAAGGGGGGGGGGGGTTTAGATATAAGCAACTCCAGGTAGGAATATATTAGCTAAGCTGCTTCTTCATTGTTTCTTTTCTTTTAGTCATTTTATTTCTGTTTTTAGTAGATTGTGAGGTTATGGGGTAACGTCATTCTGTCAAATGGAACCTCGCTGTTCATTTTATATGTTACGTGTGCAAAGAGAACGGAATCTCTAAGTTTTAAAAGATTTGATTATTGCACAAAGCCTACGTAGTTCTAATATTCCCCTTGCACCTACAAGGAAATAAGCAATAAGATAATTTCTACAAATGTTTATCTCAACTAACACGAAGAAGATATAGGAATAAGAGTTTGTAAGAATGGTTAGTACAAGAGTAGAGAAAGTCATGTGAGTGCAACACATCAGATTTTTTAAATAAAATATCCTCTTGGGGATAAAAAATGAAAGCTGGCAGTTACTAAATACAAGCTAATATTCTCATAAAGTAGGCAGCGGCTGTGTGAGGCTGTCCCTATGTTGGATGGGCTTTAAATGAATCTTCCTCCCGCATGTGTATCTTCATCATTCTTCATCAAGTTGACGTAGCAGAATGGGACGCGACAAACTGTATCCCTTAGGCCATTATCTTCTGATGCTGTTATAAACAGGATACTAAGGATAATAACCTAATGGATAAAATAGTGTTTTTGTACAGGAAGACGCGCGATACCAACAATGCAATACGAAATACCTCACTTATATGGAGACACGAGCTGTATATGATAAAGTTAATTTTGCCTACGCTTGCTTGTTTTCATGTTAAATGCCTATTTCTCAAAATTATATTTGCAATTCATTGAAAAAGTCTGTGTTGTACTTATGACGTCATGCTAGTAGAGATAAACGTTGCTACAAATTATCGTATTGCTTATTTCCTTGTAGGTGCAAGGGGAATGTTAGAATACAGTAGACTTTGAGCGATAGTGAAATCTTTTAAAGCTTTGAGATTCCGTTCTCTTTGCTCGGCTAACATATAAAAATGATTAACGATCTTCCAGTTGTGGAAAATTGTCTTCGAAAGCTTCGTCTTGCATTCTTAAGACATTAAACTTAAATACGAACAATGGTTTTTTAATTATGCTGACACAAACACAGACAACTGATTTTTTTTGGATTAAGAAGGCCTCAAAACATATATCTGCGGTGAAATATCTACATCGAAAGTAACAATACAAAATGTCATAGTTTATGCGAGAGGTAGAGAAGGCTATACGGGGAACGTTGTGCTGTGCCAGGCTTGCAAACTGAACGTTTTGAACCTACAACCATTTATATAAAACGCTACCATGCAATAAAGAAACTTCATTTTTTTCAGTAACGGAGGTCTACGTCACAAGGTCGTTGCTCAGAAAATGAGACAGTAGAAAGGACTATTACCATGGAGTCGATGCAGATGCACCTGCATAGGGCTCACAAAATTGGCAATAAAACTTGGGAATTGCGTAACTTTACAATTCGCAGAAATCCGACCGACTTGCAGTACCAATACAAACCACCGCCTGCTTGCAGAAAAGATCGTGACTTTCATTGCAGAGAACAGTTGCGTTCGCTAAATTTTCACCGTATAACATACGGTTAGACTAGGCATGGGCATGACTGGAGAGGTAGCGATTGAACTTGCCTTACTCTCCCCACATTCTCTCATACACGCGCGCGCACACACACACACACTCATACACGCACACACACACACACACACACACACACACTCTATCTCTCTCATACACGCACACACACACACACTCATACACGGGCACACTCACATATCTCGTAAAAGAACTTATGTCTGATGTGTTTTTAGGGGGGCGGGGCTTAGCTATTTCGAAGATATTCCTCGTTTGTCTGAACTTCGCAATACTTAAAAAATGGGAGATTATTTAATTTATCCTTTTGCTATGCCAAGAGAACGAAGTTTGAAGTCCTCATATAGCACCCAGCTCTTATATTTGGCTATCTCATAAAGCCTAGAGTATCTTCGTATTCCCCTTGTACCTACAATAAAATAACCAACAAGATAATTGGTGCAAATGTTTATGTCGATTAAACATGAAGTAGATAGAAGGGCGTTTGTGGGGTTGATTTATACAAGAGTAGAGAAGGTTATGTCAGATTTGTCCTCCTGTTAAACAATTGCATAGTAATAATGTGTGTTGTTGTTATTATCAACACCATTAGGAAATAATGTAGCTGGAGATGTGGAGTGTTTGGCAGGCGGGATGGGAGGCTCTTACCGGAGAAGTGCTATTGGAAGACATATCTCGAGCTAGCTGTGTTGTGATGCAGCCTCGGGGTCTGAAGTGTCAGCGGCAGTTAAGGGGGCGTGAAACTCGAGCCACTTCACACGGGTTGAAATGACAAGGGTTCAGCATTACGGTCAAGTGGCCGTCGATCGGATCCAGCTCGGGTCTAGTAGCGGCTCTGTTGTCTCACGTGAATATCACTTTCAGGACGTGAAGCAGTCCCGTTTTCTCTCGATGACTTGAATAACTGGTAAACCGTAAGACATACACCAAATCTTACTACACAAAAAATGTTCGCTAAAGTTGCGAGCTTGGAAACTGTGTCCGCGAATTTATTGCAATAAATCCAGTTGTTTAATATTATTTCTGGCCAGAGGACTAATTTTAGAAACAAATGCAAAATACACAAAGCTGATCTTTCGAAAAAACCACTACACACCGCAGGTCAAGTGTCATACAGGCGTCCCCCTCCCCTCGATGGAGGACAGCAGGCACCCTAACCCCACCTAGCGCCGAGAAAAGCAGTTACCAAGTGCAGGCATCCGCGCCATCTGTCCGGCACCAACACAACTGAAAGATAAGGAAATGATGGAAAGGAAAGCGTGGTCTAAAAAATGCTCCCCAACTTTCGCTTAAGTACCGAGGGGAAACCCCGGAAAAACCCATGTTCTGTAGCGGATGAAATACATTTCCTTTGTCGTTATAAGTTTGGGCGTTTATTAGACCAATTTTTCTTAGCAAGAGCAACGCTTAAGGATACAAAAGTTGAATACTGAAGTCTGTATTCTAGAAAAGAGTGTGTTTAAGAACGTCTATTACCGCATAACAAGGAAGCAGAAAGTACTTTGAAAAGAAAAAACCTGTAAATAATGGAGAGTACTTAAGTTACTTGTGGAAACCAACTCTTTGAGAAAAAAATGAAAAACTAAACATAAAATTTGGCTTAGGGGCGTTGTGCTTCTATTAGTTTCTTAATAAAGGTGCCTAAGAAGTTTTTTTCCGGGTCCTCTGACTTGAGAAGCCGGAACGCTGCGTCAGTTAGCGAATTTTTGGTTCTTTTTATTTTAATGCAATCATACACGTGTTTGGCCACTTCTTCATTACTGCTTAAAACATTTAACAATAGCAAGGGGACATTTATGGATGAAAAAGGTTTCAATAATTACATCTCAAATTTACTGATTTCTTTTAAAACGTTGCATTTCTTCGAACGTGTTCTGCATCTAACAATTTCATGTAACTCATGAATGCAGCAATCGCTTTAATATAAATAATTCAATAATTACCACTTAATTGCTTCTGCACATTGTTAAATCATGGGATAAAAGCTTCGGAATGAGCCACTGTCAATCTAAATTACCACAAATCCTTCATGAATATTGTAATATCATTACGATGTGACGAGGTGAATTTTCATTGGATTGAGTTGTTCAAATATTCTAGGCTTCAACGGTTTTGGTATTTTAAGGACATAATTTTAGTGTAATGTTGTATTGCTTTGTACTGAAAATAACGAATGTTTAAGAAAATAATTTTAATTTTATTATTGCAAATGTATTGTAACAATTTACTTTTCTCAACTATTTAGTTTCTTTTAGTTTGTTCAATAATGGCCTCGCTTAACACAAATTCCACAAACACATTTATTCAACCATTTTCTTACATAAACTTTCACGATTTCCAGCTCTCAAAGTTATTCGCTGCCTCCTTGGCAACGTGACGTCAGCCAAGGAGAATCAAATTTATGGAATGGTTTTCACGGAAGCTTGCATAGTAAAGTTTTACTGCCACTTCAACAGATCAAAAGTTTAGCTCTCGAAGAGGTATAGAGTTTTTGCGTTTACTCTTTTTTTATTATTCTTACTAACTTGCTTTCCTAAATACAGCTGGCACTGTTGATAACTAAACCTCTAAGCATAGTCAAATATAAATACAGGAAATTTTATCGAACTTCTGTTTGTACCAATAATATTCGTAAGCAGAGATACGAAAATCCACCATTTCAGAACAGCAAGCTTATATAATGGATTTTAATTTTCCCATACAAAGCAGAACCGCGAATCTCATGGGATGCCTAAATAATGTGTGCTCAGTGAAAGCGTGTCTCATGAATTCGAAACGTGGAAATGAATACATATACCGCTGAATGAATGTGGCGATAATGCTAAGAGGCGTGGCCTAGTTTTCGTAGGCCTCATTCCAACCTACTCTAACCTGCAACGTCACTGCTTAAATTCCAATACAATTTTATTTCATTTCATTCTGACGTTAATGCTTAGAAATTCCTATACCTTGTTATTAGTTTTAGGGTGAAAATGGCATGCATGATGCAGGAATATACTTCTCAAACCTGGGTAATAAGGATTCAAAAGCATTGCATTACTTTTCTAATTGGAGGTTAGGTTAGATTTACAGTAATGCAAGGGCGGGCTAAATAATAGCACATTCTTGTAATTTGCTCATGATAAGCTTTCCTTTCAGCATTACCTAGGTAATTGCGATTAATTGCGGTACAGTAATAAAAGTTGGGATGCATTCTGGTACAAGCTATACAAAGGAAACGCCCATCTTTCTCGCTAGCACACATTTCCTGCCTACCTCAAGTAGAGGGTGGAGAGATAATTCCGCAAGAGAGCGGAGAGCAAACCGGACACAAAAGATAATAGCGATCGCTATTTTTCGTACCTTGAGAAATGGTTTTATTGTTAGTTCTGCATATTTTAACTCCACCAGATCATTTATCCATGCTTCGTTGGTGTTAGACCTATAAAAATCTCTCCATTTCAAGTGGATATCTGTAATGTGGGGGAAGTATTGTGTTCAATCCAAAAATATGTCGAGATTTCACCGGAAATATGTTTTGAGGCCCCTGAATAAAAATAACCATTTTTAGAAAAAATTCCGTGTGCGCATGCGCGTGAACAACATAGCTCAAAAACCAAAACTGTGTTAAAAACCAAGGTTGGTATTAGGTTAATATCTTTATAAGATGCGACACGAAGATTTTGAAGAAAATAGCTCCACTTTGAACTATTCTTTACATGGTAAATTTTTCTACAACTTTGATTTTCTCAAAAATGGCTCTCAACTTTCTTTAAAATGCCATAATAGAACTAATAGCATTAATTCTTTTTGGAGGTTAGGATTATATTTCTTAGTTCCTATAGGGTACAATGTCGCATCTGAATCGGATGTGTTGGACTCACATGACTTTCTCTACTCTTGTACTAACCATTCTTACAAACTCTTATTCCTATATCTTCTTCGTGTTAGTTGAGATAAACATTTGTACAAATTATCTTATTGCTTATTTCCTTGTAGGTACAAGGGGAATATTAGAATACAGTGGGCTTTGAGCGATAGTACAATTTTTTTAAAGTTTTGAGATTTCGTTCTCTTTGCACGGTTTTCCTATAACAAAATGAACAACGATGTTGCATTAGACGAAAGTTGACAGAAATAACAAGGAATATCTCAGAAATGGTTCACTCTACAAAATTTTTATTCGGACACAAATTGTTTTAGCGAGGTCTGCATTTTTGTATAGTAAGATTTGGTCTACCTGTTACGGTTTATGAGTTATTCAAAAGCCAGCTAGAGTAAACTAGACTATATAGGCTATAGGCAGGAAATTCTAAATATACATTTCATTTGTCATAGAAATATATTAAACATATGGCTATTTTAATCAAAATCGTTAGCCATTTTCAAGAAAATCAGTTTTCGAAATATTTTCAAGTTTAGGGTGGAGGAATTTGCTTCAAAGACATTAAACTTAAATATCAACTTCGGTTTTTAACTGACTTTTCGCTTTTGAGTTATGCTGTCCACAGACACACACATACGGACCTTTTCCTAAAAAACTTTTTTTTTTTTCCTTTTCTCCACAGGGCGTCATAAGACATTTCTGGTTAAATCTTGACATTGAATTTTTGTTTGAAATACAATACGCAAAATGTTTGAGTGAGATAAAATAAAGAAGGTCCGAAAAGCAAGTGTTGGATTTCCGTATATAAATAGCAAGTAGGTCAGCGCGTTTGTTGGAAGCAGGAGTAGAGTTTTATGTGAAATCCGGTAGCGCTGCGATCCGAGCACTGCATCTTGACGTGATTACAAGCCCCATCTTGTAGCTTCATTTTTCATCGGTAGAGGGGGTGGAGGGAGGGAGGGAGGGTTGTAGCGATGTAATTGGTTGCTATGTTCGCTTCTAATTGCTGGCTTCTGCTACATCCTTGATTACAACGTCTCCATGATGGGTTGCTCAGTGTTCTGCCTTAGCCGTTCGGCCCGCACCGCACCGGGCCGAGCAAGGGTTAATAGAATTGATTTTGCAAACAGCACTCGCTATCGTAAAATAACCGTGAATAGTAAACTTAATCAGCAATACGTCATCAACCCCGGGAGATAAACCTATGTTTACATCCGCATGATTTTCTCCGGTCGCTATACTGTAAGCTAAATGTTACAAAAGTTTATAATTAGAATTCACTTTACTCTGGATAATTTTAGAAAACAGACAAGAAGTCAATTGAACGGGTGATCCAATAGACACTGAACCGGCTGCGCTGTATTTTGTCTCGGCGCTCGTCGCCGACTGCCAGTGTCATAGAACACCGCACATAAAACCATGCAACATTTTTAAAACTAATTTTAGAGGCTTTAGTTACCAATGTTATTAAAGGAGATGCTGAAAATGGCCACCGTCGTTATCCATACATTGTGTGTGCGTGTGTAGTCTACGTCTATTTATCCGTCCCTTTCCGGGGTTCACATTTTGTTTTTGAAGAGTAGAAAACAAATGCCGGACGTGGCTGGTAAGATATACTGGTCACGGCCTGATCTCCGCCCGGCAACACGAACGGCCTAGAAGCGTTTACCTGCCCCAAAAGACTCGACTGCCAGCGGGACAATAGAGCCTCCGGAAACAATAGCTATTGTTTACCAGTGCGGTGTCTCGACTGTTCTCTCACAGCCTCTCCCGATCAGTCTACTTCCAAAATATTACCATTGTGTAAAGAACTATATAAGGGACCTGCTCGTTCGCGGACCGGAGAGTAGTAGTAGAAGTGAAGGAGTAGAAGTTGTTCCAGTCGTGCTTGTGGCGAATCCTTAGAGTGAGGAAAAAAGCAGAAGATAAAGTGCACAGGTTCAAAAGATAAGCAACGTGATTGTCACTCATCTTGCTGGGATACTCACTTCTAATGCAGTTAATTTTTCTAAATGTTCGCGGATATAAGTGGACTGTCAAAGAATTTCCAACCCTCGTTTCTGAATACGTTTTACGGTCGTGGAACTCTGTTCCATGTGTAGCTTATGTGGAACCTCACTACATGGAAATTTCAAAGGAGTGCACTGTAATTAGTATGGTTTGAAATGTTTTTACGTCTTCAGGTTTTGATGAGAATGTGTTATACAGTTGCTTCAAAAGTCCGTTGTTTTTTCTTCAGGTGAATAGCGTTTACCGTAAACACGGAACGTAAGCAAAGGAAATGCTATAAATTTGCAACTGCCAGCTGCCCCCTTCCCACAATCACAATTGTATACCTACACTTTTGACTCCGTGTCATCCGCCTCTGACTAAGTCCGTCTCTTGTTGGCTTGGTCAGTGGCGGGGGAAAATAACGCGTCTAGGGGAAGCGAGCACATGCTGCAGAGTTGGGCAACCCTGGTATATAGCGTTCATCGACTTCGTAAAAGCTTCTGATTGTATGGATAAATGCAAGTTATGGGACAAAAAAGGATAGCTCTTGCATATAATAATTAATGTTAATAGTTTATATGGCACAAAAGCATATATAAATCTAATTGGAACAAAAACGGAAGAAATTAAGACGAATCAGTGAGTTAGACAAGGATGCAGCCTGTCTCCAACACTCTTCAATATTCTCTGATTAATAAATGGAAACGAGAAATTAACTCGGGGACCAAACTGGGAAAAAGCATTTATAAATGTCTTAATATATGCTGACAATGAATAAAAGCAGTTGAAAGTAACATCTAGAAAGAATGAACCTGGATAGAATACCCAGGATCGTGTAGGTCCTGATCCCTGGAGTGGAGAAGAAGAAAAAAAGTTCATCTGGAGAAGCGTTTCAGAAATGAAATATTTTTATTAAAGGGAACACAGGAGATATAACCCTAGCATTACCAAGACACCTGTAATTTTCTAATTCTGTCTTTTAATTCTTTGAAGTTTGTTTTAAAAATTGCTGAGACGTTTTGTTATCAGCGGCGATCACAAATTACCCCTTCACCCCCCCCCTCCCCACCCCTTCCCTGTAGCTAGTATAAGTTTTTTAATAAAACTTGACATTGCAAGGGGGTACGCGATTGTCACAATCATCGTTACGCGATTTTTTATAGTGACGTTCTATTTTCATGACCATGAGGCGGGGGGAATAACACCTTAGCGGTTCAAAAGCTTCTGAATTATTCCACAATTCAAACCAGTCACAAAGAACATCTCGGAAATGGTTAACACCACAAATATAGTATATGGCATAAATTGACAAAAGTTTTAACCAGATCTGCATATATGCAATAGCGCCCTCCTACCACCCCCGCTGTGTCTACCACCAACAGAGGCGTCATGGTTGGGGTGCAGTGCTGGAAGTGGAACGTGGTCAGCTTCCCTGTGTCTCTGCTAGTATATGCAGTCTTCTCAACCAGGGAACCTAACAAGGCTGAGTGCACCCCTGACCAGAGGAAGCAAATCTCAACGCCGGTACCGGGAATCGAGCCTATGAAATCGACTATGAGGCTATGAGCAGTTCTTGTCACAATGTATGTGAAGAAAGAGACTGTTGCCTGATTGAAGTGCGTTTATTGATGAAATGCTTGATGATCGCAAAGTCGATGACAAGGTGGTCCTCGGCCAAGCGGATGTTGTGTGGGTTGCCATGGGTCCTGCACGCGAAGTTCAGGGTCCGCGTCAATTAGGCAGATGATAGCATTGCAAGCCAAGACACCGATAGCACTGAGGGGGGGGGCCAAAAGAGCTGCTCACTCCCTCCACCTTCACCCTGAGGTAGCGCAGAGACGTACCTCCGTCGATTTTCATCTCCGGATCACACGCCCTTTCCACTACAACCAGGAAAAGGGGAATAGGTCTCTTGGCTTCTTCATTCTTACGCAGCTTGGTAAGCTGCCTTTATGATAGAGGTCCTCCTCGATGTCGCCCACGGGCGTGTCCCCCGGAAGTCCCCTAATGATACGGCGGATGTCTCGTGTCTTATCGAGGCCAAAGTTAAAGTGAGGGAGATTCCTTCGCTCAAGAACAGATAAGAGGATCTGCTAATCCTCCATGTTTCGCCTGGAAGACATATCGGCTCTTCCTCCTGGTCACCGAGCACGACCCTCAGAGCGTTGGCATGACTTCCTTTAGAAAGCCTACCATAGCCCTGCAGTCGTCCACAATGATATGCGGAATATGCCGCCGGGCTGGTTGTGTTGTGGAGTTGGTGCGTTCTGCCAGCGTTTCTTCCGGCGATTGACTACTTCCTGGAACTCTGCCTCGTCCACCTCCGTAGAGATGTCGGAGGAGCTTGCCTCATCCTCGTCCATCCTGGACGGATCAGACGGGACTCCGCGTCTGAAACATCGCGGGAACTGTCAGAGTCAGCCTCTGAACTTTGGCCTATCCGTGAAATTATTTCGCGTCTAGCGCCTTGATTGGTTGCATGTTCGGCTAGGGCCAAACGTTTGCCGTTGCCATTTCCGCCTTGTTGAGGCTTTCGGCGACGCCGGTTGATTTTCTCCTGAGCTGAGCTCACGGAGGGATTGTTTGTTGCGTCAGATCACATCAGCGTCGCCGGTGCGCCGGGATTTTGTCCCGCAGGAGTTCTTTTACATGCCAGTAAATCTGCTGACATGGAGCTGTCGTTTTTATACACAGTTAAAAACCATCGGCCTCGACCGGATTTGAACCCGAGACCTTGGGAACAGTAAGCCAGCGTCTGACCAACTGAGCCACCCACCTGTGTTTCAGTCTGGGCTTACTCGTAGAAGAGGTAGGGTTGGGTGTGGGTAGAGAATTCTTTGGAGTAGACATTTTGCTCCAAAGGTATCGGACTGACCTGTTGCTAAGAAGCGTCACCAACAGAGGACCGGACACCCAAAGGATACGCCTACTACCACCCAAAGGTGTTGGCTTTGTCCTTCTTGACTGGAGTCAGTTGCAGAGATTTCGAGTACGTGCACATTTCACTGGTGGCTGAACTAGAAATCATTATCCAAAATTTGTTATTTATTTCTTGGAAGATGCTTATGTATACAACATTGCGTATTTAACTGAGAAGAATGGCTCAGGTGGTATCGTCTGTAACCCGTATTTGAAAGGTCTCGTGTTCAAATTACGTAGGCCAACCAATCGGACCGGTAAATACCGAGTTTGATATTTAATACCACGACCCAAAGTTCAACCTTAAGTCTAAAATAACAGTAAAAATCAAAGCTACATGGTAATAGTGCATGCTGCGCCATCTATTGACAGATAATAAAGCAGAAGACTGGTTGACACCACAACACCATCTGCCGGTAACGGCAGACGTACAGTTGCCTGCACTGCTCGTGATGGTATGGGTAGGGAAGGCTAACTGTGCGTATCAGCTCCTAATAGATCCGTCACGCACTGCGCCTACTTTCTGTACGTAGTAGATAATGTAACAAATAAAATAATATAAACAGAAATCTGTGTTGCATTGACATGACTTTCTCTACTCTTATAACCATTCATACAAACTCATTCCTATATCTTCTTCGTGTTAGTTAAGATAAACATTTGCAGAAATTGTCTTATTGTTTATTTCCGAGTGCGTGCATCGAGAATATTAGAATACAGTAGGCTTTGAGCGATAGTCAAATCTTTTAAAGCTTTCAAATTCGTTCTCTTTGCACGGTTAACACATACAAAATTGAATAACGATGTTCAATTTGACAGAAGTATGTTCTCCTAAACTCACATAAATAACAAGGAATATCTCCGAAATGGTTCACTCTATAAAAAAGTTCATTCGGGCATAAATTGTACAGTAAGATTTTGTGTATCTTTTACGGTATACGATTTATTCAAAAGTCATTCAGATTAAACAGGTGTTTTTACTACACGTAGTAGAAAATGTAAAAACAAGTGGATATAAAGTTTCTAAGAATATTTCGTGGAAAATGGGTAGAGAGAGTCGTGTAAATGCACTATATCAGGTGTTTTTGTTTTTAAATACATTCAGTATGGTCCTCTAGTCATTATTGTGAATGGTTTTCGCCATTAATAACACAAAACTTTTCCAGCTGCTATGGGCAGGCAGCAGTAACAAATTTGATATCGCCGCAATACAATCAGAAGGCTGCACATTGTTGTGGGTATATTGCAGCTATTTGTCCAGCGTAACATTATGCCAAATGTAATATGGAACCAGACATTATTGTGATGTGCAGGTTTTGATTGAAGGAGTAGCTACATTTGGACAATTTAGTCCAGGTGCACCGCGAACTTAATACTCCAATTAGCCAATTTAATTGTTAAAATGCAAATTTGCACCGTTAGTGTGTGAAATATCTGCACCACTGATGATTATAATGATGATTTTGTTGCAATTTAGAATAGCAGTTACATTCAAACATTATGCATTAAGTTTGCTTCTTTATGGTCAACATTTGTTATCCTGAGTTTAACATAGACACCACACAAGCCATTAAAATGCACAGGTAAATTTATTTGTTTATTCGACGACTTTCTGTGGCTCATATTTCAATTTTATGTTTCCATTTATGTGTCGAGAGAGGAAAGTTTGACTGTTTTGGGTAAAGGGTGAAAATATATGTAATTTGCTTCATGTTTTAATTCTTCGTAATTGAAACAAAAATTTTTGTGTTGAACAAAACTTATTTTCGTGATAAATCTAGTGTTAGTATTTTTAATTCATTTCTTTCTTCTCAAAAAGTGTTGGTCTTTGGGTTCCTTAATATTACAGCCCTTTCTGTTGTTTTTATAACAAAATATTGTCAGGTAGACACTATTGCGTAGCACACCAAAATTTCATTGTTGAGATTTCAGCAGAAATACATTTTTAAACAGATGAAAAACAAGAAACATTTGCAAGTTTGGTTTAAGATTAGGGAACGATTCAGAGAGATTACTTTATGTAATAAACGATAGGCGACATATGATTTTTAAATGCGGGCTAACGAAGATTCTCAGGAAAAAATTATCAAAGAAAATTATTACATTTACCAAAAAGTTCAAAGAAGGAAGCTTTTGAATCTAAAGGCATAACACAAACAGGCACAGCCAAGTCCTGAGGGGAAAAAAACAAAAAGCAAACAATCAAAACAAAAAAGAGGCGGATAAAAGAGGAAACAAGCTTTTACCAGAGGCTCCAGAGGCAGTTCGAGTCGAGCGGGTGCAATTTTATTTGCCCCGTTCGAATGTCATGTCCGCAGTACCTAGCCGTTATACGGCTTAACCTGCGCGGTGGTTTTGATGGTGTTACTACAGGGATGTATGATACACTGGGAAATGATTGATGGTACAAGGGGTTTTTATAGGGGCAGGAGGGGTGGTTGGAGGGGATTGGTCCGCGAGCGGGCTCTGCGCGGTCTCTGGTTGGTCGTTTCCGGCCGGTCAGGTGGCGCGCTAATTCCCTCTAGGGTTCTGGCCGTCAGTCACTCGCTAAGAGGTGAACTGAAACAGGTATTTTCTCTGTTTTGAATACAGATTGTACTTTCGCCTTTCCCATTTTCAGAGTTAAACCGCCGGGCTTAGGATGTCCTTTGGTAGTCTCTTTGATGGTAGTCGGCGTGGCTCTCTCTGGTCGTATTGACCCAGAGTATTCACCAGAGGGTTAGGGTGGTTCTGGAGTTTGTTGTACATTGTGCGAGCGCGGGTTTTAATCACGTCGACAATGTACGGGATACCGGAGTGCTCATGTAGGATATGGGCAGGAAATCTCCAGCCGGTATCATAGATCATCCTTAATGCCCGGTTCTGCAGCGTCTGGAGTCTGATGAAGGTGGACTTTGCCACCACTCCCCAGATCTCGCATCCGTACAGGACCAGAGGCGGGATGATCGCTCGATACAACTGGAGTTTCAGGCGTAAAGGCATGGTTTGGGAACTGAATATGGGGTATAGCTGCCGGAGAGCAGCATGGCCTTGCAGTACTTTGCCCCTGACGTGATGTCTATACGTCAGCCGCCGGTCCAGCGTGACTCCGAGATACTTCGCCGTAGTGACCCAGGGGATCCGACGGCGCCGAAGCTCGAGGTCCCGCGGGAGCCGGTTTGCTTTCGTATTCGCCAGGAGAATCGCAGAGCTTTTCTCCGGGTTTATCGACATACGCCAGTTCTCGGACCATCTACTGATGGCACGGAGGTGGGCTTGTACTTGTTGGTAACTGTAGCGCGGATTCTTGTTAGCAGCGAGGATCATAAGATCGTCCGCATACTGACAGATGAGTGTGTTTGGGTGCGTCGGGAGATCGGCCATGTAAGCTGCAAAGAGCGCCGGTGACAGTACACTGCCCTCGGGGACTCCTGCGCCAATGGGCCTCTCTCTAGAGAATGATCCCTCCACCTTCACCCGGAAGCTACGTTCCTGTAGGAAACTAGCCACCAAGTAAATGTATGGAAGGGGGATTTCCTGCTGTATGAGCTTGTAGACAAGCCCCTCATGCCAAGTGGTAGAAAATGCCTTTTCCACGTCGAGCAACACTGCCACCGTTTTAGCCCTCTCCTGGTAAGCCAGGGAAGCTTTCTCGGCTACACGCAGTAGTTGCTCAGTCGTGGAATGACCAGAACGAAAACCAAACTGGTGTTCCGGTAGGAGACCTTTTTCCTCCAGAAGAGGTCCGAGGCGGGACAGGAACAGTTTCTCGAACACTTTCGAGACAACTGGTAGGAGGCTGATGGAACGGTAACTAGATGGGAAAACCGGATTCTTCCCCTGCTTCAAAACGCATACCACACGCGCCTGTTTCCAGACAGCTGGAAAGTGGCACATGCTGAGGCATGCGTTGTAAATGCGGGTCAAGTGCATCACGGCTCTATGGGGTAGGTGCTGGAGCATTTCCGCTGTTACACGGTCTTGCCCAGGGGCTTTACTAGGTTTTAGGTGCCGGATGGTGTTAGTTACCTCGCGAGGGGTAACTACCGGGATGTGGAACTCCTCGTGGCCCGCGGGTCGGACTTCTAAGAAGTCTTCTACCGCTTGTTCCACGAGGTCAGTGTGGTCATCGTTCTGAGGATCTACCCTAGGCTGGAATTGAGTTTCCAGATAGTCTGCTAGTGCCTCCGCTTTTTCCCTCGGTTCAAAGACAAGTCTTCCCCGAGGGCTGTGCACTGGATGCTGGTGTGCAGATTTGTCTTTCCTCAAGGCTCGGACGATGCGCCACGGTTTCCTCTCTTGGAGGTTTACGCGACGCATTGTTTCGTCCCAAGCTGCTTGCCTGTGTTTTCTTAGGAGTCGTCTCACCAGGGATTTGAACCTCTGGTGTATTACTCCTAACCTAGGATGTCGGAATCTCTGCCATAGCCGTCTGACAGCATTCTTTGCTTGAATGAGGCGTTTTAGTGGGACAGGGATAGATGTCGGGTTTGGTGCTTCGGTAGGAATGCGATGCGTGTGAGCACGCACCGCATTTAGGACGGAGGTAGAAAACCCCGTGGCTGCCTCCTCGAGAGCCTCTATCGAGTCTATTCGAGGATTAGCTTCCACAGAGTTTTGAAGGGCTAGGACGGCTGCATCCCAGTCGACTTCATCCACCCAGTCCGGCACTCCCAGGGCAGTAAGATTGTCTGCATCCACCACAACAGGGTTGTGGTCGGAATCCAGATCGTTAATCACAGAGAGGTCCAAGTGAAATGGTATGTTTTTGGTGACCATGAAATCGATGATGTCCGCGGCTCCGCGTGCCGGGTAGTAGGTTGGACCTCTCGGCCCGTGCGCGTGAAGGGCGGGGTTCCCGCGAATGAGACGGTACAATCCCCGGCCCTTAACGTTCTGGGTGCGGCTGTGCCAGCTTGGGTGTTTTGCGTTGAAGTCGCCTGCAATGCAAACCCTGTGGTGTAGGTTCAGGAGTGCCATGATGTCCGCTTCATAGAAGTGACCATCCGGCGGGTCGTATACCGCCACAAGCACCAGATCGTTCCCGCCCAAGGATAGCCTTATGGCGGTTGCCTCCAGGTGTTGTAGCGGAGGAATGGTTACAGGAGTGTGGGTGAGATGATTCTTTATGAAAATGGCAGTACCACCGCCCTGTCGGCCGACCCGATCAGACCGATGAGCGGCGTAACTTGGCAGGGTAAACTGCACACCAGCGTGCAAGTGCGTTTCGCAGACCATCAGGATATCAATTCCATGACTGTCCACGAACTCCAGCAGGCCAGGTCTCTGGTCTCTAACCCCATTTGCGTTCCAGAACGCAGCTCGAAATGAACGCACAGTTCTATGCGCCATTACGAGCTCGTGGAGTTAGAATAGAGGTCCTTAGCCGTTTGAAGCACCGTGAGATGCTTCTGCACAGCGGAAATCCCGGGGTTGTTGATGGTGTCCCTGCAGCGTCGTAGGACTGGGAGGGAACGCTGAACCAAGTCTGCGAACCAGGTCGCCAACTGTATGAACTCAGCCATGTCCTCAGATGCAAATGTGTCACCTACGGATAGTTGCGAGATGTGTGGCTCTGGTGCCTCAGAAGTGGCTGGGCCAGCATTGGTGGACTCAGCTGGTCGCTGGTTGGCTGACACAGCTGGAGCTTTTGGTGCTGGTGGAGAGGGGAGTTTCTCAACTTTTTTGTTGTGATTCTGCCCCTCAGCAGGTTTTGGTGTGGTTTTACCCACTGACTTCTTCTTCTTCTTCTTCCCCTTCTTTTGGGGACGTTGCTCCTTTGGAGCACTGCTGGTTGTTGGAGTTGTCTCGCCGCTCGCAACCGTAGGTGTGGCGCTATCTGGGACCGGCTCAGCTACTGTGGCGGCGACCCGGCTTGTAGGGGTCACTTCCGCGGTCTCGGCCCGTGCGAGAGCACTTTCGTGTCTCGCCATCGCCGCGGCGAAAGAGACCCCCCGCCTAACCTCAGCGTCAGCCTTGCCCTGTCTTCCTTGCATTATAGCAAGTCGCTTAGGGCACCCGCGATAGATGCCTATGTGGCAACCATCGCAGTTAGCGCACCTCTTATTATCCATTGGTACCGGGCACTCCTTTACCAAGTGCTCCCCCGCACAACGGAGACACTTTAGAGCCTCTCACAGGCAAAACTGGAGTGGTGAAAGCCCAGGCATTTGTAGCACTGGGCCGGCCCCTCCCTGCCGCGATAAGGCTCAATCGTGACTCGCGTATGATATAGGCAAGTCACCTGGTCAATCTTAGGGGTTCCCTCCCCTTGTTTTATGATGGCCACTAGAAATAGTGGTAGGGGCACCTTGGTAGGTTTCCCCTCCTTCACCTTAGTTGTGGTGAGTTGCACCACGGACCGCGGTTCGATTCCGTGTTCGTCCATCAGGCCGGCACGGATATCCTGGGGGTCTGTCTCAGAATCAAGACCCCTGATGACCCTGCGGACCACGTGGGGTCGCTGGAGCGAGTATGTGTGGAATTTAATTCCACACGCCTTCAGCACCTCCTTTGTGGCCGCATGGTCCCCAGAGGTGGTGGCTCTAATAACAACGCGCCCTGGATACCGCGTTGCCTGGAATTCCGCCCTTAGCTTTCCCCTTAATTCCTTCATCACTTTGACGTGATTCGGGAAGGGGTCAGACACAATAGGCGGGATCTTCTCCGCCTTTTGTGTGGCTTGGTGCTGGGGGGACGCTGCAGGTTCCTGTGAAGGAGCGGGTCCGTCTGGATTTGAACCAGAGGACCGTTTCCTGCGGCTTTGTACTACTACAAAGCCATCATCGTCCGGCAGTGCAGGAGTAGGGTTGACGGGAGCTGGTGGTGTGAGTGGGACTGCTGTCCCTTGATTAACAAGGCCTACGGCCTTTTTTACCTTCGGCCTAGTCTTGGCCCTAGTGAGTGCCTTGGCTTTCGCCTTGGCGATACTCACTCGGGGACCGGGTGAGGGGTTCGAGGTTGAGGGTGTCGAGGGAGACAAAACCATGTCAGGTCTTACCTGTTTGCTGGTACTGGGGTCAGTCCTGGTCGGTGCAGTTGCCATTCGGCTCCCCACAGAGGGCCAGACGCCTTTCGACGCGCCTATTGGGGTTCCAACGAACCCCGGGTCCAGACTTGAGTCCGGACCCTTGGCTATAACCTTGTGGGGCTGCGGTAGCGTCAGTCTGTTAGTCAAGTCTCCTCCGGCCTGGCTGGTAGATGGGAGGGCTCTACGAGCCTCTTCCATGAGACTGGCGAGTAGAGGGCTAATGCCCACTGCCTGTCCCGGGTTTGGGCAGCTCCGGGAAAGCTGCCTCGGTGGTGTCTTCTTCTCCTTCAACTTGGAGTGCCCTAAAATCTGCTTGCCAGATCTCTTATAGGACACTCCTCGACGAACTAGCGGCGCCCGGCCTGGCTATTACACTGTATGCAGTAGGCGCGGTGCGTAGTAGCAGCTCCTCCTGCGTCGTTTTCCGCTCCCTGACGAGAGGTCCTGCTGTGCTGTCACGGTTTTCCACCAGTGGTGCAAAGTAGACGTGGACGAGGCGAGTACCATTCGACGAATGTCGGCGAGGTGATGAACAAGCTTTTACTCATAGGAAGGATCCAAATTAACTCAGCAACCATAGGGTTTGAGTCCTTAGGGTCTCAGCAACTCAATCTAGTGACGAGAAAGGGAACTTTAGAATTAATATGTAAAATTGATGTTAAGAGTTTTGTAAAACGCCACTGTTGTTTGTATTAAAATGTATTTGGATTACAATAAATGGTATATCTATCTTTAACAAACTGAATATAGCTGGGCACTTTCTTAAACGTTAATGAAATTTCAACGCTTCCGTTGCCGATCATTGCAATTTATGAATGTACTCATTGTTGACTGTAAGCTTATTGTTTCCCGGTCTAATTGTTAGGGGTCTGTGCTGTTTACTCTGTTGCGTCAATCTTGGATAAACAATAGATGTGTACATTCAATCTCGCTAATGCGCTCTCAAACGATCTCTTGTGTTTGAACTATTGGATCTAATCGAAGAAACCGACAAGACGTGAAGGACGTGAATCACATGATTTTCTCTACTCTTGCACAAACTGTTCTTATAAATCCTTGGCTATAGCCAAAAAATTCAAGACATACATTTGATTTGCCATAAAAATATTTTAAAAATGCTGTTTTAATCAAAATCGTTACCATTATTGAGAGAATTAAAATTTTCGAAAAATATTCCATGTAAAGGATGGTTTAGGGTTGAGGAATTTTTAAAAATCTTCGTGTCACATCCTTCAATGCCATTAACTTTAAATACAAACTCAGGTTTTTAACTGACTTTTCGTTTTTGAGTTATCCTGTTCACACACACTCACGCGCGCGCGCACACACGCACACACACGCGCACACGCGCACACACGCACACACGCACACACACACACACACTTTCTTTCATCTCTGATCGCTATTTTTGTCTTTTTATTTTGTATCGTGATAGAGTTTTTGTCCATAGTGATAAATTTATATTGTTCTGTATCTAGTAACCGGAAATTGAGCGTTCCAGTCCATTTTTTATGTGGGGCTATTTTAATCTTGCATAAATCTGTCGGAACAAATCTGTAGCAATATTATTTTTCCGTAATATTATTTTAATGGAGGTGAGCAATGTTTTGAGGTGCTTGGCTAGGTATATATGTCTCAATAAACAGGCATGGCAAATACGATTTAGCGACATTGCATCATTTTAAGAGTTACTTATGAAAGAACGTGGTCGGCACTGCCTGTGTTAATAAATACATATGACGGTAGAATGTCATTTCAGCGATGTGTGGGCTGAAAGCAATTTGCTGTCATTGCCATTCGTGGCTAATTTCAGAAATCAGTAGTGATATTTTTCATACGCCACTTTTCCTGAGCTATTTTTTTCTCCTGCTGTAGTATTCAGGGATTTTCGATTTGTGCCAGGGCAACTATATGTCAGAGGTTTGTCTCTTTGGCGTACCTACCGAAGCATAGAATTTATAAATATTGCAATTTTTATTAACAGTAAGCTCTCTAGAGCGTTTATATATATTAAAAGCTATTAATACATGTGTGGGGAAAAATATTCAAGGATGAAATACAGTTTATATGGCAGTAATTGACGCAAGGATCACTTTTGGGGCAGAAAAGTGGGGCTATAGAAAGGGTAAGTGCAGATATGATTCATATAAATTGCTTTAAACAAATCCTGGGCTTGCCAAGGGCCTCATGCAACAATGTGGCACAAGGAGAAATAGTACACATCGTTGTTCATTTTTTTTTTATATGTTAAGATGCAAATGGTTTAAAAGATTTGACTATCGCACAAAGCATTTCTCCTTGCATTCTCCTTACACCTACAAGGAAATAAGCAATAAGATAATTTGAACAATATTTTTATATTAACGAAGAAGATATAGGAATAAAAGTTTGTAAGAATGGTTAATACAAGAGTAGAGAAAGTCATGTGAGTGCAACACATCAGATCCTTTTTCTAAATACTCCATGTTAAGAGAGTTTTACTGTTTGTTTGAAAGCGCCTCACTAAATACCCAGTTTAGCGCGAATTGCAAATACTTGTGGAGAAACTGCATTGCGTGTGGGTCTAAAAGAAGTCGACTACTTCAACAAGATAGGCTTGAAGCTGGTGCTGGAGTTTATCCAGAGCACACAACAAATCATGTTTCATTCCTTTTAATGCTGGGAGCTTGCTTGGCATTTGCTCCTATACTTTCTTACGCCCGGGCCATAAATCAATGGTGCAAACGTGCCTTTGCCAATAATGTATGGCTAGAGCGGATATTGTGCTTCTGTTGACTGATTACTATCGATCTATCGATACATCATCATCGTTGTTGACGCTAAGACCCGATTCTGGTCACTCAGTGCCTGCTGAATAAGAGGTTTTTGCCACTATTTTTTACCCTCGCCCTTTTCTTAACGCTTTGTATGGAAGAAAGGGTAAATGCGGGTGTTGACATTCATTTTGGGGTTACGTTTTGTGTGGTACTCAATATTCACATACTATAATTTCTTAGCGACATCCACTGTACAAAAGCAGACGTTTTACAGACTTAACCTAGAAGCGCAAGTTACATAGAGTATCAACCATAAACAAAATTTGTATGAGTTAACAATAGGCTATAAATCTTGTAATGTGTATTTGTTTTAAGTACTTGTGTTTCCAATCAGTTTATTAAGTGTTCAGCAATATAACTATATATAAATAATGTTTGGAACATATAGGGTGTCCAAAATGTTCATATAGTATTTTTACTTTCTGTACTGGTAAGTAGAAGGAAGTAGTATATTCCACCCAAAAATTCGATGTCGAGATTTAATCGGAAATACATGTTGTTTTTTTTATTTTTAAATTTGCCTTTATTATCGATCAGCGCTGCAGCGCTATACAGATAAGTGAGAATTGCAGGGAAATAACTGAATACAAAAACACAAAAAACTTACTACATAAGAACGTGAGTCTGAACAAGAATGAGGTCGACCTCTATAGGCCCCTCAGGGACAAGCACATGGGGAGAATGCTGTAGATCTCAATCCTCTTCTGCGGTGTCAGGTGGTAGCAGCAGATCTTGCGGCAGACGACTGCGGATGCGGTTTGGAGGCTGCGACCTATGGCCCAAGGAGAACAAAACCGCACCTGGGACCTGGTGAAGACGACCGTAGAAGCGATGAGCCTGATGGCAGATGAAGTCCACTATGGAGGAAATTCCAAGTTCACGGTGTAGCTGAGTGTTGCGAACAAACCAGGGAGCGTGAAGAGCGAGGCGTAAAACTTTATTCTGAAAGGACTGCATGGCTGCAAATTTACTAGAAGATGCGCCACCCCACACAGGGCAAGCATACGTGAGTAGAGGACGAAGTAAAGAAGTGTAATCAGAGGATAAAGCTTGGAGAGTCGGGAATAAGCCAAGTTGAGTTTGCTCTTGATATGAGCCTTCCAAGTAAGTCGGCGGTCAAACAGTACTCCCAGATATCTTACTGTTTCGTCCTTGCGCTTCCAAGGTATGTGGATGTTATCTATCAAAACAGGTGCAGGAGACGCGGGCCGGCGGAGAGTGAAAAGCATCATTTCACATTTGCTGTGGTTGAGGGCGATGCGCCATGATTTTAGCCATAGAGATAAAGAATCCAGGGCAGTTTGAAGATGATTACCAGCTGTGTGAATATCCTCGTGGGAGGTAAACAAAGCGGTGTCGTCGACGTACATGGACACATTGATAGACTGCAGGGGAGGAAGGTCTGAAATGTAGATGTTGAAGAGGGTAGGTCCTAAGACGGAACCTTGAGGAACACCAGCGAGGACGGGCCGAGAGGAGGAACTGTCTGAACCTAAAGCGACGGAGAAAGTGCGATCCAGTAGAAAACTGTGAATTAATTGATACAAGTAATCAGCAAGACCAATACTACGAATTTTAAAGAGCAGACCACGGTCCAGACTTTGTCAAAAGCTTGACTGAAATCTAAGAAAGCAGCTAAGCAATGCTGTTTCCTTTCGAAGGCTTGAGCGATGTGTTCAGTTACGCGGAGAAGCTGGAGCACCGGAGAATGCCTTTGGCGAAAGCCAAATTGAAAGGGTGGTATCACTGAGGAGGCGGATAAAAATTTGAAAATGCGGATATTAACAGGGCCGGTAGAAGACTTATTGGGCGATAACTGGAAGGCTGATGTGCAGGTTTTCCGGGCTTGTGCAGAACTATAACATTTGCATGTTTCCAGCAGGTAGGAAAATAACCTAAGCGGAGTAGAGCATTGAAGAGTGAGTCAAGAAAGGCGTGGGCTTTGCGAGAAGGATTTTTAAGAGCAATATTGGGAATACGGTCATGACCAGGAGCCTTTTTGGATACCAGTATGTGCAATAGGCGGCGAACCTCGCTCGGTGAAGTAAACTTGATGGGCACAGGAACACTCGGAGGAAAAAGAGGCTGTTCCTCTATGGCGGAGTTATGAACAGCATAAGCGACTGGGTTGGGTGTAAAGGCAGTCTCAAAGTAGTCAGCAAATAGCCCGCACTTTTCGCTGTCACTGGAGTAGTGCCGACCTGCAGAACGAACAGGTGGTATCAGAGGTGATTCCCGTAGAATGCGGCGGGTTTCCTTCCAGAGACTGCTATCTAGTGGGGAAATATTGGAAAAATGGCGCTGATATGAAGAATAGCGGTACTCATCCAGCGCTCGCTTAACGTACCACGTCAACTGGTTTAATCTATGACGCTGATGAGGTTGACGGTGCAGTTGCCAGCAACGACGGATTCGATGCTTCTCTTTCAGTAGCTGAACAATCGTCTGAGGCAGTGTTTCATGAAATGGTGGATGGTGACCGGCTCGCCGGGGAACAGTGGTAGCCGATCGAATAGACGCAATCACAGTATTGGTGAAATGAGTTATAGCCACGTCAACATCTTGCTTCTGTGTCAAAGGAAGGTGCGGGTAGAGCTGCTGGTCGAGGTGATGCCAGAGCTGGTCCCAGTCTACGTGCCCCTGTATCAAGGGAGGAACGTAGGTAGAGTAGGTTCTGTCCACCTGAAAGGTTGCAAGAACGGGACAATGATCGGAGTCCATTTCAGGCAGAACGTGCAGGAGGAGGGGTTGCGGAAAGTTCCGTATTAGAGCGACATCAAGAATATCTGGTTGGAGTGTGACGTTATTAGAGTAAAAGGTAGGTGTGTCAGGGGCAACGACGTGGAAACCAATGACATCAGCAGCTTACTGAAGACGGCGACCGTTAGGTGTGGTCACTCGGCAGCCCCAGAGGACATTTTTGCTGTTGAGGTCTCGTAGAAGAATCGTAGGGGCAGTGGTAGAAAATAAAATCCGTAAATCCTGAATATCCAGAGTGGTAGAGGGTGGTTTGTAGGCTGCCAAAATGGTGAGCAGTTGGCCATTAGCAGTGGCGATTTGGATGGCGCAGGCTTCGAAGCTACGAAGTCGTGGCAGAAAGAGAGGGTGGTGCTTGATACGGCTTTTAATTATAATGGCAACTCCTCCGGATGCCACGGCAGCGTCACGATCCTCCCGGTAAATTCTATAGCCAGGAATAGTAAACTTCTCAGGAGGGGTTAGGTGTGTTTCAGAAACACAAGCAACGTCGACGTCGTGCCGAGAAAGAAACGTAAGGAAACTTTGGCGTTTGGATTTGAGTCCGTTAGCGTTCCAATTTAGGAAGGTGAGAGTAGAGAAGACCGGGGTTAAGTCAAGGGGCATGGTTGAAAAGGTCTGCTATGAACTTGGAAAACAAGGAGCGTAAGTGTGGAAGATAGGAATGCAAAAGAGAGAGGAAGGAGTTGAAAAGGGATGAGATGAGAGGATCCGAAGCAGAAGTCGAGGAACACCTGGGTGGTGTATTTTTGGCAGATGACTGTTGAGGTCTAGAAAACCATTATGGCGTAGAAGAGGAGGTGGAAGCTTGACCGCGCATGGCCGGGAAATGACGGTCATTGACGGGGGGGGGGGGGGGGGCGCGGTGGCGGTTCACGCTCTCGCGGAATGGTAGTGTTAACAGAATCATTACGGAGCTGTTTGTGTCTGAGTCGGAGATAATAAGAACATCCTTTATAGTTTGCCGCATGGGTTTCCCCACAGTTTCCACAGCAAGGAGGTGTCTGACGAGCTTTAGTCTTGCTCAAAAAACTTGGTGACCGAGCGGTAGTCAGCAATGGTGGTGGTGTCGATCTTTAACACAGATCCACGTTGTTGAGTTGTGAAATCAGAAGAGGCATGAGATCGTAGGTCCGCTAAAACTTGCTGGTAATTGTTGACGTCGTGCAGGAAAATGGGTGGAATTTTTATGCTGGATGCAGTTTGTGCTTCGGAGTCCTCCATGGTTTCCAAAACGGCGAATCTGTTATGCACAGAGGGTAAATCTACCATATATTTCTGGGGAAGAGAAGAAGAAGCGGCAGTTTTTCGCTTATTGGGTATATAGAAGGCACCTTCGGATGGAAACTGGGAAGTGGCGTAGTTGCGTTTGGTTGCACCAGTCGAATGGGGCTGGCCAGTTGTGGTGGCGAACTGCGATGAACAAGCCTCAGGAACAGATAAAGCAGAAGCAGTAGAAGAATATGTTTGGCAGTTGCTCACTGAAGCTTGTTGAAGTGAGGGATGAGTTAACGTTGGTACAGATAATGGCTCAGTGTCATAAGCAATGTTTAAAGAGGAACGTACTTCTGCTTCTAGTTCCATGTGGAAAGAAATAATATCTCACGAGAAACTCGCTAACACAGCACAGCAAACAGCTGAAACGCACCTGTAGGTGAATGAACTACGCAAATCACTAAGATACAACACGCGCAGCGACTACCGACACACGTCCGCCTCAGGTGACAGCTGCGAGAGCACTGAAATACATGTTTTGAGACCCCTGAATCCAAAGAAGCATTTTTAGAAAAAGGTCTGTGTGCCTGTGCAGATATTCCCTGTTATGTGTGTGTTTCGGAAAACTTCGATTTTTTGTGAAATGGAACATCGTTGTTCATTTTTTTATGTTAGGTGTGCAAAGAGAACGGAATCTCAGGGTTCTCAGAGGTGAATTTTTGAGTATTCCTTTAGCAGTAACAAATATAGATATCACTTCAAATCAGTTCCATAACGGAGAAGCTTGCCGTTGGAAAGTTTCCTCTGTGTTTAAGAACTTGGGAATTTATTCAGCCTCTGCGCCTGAAAGTCATTAATAATTCACGGCCTGCAATCCATCGCCTTGAAGGCAACATTACGTTACAGGTTAATATAATATTTACTGATTTTGAGTCTCTCATTCAGGCTCTCCCAGTTCACTCTCAAAGCACGTAGCTTCAAAACATTTGTGAGCAATGCACTTGGACTTCTCTTTCGATTACATGAACCGTAAGCTTATCACTCCACGTATCTTACTGGTCCAGCTGTCTCGAGGTGAACTTTCCATTCCGTAGTGACGTAAAGCTACTATACCTAACTTGCTATTTGATTTATTACTATCTTTATCAAATGAAACACAATTTTCAATCAAATCACCCATCTATTTCCTTAAAAATGGTCCTAAAGATTTTTATTGAAATATTACATACATATTTTGGACATTTCTGTGGGAAATACACATGTGGAATATTCTGCTAATAGCTTCTGAAGTCGTGTTTACTCTGAATATTTTTGCATAACTAGTAAACCATAAGAGATAGACAAAATCTTACTAAAAAAATCTGATGTGTTGCACTCACATGACTTTCTCTACTCGTGTACTAACCATTCTTACAAACTCTTATTCCTATATCTTCTTCGTGTTAGTTGAGATAAACATTTGTACAATTTATCTTATTGCTGATTTCCTTGTAGGTACAAGAGGAACATAGGAATACAGTAGGCTTTGAGCGTTAGTCAAATCTTTTAAAGCTTTGAGGTTCCGTTCTCTTTGCACGCTTAACATATAAAAAAATGAACAACGATGTTCCATTTCACGAAAGTTTTAAGTTTTCCCAAATTCACACAAATATCAAGGAATATCTCCGAAATGGTTCACCCTACAAGAAAATTTATCCAGACATAAATTGTGTGTTTTAGCAAGATCTACATTTTTTGTGTAGTATAATTTGGTCTATCTATAACGGTTTACCAGTTATGCAAAAGTCGTCCAGAGTAAATACGACTACAGGGGCTATAGCCAGAAAATTCAAGATATACATTTCATTTGTCACAAGAATATCTCAAACATGTGACATTTTAATCAAAATCGCTAAAGCCATTTTCAAGAAAATCAAAATTTTGGAACAATTTTCCATGTAAAGGGTAGTTTAGGGTGGGGCTATTTTCTTCAAATTCTTCATGTCGCATCCTTGAAAGACACTAAACTTAAATACTAACTTTGGTCTGTAAGCGACTTTTCGTTTTTGAGTTATGCTGTTCACAGACACACACAGACACACACCTTTTTCTAAAAATGCTCTTTTTGGACTCAGGTGGTCTCAATACATATATTTCCGGTGAAATCTCGACATCAAATGTTTGGGTGGAAAAATGTATAGGAATTTTTTGTTCATTTTCATCCACTCTCTCACCTCCTTCAGTCTGGTGGATTATTTCCCTTCCAGCCTATATACAAAATGAGCTAAATTTTCGCATCACACTGTACGCGGAACTCGTCAGTGAAAGATTTCAAGAAATAAAGGCAAATAAAAGAGAAGAAATTGAAGATGACTGCTGTGATTTGGATATACTTAGACCGGAAGGAATCTGAATCGAGAGGATTCCAGTTACAAAGAATGTATATAAGTATAATTAAAAGGGGGAGCTTGACGGAATGAAAGAAAAATAAAAACGGTAATAAAGGAAAAATTAATTCCGGAAGGGAAGAGGAAGGAACAAGACATCGCGCGAGAAGGATACAAGACAGTAGAAGGATGCAATGAATCTGATATACTGTCTTGGAAACCTCACCTTCCAAAAAGCAATTTAAACTCTCGTATAAATCTCCGCTATTATTATGATGATAACTATTATCAGTTATTAATCACTGTTATTAATCACTGTTATTAATCACTGTTATTATCACTGTTATTGTCACTGTTATTGTCACTGTTATTGTCACTGTTATTGTCACTGTTATTGTCACTGTTAGCACTGTTAGCACTGTCATCATTGTTATTGTTACTGCTATTGTCACTGTTATTGTCACTGCTATTATCACTGCTATTGTCACTACTATTGTCACTGCTATTATCACTGTTATTGTCACTTCTATTATCACTGCTATTGTCACTGTTATTGTCACTGTTGTTGTTGTCACTGTTACCATAACTGTTATTGTCACTCCTATTATCACTTATTATCATTATTATTGTTTGTAGCACGTTATGCAGAGCGAACTTGATATATAGGTACGTTTTGAAACTGCATTACAGGTGATAGTGAAATGTGCTTTAGTTTGTAATTTGTGTTTGTAGAATTGTTAACATCCCCAAAGGAGCGAGGAAATAGGGGATTTATTTTTGCTTTGTAGAGCAGTTTTTGACTGCAGCATCCTCCCAGGTATAATCAGGATATTGCAGCGAACCGGAAACATAATTCCGTTTTATCCAGAAGGGAAAGAAAAGTTTAGATGGGTAATTCTATAGTTGAGTGGTCACAGTGTGCCCAGAGGAGAGCGGAACAAGTGGTCTTCTCAAAGAAATGATCACTTGTCAGTTTGAGACACCAAAACTCTGGGGAGAAAAGAGAGAATATCCACTTGCTCAGGGGAACTGCAACAGACGTCTGTCGATGGGGCGAGTTTGACTCGTGATTGACCGCCAGAGGGCGTGCGCAGGGGTGCAAGGGATGATTCACACACACACACACACACACACACACACACACACACACACACACACACACACACACACACACACACTCCAGCGAACGTCGCGAAGAAATGAAGAATTATGCTTTTGGTAACACTACTGTGGGTGGTTGGGATATCGCAGGGGGCATCAAACAAAACATCCCCCAAATCAGTCAATAATGGATTTAGATTGCACGAGGATCCGGGCCATCGAAAGTATAACCACACCCCGAGGGGGAGAAGCTTCAAGAAAAGAGGGGGGTGTAAATATCTAACACTGACCTGGTTAAGCTACACAAAGAGGGTTGCGCCACACCCATCAGGGGTGTGTTTTGTCACTGCATTTTAAATTATTCTGCTAATGGACGGCACTGAGTAAAAGGCATTCTGGCTCTACAGCTCAGTGCACGGAAACTTGCCGACGCTTCTAGTTCACTTTAGTTTTCTCTTTATTTAATGTTGGTAGAACTGAGCCATTCTCTTACTGCGTTGTATCAAGTCCTACATGCATGCATTAGCATAGGCACAAATCTCAGGCCTAGGTGAGCGGCGAAAGGGGAGGTGTATGAAGATTAATTTACTGTTCCGCCATGTTAGATTAAAATAATTATTTACTAATTTAAGATAATCCATTGCAAGCATATCCTGTTTGTGGAAAACAATGAGATCATCCAATACAATATATACAAACGAAATCGCACAAACTTTCATGTTTACTAAGAGATTCAAAGTATTAAATTTATAGCCAAACTGACTGAAATTGATCATTGTTAGTGGACTTTATGTAATCATGACGTAAGTGTCTTGGACTTAAGGTGGATATTATTTTGAAAGAAATTCATTTAACCATATAGCATGCGGTTTTCAAATTTTAGTTGAAAGAGTTGGTAGTTTAATTTTTGGTAGGGAATTATTTCGTGTTCGCCGACCCCTAATATCCAGCACCGATGTTTGTGTAACCCATGCCCATGATGTGTGGCCAGCTCGCCCGTAACAAACAGATTTCCCAAGTGTATGCAATTGGAAGTACGCAAGTGACGTTAACAAAATCATCAGCGGTTGAATAAGCATATGGCCATGAACGTTTTCTATTTTACAATAAAAACCAGTCGAAAACAGTGCGTTCTGCAGCTCTTAGCTTACAAAGAGCCACTGTCGGACCTGGATTCAATTGTTTGCCTTAGTAAAAGAAGATTAAAAAGAAAGCTACTCGTGTATCGGTTTTCTTTACCAAAGCTCAAAGTTTGACGCGGAAAAAATAATATAATTATTGAATAATACTATCAAATTTTTGCATATCGTCAAAAATGACAGAATTTACAATGAAATTGAACCATGCCGATTTTCTCTTCGCTACATGCAATCTTTAGTGTGGTCTTGCGCGCTGATACTTGTAGCCTTAATGCGGGTAAAATATTATCATTCTATGCCAGGCAGCTGATTGTTGAGTGGAAGAAGGACCTAAGCCAGCCGCTAAAACTTAAAACTTCGACTTTTTCCCGACGAATATGAAATCAACGGGAGAGAAAGCAGAGAAAAGTTGTACTTGAGTTTTCATGCATTTTAAATATAAAATTTGCAGCTCAATTTGCAACATTAATGTGAAAATGGTTCCTTTTAAGGAGAAGAAATTTGGTGTTTGGTCGAAACATTCCCAGGAAGCTTTGTGTCTTCCCTCCTTTATTTTCCTTTTCTGGGGGGGGGGGGGCGCTCGATGGCACAAAGAGACACAAATGCCACTTTTTCTTAAAATGCCTTTTCTACTTATAGAATCTGAAAACGTCTATTTCCAGTGAAATCTCAATATCGAATTTGTAGCAGAGAATAATGCTTCCCAACTTTTACTAATGTCACAGGGAAAGTAATACATTTTTTGCACCAGCTCAAATGATATTCTGACACATCTTTGGGACAAGCAATGACAGGGCTTTGATGCGTTAGGATGAGGGAAAATGTAAAATTACAGGGGTGCTATTAATGCTGACGTTTTAATAGCATACAACTGGATACTGAAAGAGAAATTAAAAAGGAAAATCTGAAGGCTTTGATCTGACACATATGCGTTAACACGAGGAAAAAAATTTGCTTTGCTTAGTCTCTGAAATAGATTAGAAAATGAAAATGTAACAGTGAATTAATTGATCCTTTAACGTTTGTGTATGGTAGGACCAATTTAAACATATATTTCCAGTGAAATTTCGATATGGAGTCTTTGGGTAAATCGAAAACATTCATATGTTAACAAAAAAAATCGTATCGCCTTTGTTTTCATTTTTATACATAACCTCTAAATTAATTTTCCCTCAAATTAGTCGCATATACTAAATTCTGAGAGCACGTACTTAATACGGTGTTTCGTACAAGAATATGAATTTAATTGTAATTCTTTTTCTTTTCAGGTAAACTCCTTGATGTTACATTCCCGACAGTGGTACCTTAATCACGTGAGTTAATTTAAAATCACTATTTACTAAACAGAAATTAAAATTATCTAACTGCAGAATAACCGCAAATGTTCGCTTTGGGAGTATAAGTTATGAGAGCTATATGAGACCGAAATATATTAGTTTTGTCATCAATATTTCATTTTATTCTCCAAAGTATAACAGTAATACAACAGGGATAATGTTTTAGGTAATTTATAGGTTAGGTAATTTATAGGTTAGGTAATTTATAGGTTAGGTAATTTATAGGTTAGGTATAACTAACAAAAAAGTTGTAACGAAAATAGTGGACAGTGTTTTCTTTCGTTAGCTTTATTATTAAATGTCGTTTATCAAAAGTTAAAAGCATATTTTTCACTAAAACTATCAAACGTAAAATGCTGAATAACTCGTTAGTATTATATATACATTTTAATATATCGTTTCAAAAAATTATGATATATATTGCTAATACAAGCAATACGTCATTAACTATATTTTTAGATTAAAAAGAGCCTATAATTTAAATATCTAATGTGTTGCACTCACATGACTTTCTCTACTCTTGTATTAACCATTCTTACAAACTCTTACTCCTGTGTTAATTAAATATTTGCAGAAGTATGTTAATGTTTATCTTCTTGTAGGTACAAGGGGAATATGTGAATACAGTAGACTTTCACTGACTTTTGGATGTTTTAAAGCTTTGAAATTACGGATGTTATATAGAAAATGAATAACGATGTTCCATTTGACAGAAGTCTAAGCTCTCCAAAACGTGAATATCTCCGAAACGGTTTACTATACAAAAAAATTTATTCAGAAATAAATTGTGTGTTATAGCAAGATCTACATTTTTGTATAGTAAGATTTTGTCTCCTATGGTTTAAAAATATCTCAAGCATGTAATTTTAATCAAAATCGTTAGTCATTTCCAAATTTTCGAAAATCTTTCCGTGTAAAAGGTAGTTTAGGGTGCAGGTATTTTCTTCTTGTCGCTTCCTTAAGACTTAAATACCAACTTAGGTTTTTAACCGACTTTTCGTTGTTGAGTTATGCTGTCCACAGACAAACACAGATGCGAACCTTTTTCTAAAAATTGTTTTCTTGGATTCAGGGGGCTTCAAAGCATATATTTGCTGTGAAATCTCGACATCGAATTTTTGGGTGACTTCCTTTACTTACAAAAAGTAATTGTTGTAATACCAAAATACCCTTTAACAGGACCTATCAGAATGAAACAGCATAAATTGTTATAGAAACATTGTTAACAGCTTTGGTAACAGATATAAACGTTACCTAAGGTGCTAATGTAAATTCAACAGAGAAAAACGTAAATGGAAAAGCAGGTAAGGAAAATATTGACTTAATTGTTCTCTGTGTAAGAGAAGTGTGTCCGGGGGCAACATTTTAAATTCGATAGCTATTTTAGGAGGTGCTTCAGCTTTGTGCGATACACGTAATGGGAAAGTTTGTTTTGATCCCATGTTCTCTTCATGAAAAGGTTCAGATGAGTTCCTTGGTAACAAAATGAACAATAATAAAAATATAAAAGGAAAAGTTAATAGGTGAAGTGATATGGAAATGTTAGAGGAAGAGTTTTTCCATGTCGCCATTCCCTTAGAGGTGGTTGCTTCTGTATGAATTTTAGTTTGTTAGAAGTTGAGGAGAGTGCGTGGTAATTTCCAGCTGCAGGCGTTTCAGGACAAAAGTTATAAACTCTGTCCGCGTTTTTTATTATTTAACATTTGCTGGAATTGATAATAACAGAACGGAATACCGACTTCAACAACTGCTTTCTGTTATGCTGGCTTAGTAAGAGAAATATTGTTAGATTATTAGAGGAAAATATAACTGAATCCCAGTTCCTGCAATTGACTGACTGTTTGACAGAGTTCATCTTTAGCTATTGTTGGTAACACAAGCAAGATTTTATCTTACTGTTGCGGAAAATTTCTTTCCAGATATGAGATTGGATTTTATTTACAAAAATGAAACGTCGGCGCCGAAATAAGTACTTTAAGCTGCCACAAATTCAGCGTGAAACAGCTTCAAGCGAAGTATTGTTGCTTTCAACAGCTTTATTTGTTGTTATGGCTCAAGTTTCCTGTCTGTGGCTGGGAGAAGGGAATACTCTGTATTCAAAATAAATTACCTGTGCCAAATGGCATTGTGCTGTGAGTAACTGGATCGTTTAAAGCAACTGTTATATCGTGCAGTTAATTTAACCTCTACCAAATGTAGAAGTTCTATTTCTGAGAGCATAAAATATAGTAATGGTCTCTGAAATAACGATATGGGTGTGGTTTTTCTCGTGAAACTTTGTTTCTTTAAGAATAGGGCAAAAATGTGCATAGCAGAGATTTCCAGCTATTTTACGGGGCCCAGTATGCTCTGTGACAAAAATGCTAGTCATAAAATTCAGCTGTGTTTCTCTCTGGAATTCCGTAATTTTTCACAGACACTAAAATAAGCTTTAGTACTCAAAATAAATGCTAGAACACACGCCCATTGTGATTAACACAAAGAGCGCATCGGCGTGCTCTATTCTGCCGTACTCTCGCAGACACCAGCAATTTCTCTGGTTCAAAAATTTGTTTTGTTTATATGTTCTGTGCTTGTTTTTTGGATTAACCTTATGTACCTTACTAAGATAAATTCAATAATAATTTGCATTGTTGATTTCGACGTAAATACTTAAACTGGGTGAGAGGCAGTAATTTATTAGTTTAACTCGTCTAGTGGTTGAACGAAGATCCGCAGCAAAAAACTTTACTTAACAAAAAGTGTTTAAAATGTTATCCATCAGGTCCCAAAGTTTATCGATCTAATTTTGAGACATTGTCTTTAAATGTCTTAAGAAAACTATGGTGCACGTAAGTGAATGCTTTTGGAATACCCATTTGAAACAATCGGCTTTAGTTTACGTTTTAAATATAGGAAAATAGAGAAATACTTTCGCTAATTGGGTATATTGGAAGCTTAACACTTTTCTCATACATTTACTTCCCAGAAATGCGAATTTTGTTGGATGAATCTTATTGAACAATTGATTTCATGCTGTTAACGGATTCGCGTACGTCCCTGCCTGGTTCAAACCTTTTATGAAAATTACATATGGAACATTCTAGTTCCCGGAAAGGTATTTGAGGTGCTTCTAGGAAGGAAGGCTGCATTATTATTGAACATTGCTCTTTTATTTTCTACATGATAAAAACTGGAAATGTTTTGAGCCATGTCGACATCCCAGACACGTAGAAAAAGTTATGTGGATATTATTTGATTATTACTCATGCAATCAACTTGGAATTTCCAAATAACAAGGAGGGAGGGACAAGTAAATAAAGGTGTACCTATCCATAACAACACTGCTATCCACCAATCAAAATATTAGAATGTAGCAATCAATACTTTCCCGTCTGCGCACACTCCGATGCAGCTGAAACCGAAATTACCGAATGTCGTATGTTTAATCAAATAACAGTGGCGTTTAGAAAAACTAAAAATTCTAATAAATTCACTGTTTTCTCTCGTTTTTAAGTTTTGGCGTTTTGGCTTCTGCCATTTAAGTAATAATTTTAAGACACCCAGGAAAGGATTCAAGCTGTTTTAAAAGGCTAAATTACGCTCGAAACGTTCTACAGTTCAACTTGAAGCCGTCGACGATATTTTATGCGATTCCTTCACAATGTATTCGACAGACGAGTACGTTGATATGCTTTTGAAGTACGGAGAAGCAAGAGCCAATGCACAAGCAATATAAAACAACACCATACAATGGAAATAAAAGAATTACGAATTAAAATTATCACTTTAAACACAATAATTGTTCAAATAACGTTATTTGTGAATATTACAAGCTTAAAAAATTAGTACATGCAGGGGATTTGAACCATTACTACAGCAGACGGGGAAGTATTGTATTCCACCCAAAAATTCGATGTCGAGATTTCACCGGAGATATATGTTTTGAGACCCCTGAATCCAAGAAAGGTATTTTTAGAAAAAGGTCCGTGTGTGTATGTGTGTCTGTCACTCTGTGGACAGTATAACTCGAACACGAAAAGTAGGTTACAAACCAAAGTTGGTATTTAAGTTTAGTGTCTTTCAAGGATGCGATATGAAGATTTTGAAGAAAATTGCTCCATCCTAAACTACCCTTTACATGGAAAATTTTTCGTAAATTTCGATTTTCTTGAAAATACTTTTAACGATTTTGATCAAAATGCCACATGTTTGAGGTATTCTTATGAAAAATGAAATGTGTGTTTTGAATTTTCTGGCTATAGCCCCTGTAGTCATTTACTCTGGACGACTTTTGTATAATTGGTAAACCGTTAGAGATAGACCAAATCATACTTTACAAAAAATGTAGATCTTGCTAAAATACACAATGTCTAAATAAATTTTTCTGTAGGGTGAACCATTTCGAAGATATTGCTTGTGATGTGTGAGAGTTTCGGAAAACTTCCGTAAAATGGAACATGGTTGTTCATTTTTTTATATGTTAAGTGTGCAAAGAGAATGGAATCTCAAAGCTTTAAAACATTTGACTATCGCACTAAGCCTATTGTATTCTAATATTCCCCTTGTACCTACAACGTGCAGGCTTAGCATAAAATGACCATATATAATGATATAGAAAGTTAGAGCAAACCTTTCGTTGGTCAGAGTTTTTTGTATATAAACACTAGGCACGTAACATCAGCGCAATATATATTTATCATCTTTAATGGGGGCCAAATAAGCAAACAGTGGTGCAAAGCGATGCAGGTCATTTACAAATATTGTATGACTTGCTACTATTTGCTCGTAACGAATAGCTATTAATAACATGTTGAATTATAATTGACGGTGTTTGCACAACTACAATATTATCCAGAACATGTTTAATGTGCCCTCTTTGTACAAACATCCATACGTTTATCCAGAACAAAACAGAATAAATAAAATTTGCAAGGACATTTTTAATGCGGGTGGCCACCCCATTTGTTTTACTCGATAATATATCTGAAAGGTTGGGAATTCAGGTGAGGACTTAGGCGGGAAATCCTTGGTTAACATCGCTAAATTCTGAGCTATCGTTATTTTGTAGATAAATAAATAGATACTAAAATCCAGGCTGGAATTTCATGCTGGTTTTTATTTTAATTTCTTTTTATTTCCACAGAATATCAGTATTATCTCATACGGACCTTAATTTTTAAGCAACTTTTATGAAAAAAATGTGTTGCTCTCACATGACTTTCTCTACTCTTGTACTAACCATTCTTACAAACTCTTATTCCTATATATTCGTGTTAGTTGAGATAAACATTTGCAAAAATGATCTTATTGCTTATTCTTGTAGGCGTTTTTGAGTTCCGCTGTCCACACATACACACACACGCACGCACGCACACACACATACACACACACAAACACACACACAGACACGTACCTTTTTCTATGTGGCCTATCTTGAAGATTGATGACGATGATACATTTGGGTATAAAGTTAGTTCCAAAACGTTGGTAAAACGTAATCTGTGTTCCAGATATCGAACTTTCAGGAGCGCACGTGTCACTGGATCAGCGTATTTTACTCGAAGACATTTGGTGTCCTATATACATTGTTGGGAGAGAAAATCGAAGAGATTTGAGTAGGCATGTAAACCTTCTTCATATATTCTCCTCAATATTATCTGCGATACCTTAGAGATTTCACTTAAAGGAACCAAAAGCCTTCATTTTTCAGCTGGGTAAGGAACCTGTGTAAAGGAGCCGCTTCTTGCAACAATGTCTTCTAGTTTGAACAGCTGTAGTATTTATAAGATAAGCTGGGCGAAGTAAGGGAAAATGTGAAGTGCTGTTAGGGACCTGGACTTAGTATGAAGATTAAATGCCTGCTGTCCCGTTTCATTTTGGTGTGCTCGTAAGCCGAATCATGTAGCCTAGGATATCCACATCATTTCCGTTCTCGCAAGATCCCGGCTTAAAGTGTAAGCCTGGCAGCAAAGTCAGTCTCTGCGGCTTGAGTGCGGTCAGTAAGCCCAGATTTCTTCCCTAGTTACAACCTTTTTACCCCATGCTGTTAGTGCTTCGTTAAACTTGCCCAAGCTTTGCCTTTTTCCACGTCTTTGATATAAAAATTCCTCACATTTTTAAAGCTGCTTCGTTTGCCAGTTAAAATTATCCAAATCTGTCGTCATAATTAATAGAGTGAAGGTTTAAATGTAGTAGGGAATTACTCAATGTCTATCCAGCGCCTTCTGTAAATCGTAAATATTGTCCCTGTGACAGACGGCACGTGAAGCCATATTGAATAATTTAAATGTGAACTTGACTTCACTTTAATATATGTTTGACTTTGTCTAGTCATCCCTTTATCACCAGGAAGATTGTCAATTATGATAATTGTTGTATGTATTTGGTCAAACATGTTAAAATACATAAATTATAATGGTTCTCTTAGCGAGTTTGTGACTTTTGAGAATTCTTGAAATATGACACGGAATGACGTCACAAATGAGCGCTATTACACGAACGCAGCACCCTAGCAACCCGCGGAAAGTTGAATTCTCTCTTAGTCTGAGGATTATTAAGAGTTTTAAGTACTCCGGGACCAAGGTTTTATTTCAAAGAAGTAATTCTTTTGTGCGATTCTTCGAAAAGTTAAATATATTACCCAAACTAAGACAATACTATTGAAAGAGGCGAGAAAAAGAAGATAATTTCAGTATTGTGTGAAAACTCGCTAAAACTTCCGACGCATAATTTCGAACCCGCTAAGAAAGTTTAAGTATCTCGCTAAAAATCTATCATTGTGACATTCCATGCAAGTGTATAAAGTATGTTGACTGAATTAAAGCATCAGATTCAGAATTAAATTTGCCTTCTTTAACCAATTTTTCATTTTTGAGTTAACGTTGTACGCACACGCACACGCACACGCACACACACACACACACACACACACACACACACACACACACACACACACACACACACACCTACGCGCGCGGGCCGTTCAAATACTTTGTTTAGATTTGGGGGTCCCAAAACGTACATCTCCGTTGAAATCTTGATATCGAATTTTGTGTGAAGTGCAATGCTTCCCTCTAATTACTACACACTGCAGAGTATGTAAAAATAGTTATATGTCCATGCAGTCTTCATTGTTTTAAAAGATTCCATCTTGAGCCGTGATATTTTCTAGTACAATAATTACTGGGATTTCTCCCTCTGTTGCGTCACGTGTTATCTGTTGTGCAGTGTTGCGGCTCACTGGGCGAAACTCCATTGGCAAACCTTGTTTTAGTGCCAACAAGTGAGCGCAGCGAAACGGAGTGACGTCACTCTCCCTATCCACCAAATTCTCGCTGTAACAGGTCATTTCTCTCTTTCTCTTTCTCTCTCCTGCCCTTCCTTCCTTCCTCCAACATTGGAATTGACCTGAAATTCGGTTTTGGCCATCCCCTTACTCTAACTCCCTTCGCATCTTATTTTTTTCTTTTTTTTATACACGTGGATGTTCAGGTCCCTGTCCAATACCATGCCCGATAACCGCCCTCTCCTCTCCAACTCGCCTCCCCAGTTCTATTTCCGTAAACCGACAAACTGGATTACATAAGGCCTTGCTTGCACTACGTATGCATAGAAGGGAGACTGTGTGTGTGTGTGTGTGTGTGTGTGTGTGTGTGTGTGGTGTGTGTGTGTGTGTCTGTGTGTGATGCAAGACTCGAGGATGGGCAAGGTATCCATGCATTATAACACTGTACTAGTTCTCTAAACAGAAAGTTGTGTTGGCTGTCCGTCTGTAGTCACGTGTTTGCTTTCTCGCCTTTGTTGCACGTAACACCTTCCCTTTCATCATCACATTACACCTGAGGTGCTCAGCCCACGTATGATTTTGCACCAGAAACTCAAAGTTTCGTCGCTTGCCCGTCAATCAGAGAGAACTAAAGTAAATCGGGTGTAACTATTCAAAGCGCAGAAATAAGAGAGAAAATAAAATTATAGAATACTTCCTTAAGTTAAAAATTTTGTCTTTCACTGCTCATAACAATATTCTTCTACCTCAAGGTAGAACACCACTGACTAAGGCAAGGAGAGGCAGACCTATTAGTCAGAGGCGGATGACACGGAGTAGTAGTACAGTTGAATTGGAGGACAAATATATTGTATATTTCCGTAATTATTTACTGCACAAAATAATATATCTGACAGGAATTGTGTGCCGTTAACGAAAACTACATTTTTTTTGCGCCAATATTTTGTCTATCTACCACTTATTCAAGGAGTGAAGAGACCCTCAGAAGCTCTTCCCAGAATATTCAAGATTTCTCATAAAAATGTGTGAAACATAGAGTATTCTAACCAAAATCTTCAGAGGGATGGAGGATTTGCTTTAAAATCTTCGCACCGCGTCCTTGGAAGAAGCTGAACTAAAATATGTTCGGTATTGATGCGGAAATTTATTTGATGTCGGTAGTAAAATTCAATTTATAAATGTTAATAAAATTAAATATAAATATTAAATTATGAAAATAGGGAGTATGTTTTATAGCAAAAATGCACTCGATCTTTACACCTGGGTGGAGAGAAGCCGTCAAAGTCTGTTAAAATCTACGAATAAAGCGAAGGGTTTATTACAGTCTACATTTATATATGTGTATTATCACTGAATAGTGGAATAGCATCTGCAAGAACATTAGATGTCGGCATATCTCCTTACAAACTGCAAGTGATAAAAAATGTCAGTCATCTTTCATAAAACCTGCGCATACCTTGAGATTAACACTTTAAATTGCTCTAGCTAGTCCGGGAAGATTATAAGATCCAGCAATGCATTGTCGAGCAACAAAGTTCAATATTATTGTAACCTTCAGTCCGACAATGTGCATCAAACTTCCTAACATAGTTTGTTAGGAACTGGCAACCTCAATTTATAGCAAGGTAATGGTTGTAACAAATATTCACATCTTCTTGTGGTTTGAAAGCCTCAACAATGAAAGCCAGCGGTAACATTACTTGTTATTGTATTTAACACACTGTGTTCTTGAGTTAGGCTATTCACCGACACACACACACACACACACACACACACACACACACACACACACACACACACACACACACACACACACACACACACACGGGCTATAGCCCATAAAGTCCTATTTACTCTGGATAACTTTTGCATAATTGGTAAACCGTAAGAGATAGACCAAATCTTACTACAGAAAAATGTAGATCTTGCTAAAACACAATTCATGTCTGAATAAATTGTTTTGTGGAACGAAACTTTGGGAAATATTCCTTGTTATGTGTGTGAGTTTCGGAAGACTTAAAACTTTCGTGAGATGGATCATCGTTCTTCATTTTTTTATATGTTAAGTGTGCAAAGAGAACGGAATCTCAAAGCTTTAAAAGATCTGACTATCGCACAAAGCCTATCATATTCTAATATCTCCCTTGTACCTACAAGGAAATAAGCAATAAGATAATTTGTACAAATGTTTATCTCAACTAACACGAACAAAATATAGGAATAAGAGTTTGTAAGAATGATTAGTACAAGAGTAGAGAAAGTCATGTGAGTGCAACACATCAGCTTTTTTCATTAACTTCGTCTTTTGCCTTCACTGTCACTAATCTTTGTTAGTTTCGTACGACCGGCAGTTACCTTGCTATTAATTGTATTAAACAAGCAAGCTTTATTGATTTAGGGCATAAAAACAATTATGCACAGTGTTGCATGAGTAAATTACCTGTAGCTATTTTACGCGTAATTTATATGTAAACCACATAGAGTAAAAAACTGTTTTCTACACAGAGTAAAAAACTAAATTTATCTATAGTGACAATCTAAACACCAATTACTTAGCTGCTTTTAAGGTTATTAATGCATTGGGTTATAAAATGTCTGTTGAGCCATGATCTGAACTCTTAGATAAACAAAATGCCACATAAAATGGCGACATTACGGTGTTAAATGAGTTAATAAGGTATAAATCATAGATAAAATTTATTTCACCATGATTTTACTTTAAAAGGGTAACCATTCTGTGGCAGGTACAAGGCAGCAGAGGAAATCGGATGTTTCACTCAATTGTTCACTGCTGATGGAGCAGTTGGTGGTATGAATGGCGGGGAAACCGGAAAACCCGGAGAAAATCCTTCAATCAGGAAACAAACCCGATTGCTCTCGATTTGTAAACTAGCACCAGAAACGAACTACCACAATTTGTAATGCTTGCTGCATTGCCAAGCCTTTGGACAGTTCACTCAAACTCATGCCTGCCTCTCAGACAAATACCGCTTTTTTTTAAGAATCTGTCGTGAAATGCAACGCTGCTATTGCCCTTAAAGTTTACCGTCGCAGTAAAAGAGGGTATTCGCCTCCAAGAAATATCACTCCATCCCCTAATAAAGATTCCGGAGCTATTTTTTTTAAAAGCAATTTGGGATTTCCGCATAAACTTTGGATACAAATATCACATGGATAGGATATGCCTTAAACACGCTCATCTATACGGTTCACAGCATTTGGCTTATATTTCGTAGCCTGACATTTTGGTTTTATTACGTCGCTGGAAGGGAGCTAGCTAGCTCTTTATGAAGATGAAAAAAGGTTCGATCGCGCACCTGACTGACTGAATATTTATGCGTTACTATTAGCCTGTCAGATACCGGATCTCCCGTCAACGTCATCAAGCGTAGTTATCGGCGAGGATGTTGACAGAGCAAGGGGCAAGTTGACATTCGGCCAGCCTACTCAAACTTTGAAAAATACTCTACTTTTAGTCCCCCTTTACCTGAAAGGGCATTCAGTTTGTTCAGCATTTTGTAATAAAACATCTGATGGCTTTCTCTAGTCTTCTACTAACCATTCTTAGAAAATCTTATTCCTATATCTTTTTCGTGTTAGTTAAAATAAACATTTGCAAAAATTATCTTATTGCTTATTTCCTTGTAGCTGCAAGGGGAATGTTAGAATACAATAGACTTTGTGCAATAGTCAAATAGTTTAAAGCTTTGACATTCCGTTCTCTTTGCACACGTAACATATAAAAAAAATGAACGATGATCGTTTCAAGTTATCCGAAACTCACACACATAACAAGGAATATCTCCGAAATGGTTCACCCTACAAGAAAAGTTATTGAGACATAAATTGTGTATTTTAGCAAGGTCTACATTTTTTGTGTAGTACGGTTTGGTCTATCTCTAACGGTTTACCAGTTATGCAAAACTCGTTCAGAGTAAAAACGACTACAGGGGCTATAGCCAGAGAATTCAAGATATACATTTCATTTGTCATAGAAATGTCGTAAACATATTGCATTTTAATCAAAATTGTCAGAGCCATTTTTAAGAAAATCAAAATTTTTGAAAAATCTTCCATGTAAAGGGTAGTGTAGGGTGGGGCTATTTTCTTCAAAATCTTCGTGTCACATCCTTGAAAGACATTAAACTTAAATACCAACTTTGGTTTTTAACCGACTTTGTTTTTGAGTTATGCTGTCCACAGTGACACACACACACACACACACACACACACACACACACACACACACACACACACACACACACACACACACACACACACACACAGTTTTTCTAAAAATGCATTTTAAAATTCTCTGTTCCCAAAATTCCTTTGAGAGTAGTTATCTAAAACAGAATAGTATTAAAAATTATCAGTTTTGAATATCGTGTGCTGCCAAATCAATAGCAACAAAAGATAAATTTAAACCTGTTGAAGATATTACAATAAAAACTGGAATGTACTGTATTCTTAGTATGTGTGACATGAATCTGGACAAAATCTTCTAATTGTTGAATTTATAAATTTAACCTATGCTACGGGTTTAAAGTGCATCACCAAGTCCACACACAGCGCTACGCCATTGATATTAGGGGTATAAAATAATTGTTCTGGCAAATTGTATGTGTTTGTTAAGCAACATTTAAGTATTTTAAATTCTTAAGATACATTTCTAAGAGATTCCTTATTATTGGCCTGAATTTTAAAATATTGTTTTGTCAAATGGGAAGTCATTTATTTTTTCTCTTGCATTATTTGCATAAAGGAAGATAACTTTCAAAGTTAAAACATGACTCTCGCTCGAGGCTTCTGTATTCGGCAGTTCCCATTATACCACACGAAAATATGTAACAAAATAATTTCTGTAAATGCCTGTTTCGATTAATGTAAAGCAGACAGAAGAATTTGAGAAGGTCATGTAAGTTCATCAATTATTTAGTTGGCGCCCAACTTATTTGCTAGTTTATGTAGAGCAATAGTTTTCAATTGGCCGTGTTAAAATGCAGCAGATATATTACAGAAGTCGTAGATTTTATTACAACTATTAATTGAATCTGGTATGACCCAGGCTGTCGACAGTGTCGTTAACAAAACAAAATAAAGTTCATAGCTGAGCTTAGTTTAGTTACACATTACATTAGTGAAAGCTTCGCCAATACATTTCACTATGACGATTGCGGGAGCAATGTTGACAGCAAGAGAATTACCGTCTGCTACCGACTCGGCGCATGCGCATAGCCTATATTTGTACTTAACCTATATTCGTTTTCTTTAAAGTGAATTTACACATTTCTGACTGTTTAGAGTGTGTTTACTTGGTTATTTTGTATGTTTCGATCACATTTGTGGCTTTCAACAGGATTAATTATTGCAACTGATGTCGGAAGACAATTTTGCAGGCTTCAAGCAAACAAGAGCCCTGGTTAATGTAAGTTTTGACCTGTATCTCCAGGTAGCGCTGTAGTCGAATAGTCAGACCCCTCATACCTCACTAAGGCTATCTGGGTTCGATCCTACGAGATCGTATGTGGTATTTGTGGTGGACAAAGCGGCGTTTGGGCGTGGTTTCTCCGGATTCTCCTACTCCACTGCCTTACCTTTCACCCTCATGTCATATCTTCATCACTCTCATACGAGGCATCAGACTGATGACCTATCCTGGCTGCTCCCTCTAATCCAGATTTGTCTGCTCCTCGACAGACATGTGACCCCAGGCGCCGGGGTGTGAATCCCCCCAATCAGGAGGATAAACATCTCCACCCTTGTAGGTGATACAGCCGTCCTACCAATGATGCCGAAGTCCATGACGAGTAATGAAGTTCTTTAAATCAATAGTCGATTAACTTTCAGCAAGCTGTAAATTTTCTCACCCTCTTCCCTTGGGAGACTGTGTTGCAATTGAAGAAATGAGAGTAATAAGGGGATAAAGAACGTTACCTATGAGGTAATCGGAAAAACCTATCACCTAGGCGAATGCTGGAATACTTTCATCCTCTCCACGGCTTCCTTTCCCTTTCTTTCTCATTTCCTTGCATTCATTTCTCTCATCTTTCTAGGTGCGGTTCGTAGGTTCCGGCTTTGGTGGGCAGATGGCACAGTTGCATGCTCATTGGAAACATACTTCTAGGAAGTCGCCGTTTGGGCCGCAAGGGTCGCTTCGTCGCCCTCTTCCTGAGCGGCGGCTATGCTTCGGGCGCCAGGTGTCAATATCTGGAACTGTTAGGGACTGCTGTGCGTCTATGGGGGCTAAGTCAGGCTCCGTTCTCGTCCGTGTTTCCGGTTTCACTTCGCCTCATTCTTTCTCGCAGTGGGCGAGGTGTCCCCCTTCGTTCTCAGCGCGCGCGCACACCTACACACCATGTGACTAAGTGTGCTTAACCTTATGCACGAGGTTTATTTAATTAGAAACTGTTTGCACACTCTATCTTGCAGGAAAATGACTATAGGTAATTAGTTGGAGGTTACTGCGTTTATATTCAATCAGGGCACATGCACGCTTGCCTTGCCTTTATTTAAGTACAGACATAATAGGCGTAAACTAAGGTGCTTAACCTGCAATGCGGCGCTTTGAACTACAAGGTTGACATTACCTTCGTGTTTGAACTTGTGTATAAGTCTCAACATAGCTGCTTTTATGGCTGCAAGTCATTGGAACATACTGCCCTTCGGAAGTAATGGTGTTAACTCTTATATGGCGAGTTTTGGATTTCTTTCCATTTACCCACCTAAAGTTCAAGTAGGAGTTTCCTAGTTTTACAGCCAGAGGTCCATATTTTATTCTTTTGTTTTAACCGGCCTGCGCTTGAGACCACCCTCCCCACACCTGGAATAGTGCTGATTTATTTTCAACGATTTATTTTCGGATCAAGTTTGCCAACTTAAAGGGGTAATTGCCGGGTTTGACGGGTACTCTGTCATTACAGAAATTAAGTCGTAAGTATTAATATTCAGGTGGTCTAAATCGTTTAGGAAGGGTGCTAAGATTATTTCTGATCACTTTCCCTGTTCCCAGGTCCCCCCCCCCCCCAAACCCTTCTCTGAACGGTTCTCTTCTCTAGTCACGTATTCCAATCTGTCACACTTTATTACAGCAATTTATTTATGAAGTCCCTAAGGAGAAAATTGTGTTTTCTCAAAGCTGCAGTTTGTTAGGGCTTTCGTAACGTCCATTCAAATTTAGGAGTGATTGATCTACCTGCTCGTAAAAATGAAGACATATCTCGGCCTTCCTCCAGTAATTACTCATTGAGATTTATGATCTTCTACGAGTATTTAATGAAAGATATGTCACTTTGCATTACGAGTTTAATAGCTTCAAACATAAACAAGGCAAAGATCATGTGTTAATTGAAGTGTTAGTCAAGCAGAACTGTTTACAATGACACTTCCTAAAAGGTTGGTTGGTTGACAAACTTTTACATATTCGTACCCATTTTAACTAAATTATTCTATGCAATTTAAATTGGTGCAATTAACATCTTTAAACCACAAAACAAAATCTGTTCTGAGGCTGGCGTGGTAGCTCAGTTGGTAGGGCACCTGCTTGTCGTGCAAGGGGGCCCGGGTTCGATTCCCGGCTGGGAGGGTGAAAATTTTTTTTCCAATAGTGTAATTCCCCATCCAACCCTGAGTCCTTTAGTTAATTAAATAAAGTTAAATTTAGTTAAATAAATTACCTTTAGTTAATTTTCTTGTAGGTGCAAGGGAAAAAAGGGAATCTAAAGGGTAGTTTAGCTGTATTAATTTTGTTCAAAATCTTTGTGTCGATCTTTGAAAGATATTAAATTTAAATACCAACTTTGGTTTTTAACTGACTTTTCGTTTTTGGGTTATGCTGTGCACAAACACACACACACACACACACACACACACACACACACACACACACACACACACACACACACACACACACAGACACACACACACAGACACACACACACGGACCTTTTTCCAAAAATCGAATATGTTGCACTCACATGACTTTCTCTACTCTTGTACTAACCATTCTTACAAACTCTTATTCCTATATCTTCTTCGTGTTAGTTGAGTTAAAAATTTGCACAAATTATCTTATTGCTTATTTCCTTGTAGGTGCAAGATGAATATTAGAATACAGTAGACTTTGTGCAATAGTCAAATTTTTAGAAGCTTTGAGATCGCGATATATTTGCACGCTTAACATATAAAAAATGAACAACAATGTTGCATTTCACGAACGTTTTAAGTTTTTCGAAACTTACATAAATAACAAGTAATATCTCCGAAATGGTTCACTCTACAAAAAAATATTTTGACATAAATTGTGTGTTTTAGCGAGGTCTTAATTTTTTGTAAGGTAAGATTTTGTCTCTCTCTTACGGTTCACGAATTATCCAAAAGTCATCCAGCCGCGGGTGCTTCTGTCACGTGACACGTGTATAATAAATGTGTTGCAGAATGAAAGCAGCATTTAAAATTAAAATTTTCTAACCGGTTGTTGTTCACAAAGCATGGCGAATACAAATGCCATTTAAAGAACCTTTACCCTTAAACTTGGAAGGGTTTAGGAAGATTTAGTTTTATTTTAACAAAGTGAACTACGGAAGAGAAAAGTTGAGGGTTTAGTGATATACAGTATTGGTGTTCCTGCTCGGCATCCTGAACATGAAACTGTCCGCTCATTCATCACATTCTTTCCATTCTGTTTTAGCAATTCCGCCCCCTCGCTATCGCCATCCCCTTTCCAAATGTATGTGTGTGCAGAGAAAGTTTTAACAAAAAATTGGGGCTTTTTGTGAAAAAAAAGAGAGGAAACGGATAGAGAAATATATTTATTTCCGAAACATTGCCTCTCGAATTTAGGACTGCCAAAATGGGATGGGGTGCCACAACAGTCACATAAAAAGGTGGAATATGAGAGATTACCACACTGGTCTCGTCTGCCTCACTTCTGACCTCATAAATTGCATCTCGGACAACAACATATAGCAGAAAATACGGACAAGAATATAAAACTTGGAGGTAAAGAAGGCTCTGGAACACCAACAAAGAATAACTATGAAAAGAAAATGACAAGTTCCTCTTCTTTCATTATATGAGTCACTGTCTATACTTAGGGAACCATCTTTGTGATCATCTACTTCATATTAGAGGCCCATGGACAATATGGATGCTTTGTAAAATTTGCAGCCACTTGAATATATAACTTTAGTATAAAAGAAAGTAAAACTTCTATAGCCTTAGGGACAGCTTTTTTTACGTTTACATATCGAATTTGTGAGCAATTTTTAAATATAAATAAATGAGTAAATAGGTCAGTAAATAGGTAAATCACTAAAAATATTGACTATATACAGAATATCCAAAACTTAGACCGACAAACTTTGATAGCTGATACAAAATTTGTCAGTCTAATTTTGGGACACCCTATTACTAGGAAGCGAACCTTCATACAGGGAACGATACGTTGCGGAGTATGGACTACAAGACGTGGAAGGGGTCAGTCACATGATCACAACATAGAGTAGGCCAGGTACAGTCGACGTAGGAACTTATTAGCATTGTTGCACCATTGTGTCTTTATTCAACTTTTAATTGAAAAGAAAAAACTATTGTGGCAAATGACTTTTACTTAGTTTTAATGTCAGTTTGTTTCTTCTAAACCTGACTCTCAGAAACAACGTCCTATATTTTATGGTAAACACAATTAACTTCACTGCTACTTCCATCTCTCTCTGTCTCGCATACAACTGGTTTGGCCATACACTAGCTAAACTATCTCATCAGTTTCTCACGTGAAAAACAGGTTTCTCCCGCCGTCCTGACACACTTATATTAATCATGCGAAATACCGGCGAATTCTATGGAAAATACACCTTTTCTCGAACTTGTAAGCAAGCTTCTACAATCTGCTCTGCCACGCTCATAGTCATGTTCGTTCCATTGTCGTCGAGTGGCATATTTACAAACAACAATGAGAGATAGTTAACTGTTTGAGCGACGGCTGCCGACCAGCGACACAATATATAGATTAGTGAAGGTAAAACAGAAAATGCAGTGTTTGTTAAACCTTCTGTACCAAAGCAGTTAAACGAGAAGCCTGATGTAAGGATTAAATTGGCGGAGAATTGAAATTGCAAGTTAAAAGGAAATAGTCCGGTTGACATTTCCACAGCTAAGCGGCATGTAAAGTCGATGTATTTCGACAGTTCCACGAACTGACGTCACTAGCTCTCAGACGGTTCGTCTTGTTCTAATTAATCAAATTAGCTGATTCGTTTGCCATTCAAGCCTTCTTTGACAATTTTTGGGCAGTCTCTTGACATCGTCAGTGCCGTTTTTAACACTCACGGTAATTAAATTTAGCGCGTGAATGGACAGTTCATGCAAGTGGGAAATTGGTAGTTACAGGTGTTCTGTGGAACTCCTCTCAAAGAGGTCAAAATGATTCTGTTCCAACGAATAACACGTTTGTTCGTTTGAGACGCGTAACGAACACACACACACAGCGTCCTATAGGTTGGCTAATTTAAGTATTTCATTTGGGAGTTTTCATAATACAAGGTATGACTTCACAGATTTTAACGGCTACTTGTTGACGTTAAGCTGAAGCACAAGTTTTTCTACCATGGTTCCATAAATAAAAAATCTGATGTGTTGCACTCACATGACTTTCTCTACTCTAGTACTAACCATTCTTACAAACTCTTATTCCTATATCTTCTTCGTGTTAGTTGAGATAAACATTTGTACAAATTATCTTATTGCTTATTTCCTTGTAGGTACAAGGGGAATATTGGAATACAGTAGGCTTTGTGCGATAGTCAAATCTTTTAAAGCTTTGAGATTTCGTTCTCTTGCACACGAATAACGATGACCCATTTCACGAAAGTTCTAAGTTTTCGGAAACTCACAAGGAATATCTCCGAAATGGTTCACCCTACAAGAAAATTTATTTGGACATAAATTGTGTATTTTAGCAAGATCTACATTTTTTGTATAGTATGATTTCGTCTATCTCTAACGGTTTACCAGTTATGCAAAAGTCGTCCAGAGTAAATACGACTACAGGGGCTATAGCCAGAAAATTCAAGATATACATTTCATTTGTCATAAAAATATCTCAAACATATGACATTTTAATAAAAATCGTTAGAGCCATTTTCAAGAAAATCAGAATGTTCGAAAAATTTTCCATGTAAAGTGTAGTTTAGGGTGGGGCTATTTTCTTCAAAATCTTCGTGTCGCATCCTTGAAAGACATTAAACTTAAATACCAACTTTAGTTTTTAAACTACTTTTCGTTTTTGAGTTATGCTGTCCACAGACTGACACACACACACACACACACACACACAGACCTTTTTTCTAAAAATGTTTTTTTATTGGATTCAGGGGGTCTCAAAACATATTTCCGTTGAGACCTCGACATCGAATTTTTGGGTGAAATACCAATACTTCCCCTACTTACCAGTAGAGAAAGTAAAAAAGACATTGCCATTCTAATCTATCTTTGACGCGGAAAAATTATGTAAAAGTCTGATTTTCTCTAAAGTGAATCTAAAGATTCTGATTCAATAACCACATTTAAGATAATTCTTGGCTAATGGAATGCACATCTTGAATTTTCTGGGAATATTCATCTTCATTCTGGGTGCATTTTGTTTGACTGGTAAATCGTAGGAAATATAAAAAATCCTAATAAATAACTCTCTTCTCTCTCTCTCTCTCTCTCTCTCTCTCTCTCTTTCTCTTTCGTGGAGTTAACGATTGCCGAGATATTCTTTGTTACCGGTTTGAATTTTGAAATTCATTTCTGAAATAGAAAGTTATTATATTTTAACTAATTGTTTAACTAATATTGTTTAACCGATCCCTCTGGTCTTGCAAAGAGAGCACAATTTCAAAGCCATCACATAGCTGGTAGAACATCCGACACACATGCATTTATCTGTGAATAAAGGTCAAGCCTAGGTGACCGGCAAAAGGGGAGAGGTGTGGAAACATTTCGCACGAGTGACTGGAAGCTATGCATGCCGAAGGAAGACAAGCAGTAAGATAATCTATACTAGGTTAGGATCGGAGACTGCGTTGAATAAACTGGACTGAATTTAGATAGCCGTTTTGGAAGCAATGGAAAAATGATGCTGTTCTGAACCATTAATTTTTTTTTCTATAGGCCCCTTAAGGGCAGACAAATAAACAAGCTTGTAGAGAACGCTGGAAGTATCGTATTTTACCACATACGTAGGTACAAGGGCGTTTATGCGCTTATAATTCTATTACAGTTACACGGTTTTGTATGCGCTTTTTATTTTGCTGTTATCCGCTTTGTAGTTGAAATTAAGGTTAACTAATTCGTTGAACAACGTGTGTACAAAATTGGCTTTTTCCCTGAACGATAACCAATGGCTCGTTGGAAGAATTCCAGCAGCTATTTATATCAAATGTTCGCAGTTGAGTGGATTTGAGAACCATGGGTTTAAGCTAATTGAAATAACGGCTCGTTTGAGGTATGGTTTATTCACAGGTACAGGCTGCCTCGAATCGATTGTCCAAAACATGTGTAACTGCGAGTGATTACAGTTTGATAGTAAAAACGATATGGCGATCGAAACATGCACTTAATAGTCTTGATAATAAAAACCCCGTGAATACGCTGGAGATCCATTAAAGAGAGGTAATGCCTTTTGAATATCGTATTTATATATTTTTGTCACTTAATGACTGTGCAAACAAGGACTCAAAGGCAAACATTAAAACATAACCTAAAATTTAAACTGCTTTGTTTTAAATTAATAATTTGTATATTTCATCCAAAATACAGATACTGACGAAATATATATAAATAAAGCGCTTCTTTATGTTAAAAACATATGCAATTGTACATTTAATATTTCTATCAATAAATAATTCATACGTTTGTATATTTTGCTAAGGATTCATTAATGACTTATTTTTAGGTTATCTCTAACTGCAGGACTCATTTAAAAAAATGGAAAACGTATGAAGTTCTACTTCTCCATGCTAATTGCAGAAACAAATGATGAAAATGTGACGACATACTGTTAATCAAGCATTGTTTTATTTTTACTTCCTCTACTACGTATAGTAAAGTATCGCACGAAAAAAATTGATGTCGAGATTTCTCCGTAAACATGTGTTTTGAGGCTCTGTGAAGCATTTTTAGAAAAAAAAGTCCGTGTATGTTAGTCTATGTACATTTTCTTGTAGGGTGAACCATTTCGGAGATATTCCTGGTTATGTGTGTGAGTTTCGGAAAACTTAAAAGTTTCGTGAAATGGATCATTGTTCATTTTTTTATATAGGTGTGCAAGGAGAACATAACCTCAAAGCTTTAAAATATTTGAGTATCGCACAAAGCCCCTTGTACCTACAAGGAAATAAGCAATAAGATAATTTGTACAAATGTTTATCTTAACTAACACGAAGAAGATATAGGAATAAGAGTTTGTAAGAATGGTTAGTACGAGAGTAGAGAAAGTCATGTGAGTGCAACACATCAGATTTATTTTTTTTAAGAGTTGTACAGTTCAGGGAGACGGGTAGACGGACGAGCGCACAAATACATAATTTTTTTTTCGAATTTTTTATACGAAATTCTCAAAACTTGTATTTCTTAAACAAATTTTGGTATACAACTCTTCTACTTATTTTGATTACATGGTAGAGAAATTAAATGTATTTATTGTTGAAAAATAGCGGATTTTATTAGACTAGAACTTATGTTGGCACTATTGCTATTTAGCTGAGTGAAAAATCTCAGACTTGGACATAAAAATTGTATAGCAAGAAAAACGATATAATTTATTACTCTGTGAGGAGAAATAAGGCAGGGACTATCCAGTAGCTTTTAAAGGGCAATAAAAAGCAAGTCAGATAGGACTGTTACAAAGGAATTTTACGGCTTGTTTATCATGATGGCCAACTCAGAGACACGAACATTAATCAATACAAGTGCTGGGATCAAAGAACAATTTCCAGAGTCACGAATGAGAGAGCTTTTGGAAGCGGGGTTAAGAGCTCCGCTAGGTTGGTAGGACTTCTGCGCTCCAGCTATTTGCATGAAAATCTGAGCAGGTTCGGGTCGGTTCCAATTGGACAGTTGAGCATCAGAGAGAACCTCTATGGATGGCGTCATCAGTGGAGACTCCGACACGTAAGCTGCAAGAGTGAAATACAGTTAAGAGTAAAAGATCATCTCTCTCATCTCTCCACGGGAGTGTTACACAGTATTGTGACAAAAATGACGCAGTCCAGTTACTTTTCTGTCACTTTATTTTCGTCTAAACTGAAGCACAAAACACAATCTACAGCTCTTCGCAATCTTGCAATTGCCAACTGTTCTGTACACTTGTAATCTTGACAGACATATTCAATTAATTATAAATATAAATTATTTCTCTTGATGTACGAAATATCCAACCAAAAGAACTGCGGCATGAAAGTGATCGATAGTATTTTTAAAGCATTTCAAACTGTGGAAAGAGGGGTAGTGCATTCATGTTCGTTTGTTTTGACGACCCACTCTCTCTGCACTGCTGACCATGACAACTCGCGAGCAGTAAGCGAACCTGTCCTTGTTGGGTAGTCAACCTAACCTGTTTCATCGGTGATTGAGTTAGTATTTTTACTTTCTCTATTACGTATAGTAAAGTAGAGGAAGTATTGTATTCCACTCAAATAAGATTTCACCGGAAGTATATGTTTTGTGGCCCGCTGAATCAAAAAAAGAAAGAAAAAAAAAAGCATTCTTTGGAAAAGGTCCGTGTGTGTGTGTGTGTGTGTGTGTGTGTGTGTGTGTGTGTGTGTGTGTGTGTGTGTGTGTGTGTGTGTGTGTGTGTGTCTATGGACAGCATAACTCAGGTTAAATACCAAAGTTGGTATTTAAATTTAATGTCTTTCAAGGATGCGACTCGAAGATTTTGAAGAAAATAGCCCCACCCTAAACTACCCTTTACATGGAAAATGTTTTGAAAATTTTGATTTTCTTGAAAATGGCTCTAGCGATTTTGATTAAAACGTCATGTATTTAAGATATTTGTATGACAAATGAAATGTATATTTTGAAGTTTCTGGCTATAGCCCCTGTAGTCGTATTTACTCTGAATTACTTTTGTATAACTCGTAAACCGTATCAGATAGACAAAACCTTAATATATAAAAATGAAGGTCGCGCTAAAACACACAATTTGTTGTTGAGCGAACCATTTCGGAGATATTCCTTGTTATTTGTGTCAGATTTGGAAAGATTGAAACTGTTCGTGAAAAGGAACATCGTTTATTTTTTATATGTTAAGCATGCAAAGAACGGAATCTCAAAGCTTTAAAAGATTTGACTGTCCCACAAAGTCTACTGTATTCTAACATTCCCCTTGCACCTACAAGGAAATAAGCAATAAGATAATTTGTACAAATGTTTATCTCAACTAACACGAAGAAGATATAGGAATAAGAGTTTGTAAGAATGGTTAGTACAAGAGTAGAGAAAGTCATGTGAGTGTAACACATCAGAATTTTTTCTTCTTTCTTCGGTCCAAATCGTAGTTATCTGTCCTGTCATCACATAGCGGACAGTTGGCTATCGCGTAAGCTTACTGTAATCCCATATTTCCATTGTATCTAGAAACAAAAGTGTTATAGAAACAGTTCTAGAAATTTAATCTTGACTGACGTGACGTAGACAGAATGTTCTTTTGTTAGAATAATTCGTTGAAGAATGGATGGAGAAATTAATGTGAATGTAATATTATATTTTATATAAAGGGCACGATATTGAAGTAAATCATATTAGTCGTTAGCTTATAAAACTTTTTATCAAAGGGAGCTATAAAACCTTAATTTACTTTACACAATATTATTAATCGTATTTGTTGATCATTGAAGCCATTTCATTTTAGTTGTGGTTTATCTGTTTTAGAGCTTTTCATTAAAACCCAAAATAGTCGTGTATTTTTAGTTGCACGCATTTGTATTGTTGTTAATCTGATAATATTCCAAAGTAATCTACCTGCCGCCGCAGCAGCAGAGATTTAATTCGCACAGCCTCGGTGCATTATGGGTATTATCAGCTCTGGTCTGTAGAAAATTTAATTTCTGGTTTGAATTATTCTTTATATTTTGAAAGCGCTACTTCAACGATTGCTCAGTCGTGCAGAAACCATGATAGTTTTGTGGGAAGGAGAGAGTAGATAAAGGATATCTGACGTGGAACGGGGGGAAAGCGAGAAGGACAAATGGAAAATAGTGATGGCAAGATCAGGACATTGGGAGACTAATCCTGCAGAATTACACGAAGTTGCCATCTATGGCTCATGGAAATAAATGTTACCACACGAGGGGGCGTTATGCCAACATATAAATAGACACCGGTAATTTGAAATGCCAAGGTGTCCAAGAAAAGTTCTGCTATCTTCCTGGGAGATTAGTTTTTGCACAGTTACATTAATTTGCTTCGTACTAAGGTTAAGAAAGTCAAATGTTATTGTTACCTACAAGAGTAAGAGGGTTGACCCAGGGGCTCGTATACGAGAGGTCATGAGTTCGATTCCGGTGGCCGTATTTTCGACCCAACGACTACTTTCGTGGTTTTCCTGGGTTACTAGGCGAATGTTGCGAAGAAATAATACGTCACCCAATTTCCGGGCTCTCTATTTCATTTTCTTATTTCACTTAGTGTTCTAAAAGTCGGCGGGGCTTTCACCCTTACTATCCTCTCGCTTCACCCCTGCCTTCTGGGGGTGGGCACAAACATTTCATAGATCTGCGTGTTTAGCCCCCTTTTGAAGTTCGTCATAATCATACCAATAACCCTAATTACTTTTTTCTTTTTATCCATTTACATTGCAGGCGAAATGTTAATGCAGGTCAGTATTATTGGCAAGTGAGGATTGTCGTGAAATAAATTGTGTGTTTTAAAGAGATCCACATTTTGTATTAAGATTTTGTCTATCTCTTACTGTTTACTATTTATGCAAAAATCATCCAGAGTGAAGAGGCTTTGTGAGATAGTCAACTCTTTTAAAGCTTTGAGATTCCGTTCTCTTTGCACGCTTAACATATAAAAAAATGAACAACGATGATCCATTTCACGAAAGTTTTAAGTTTTTCGAAAGTCACACACATAACGAGGAATATTTCCGAAATGGTTCACTCTACAAGAAAATTTATTCTGACATAAATTGTGTATTTTAGCAAGATCTACATTTTTTGTACAGTAAGATTTGGTCTATCTCTAACGGTTTACCAGTTATGCAAAAGTCGTCCAGAGTAAATACGACTACAGGGGCTATAGCCAGAAAATTCAAGATATACATTTCATTTGTCATAAAAATATCTCAAACATATGACATTTTAATCAAAATCGTTAGAGCCATTTTCAAGAAAATCAAAATTTTCGAAAAATTTTCCATGTAAAGGGTAGTGTAGGTTGGGGCTATTTTCTTCAAAATCTTCGTGTCACATCCTTGAGCGACATTAAACTTGAATACCAACTTTGGTTTTTAACCGACTTTTCGTTTTTGAGCTATGCTGTCCACAGACTGACAGACAAACAGACACACAGACACACACACGGACCTTTTTCTAAAAATGCTTTTTTTGGATTCAGAGGGCCTCAAAACATGTATTTCCGGTGAAATCTCGACATGGAATTTTTGGGTGGAATACAAAATTTCTCTACACCCCTGCACTTCTAAGATTTTGTGGCTGAGCACAACACTGCAAATAGACAAGAGAAATGCGTACAGGGAAACAAGAGAAGTACGAGTAAGAATTATGACAGCTGAAGTCTGTATATCCGGAAGTTCCATGTGTCGTAGGATTTCCACACGATTTATCGTTTCTGAAACAAGTCCCACTCTTTTGGGATGCGTCTGGTATGGCAGCTGTCCAGAAGTAAGTGGCGGCAAGCCAGAATTATTACACCACTGGACAATCGTTGGCCAACACACCAGATGACCACCTTCTGGTGCGAGTGTTCCTGAAGTTGGGAGTAACTTGGTTTGCCGCAATTTGTGGGAGTAAATCTAGTTGTCATGGATGTAATATAACCTGAAATATATTTATAAAGCAGCTGAAACATTGCGTAAAAATTCTGATTTAATAATTATTACATAGCATACATTCTTAAGCAGGAAAGCTTTAGAAACGAGAAAAAACAAACATATATATCGCTATAAATGTTAGGTTAATGTTACACACGTCTTTTTTATTATCCTCCCCATTCACCAGACAATACCCAAACCAATAACAATCACTAAATCAACTATCAAGGTCTTCTCCTTCCGTCCTGTCTTTGTTACGTTCCAGAAAGAAAGAAAGAAAGAAAGAAGAAAAAAAAAAAACTCCCATATTCTCAGTTCTGACTGGTCTTTTAAGATTTTTTCAGATCGTTATTTATATTTAAATATTTTCCATAAATAAGTTGTTTACTGCAATGGTCTGTACCAGAATATTCTAATAATAAATGTATTTCTTTTTCCCTCGTGTTATATTTTGGACATCTTTCCTTCAAAACATTCCTCTTTATACATATTACCAAAGAAAACTAAGCAATTCCTTCTCTCTCATTCTTGTCACGAACTCGCTCCCTCCCTCCCTGTAGCCTTCGTCTTATTTTACAATCCCCCTTCATTAATGCGTATTCTGGTGCCCATATTCCATCTAATCCATTTATCAGTAACAGCTCTTCAATTTTTCCCAAATAATTTTACTATTTTTCTGGTTCGTTTTACAAACGTCACTTATGACTAAAACTTCACCAAGAAGAATCACTATTATACAGACTCCGGCCGTGAAAGCCTACGCTAACTCATAACTCATTGTCTATCAGTTATTGAGTACAAAAGAAATATTTTAAACCCTTTTAAGCTTCTAGTTTAAAGACACTTACTTTCCCTAATTCCAATATATTTTCTGTATTTTCAGCATTCTGTGGGATCCTTTATTTTTTCTGTAACAAGTTTTAAAAATAAAAAATGTTACATTCACATGACTTTCTCTCTCATTGTTCAACACATTCTTCTTTAAATATATATTTTTGTAGGTACAATGTGAATAGAAGAATACAGTAATCTTAGGCGATATTCACATCTTTTAAGACCTAGTTACTATGTGATAGCAATGAAATTCCATTCTGTCTACGTGATCATAAGATAAAAAAACGAATAACGACTTCGTGTTTGAGAAGAAGTATAGGTATTGGCAGACTAATCGATATCAAGCAATATCTCGAAGCCGGTTAACTCCTCAGAAATTTATTTCAACAAAGAGTATACTTTAACGAGTTCTAGATTATTTATGTAGTAAGATTTTACCTATCTGTTACGGTTTATTAGTTAATTAAGTCGTTCAGAATGAAGAGGAGTTCAGAGACTGGAAAACTTAAAAGATACATTTTATATGTCACCAAAATAAACATTTCCATGTAAATGGTAATTTCGGACGGGACAGTGTTTTAAAACATCTTCGTGTTGTATTCTTGTAGAACAACTTTTTTTGAGTTGCGCTGTTCAGACATGAAATGAAGCGCGCGTGCGCACACATATAGATACCTTTTTCTAAAATTGCTTTTTTTGAACTAAAGAACGTCAAAACGTGTATTTCCGGTGAACTCTTGGCATGGGATTTTTGGGTTGAACGTTATTACTTCTTTTTCTGCTACAAAGTGATACTCAGAGGGTTAAGAGTTCTAAAAGCAAGAAATGGGTAGGTATTTTACGTGTAAACATTGGCGCTCCCCTGTTTCGTGCCAAGGGTATGGTAACAATATAGTTCTGTGAATACGAAGAGCAGCTGTTATAATCGTGTGGCTCGTATGTTTAACAGCGGTCACCTAAGTGGATCCATTTATCAACGTCGTAAAGGACCCCCCCCCCCCCCAACCCGCCACACCCTCCCGAAAGTGCGGCCAGTGGAAACAGTATAGAGTACTGATTATCCACCTTTTAGCTTTGACCGATCTTCATAAAGGGAAACGTAAACTGCCCTACGTTGATTTTATTTTTTAGATCTCCTTTCCGCGTGTTTTATTGAGATAAAAAGTGCATATTGGCTCGCGTCAATTATTGAAGTTTTGGACATCTGTGCAGTAGAAGCCCTTCTCTATGGAAGGCAGAAGAAAGATCTTTGGGAATCTGTTTTTTTAAATACTATTTTACAAACAGCTGAATGACAAGGTAGTAAAACACGTAAAGGTTTAGATTTTTGGCAATACACATGTAGGAATCTCCAATGTCTTATTTAAATTAGGTTAGATTATGATGTTTACAGTTCCAGATTATCGGGGTGATCCCTTCCCCCTCTCCGAACTATCCACGCATACTCGTAGTGTGCACACATTGCAAGCAAAAGGATATTTGTCCTAGTTATAATGCCTCTATCTCACTTTCCAGGGATCTGACCTTTAAACTAATGGTTTTATGGTAGACTGAATCCACTGAAGAACTAATTAACTGAGCTACATTAAGGAGCTCGCTAATGACCTTATGACAACGCCTATGGCGCAGGTTCGATCCCCGAGGCTGACCTTACTGATCTATGGATTGTTTCCGGGTCCCCGAATTTCCTGTCCCTTCATTTCGTTACATTAATAATTTCATTTTACCCTTCATTCCGTTAGGTTGCTCTAAGGGTTGAAAGCGTCGACGAGCGTCGCGGCAGCAGCTCGGCAGGGGAAACAAATTTGCTTTGGAAATCTCGTCCCCGCCCACTGCTTTCCGAGCTCTCGAAAGAGTGGTACAAACCCGAGGGGGAGGGGAACAATGTCAGGCTCCGTTGTTTCGGCACCCTACGAATCCATTCACCTCATCCATCCTTTCGAAAGGGTGCCCCATCAGGCGCAAAGGCCCTTAGAGGTGCTAAGTCCTCTGGAAGTTGTCATCGAGTTATCATAACACTTTACATTCTTATCTAATGACTACAAACCAGCCTTTTTACATTAATTATTTACTAAAATTATTTCTCTACCTCCCTATTCTTTTCCTTATAAAGTTACTCGTCGATAATAATTGTTATGAGGGGAATTTCTCTCGCTTTGCTTCTAGAGTCGCTTGATTAGCAGCTGTAGTAATAAATTTGAGTTTGACACAATGTCTAATAAACCATTAGTGGGCCGATATTGCACCGACAAATTAACAAGGGTGATTTGATTTGTGCAAGATGTGTCAGAGTAATACAGCTAGCCTAGGGCGTGCACGACAACAAGTGGTTCACTTGCACAGGCAGGCGCGCGCGCGCGTGCTTTGATTTGATTGATTGGCCGATTGACTGATTGGTTGACCTGGTTTGTTTAATAACGGCGCCTCTGTTTACTCCGAGATGGTCGTAATCTCGCCTCCCGTGAGAGAGAGACATTCGAATACCCATTATGGTCTCTTTGGTCCTTCGGGACACAACAGTTCTACTTAAACCATTCAGCATGTGCCTAGTTGCTGAATAGCCAACGATAATAGCCAATTAAATCACATATCCTCTGGATCCCCAATAACGGATCTTGTTTAGGTTCCAAATACTATTAGATTTCCTTTTACGCAACTATTCTGATATAACCTAAGCAAAACCCACCTTTATTGAGCTAAATGGCAATGTGCATTAGTTTGATGTTTTCAAAACCGTCATTAAAGCTTTATTTTGTGAGAACTGTTTATCACTTTTCATTCTAATATTCTCTCGCGCATTCATGCATTTCAGCCTCTTCGGTAAGCCAGAGTAATTGTAATTAAAAGCAAATTCTCTACTTCTTCATCATGTTACCCTCCCCTTATGTAGGACTTACAGCCCCTAGGACTTAGAAGCCAGTGCCTAGGGTCAAATGCCTGTCAGGGAAAACAGGAACAGCTTTAAAAGATTTGACTATCGCTCAAGGTCCACTGTATTCCCATATTCCCCTTGCTCCTACAAGGAAATAAGCAATAAGATAATTTGTACAAATGTTTATCTCAACTAACACGAAGAAGATATAGGAATAAGAGTTTGTAAGAATGGTTAGTACAAGAGTAGAGAAAGTCGTGTGAGCGTAACATCAGATTTTTACTTTCTGTACTGGTAAGTAGAAGTATTGTATTCCACCCAAAAATTCGATGTCGAGACTTCACCGGAAATATGTTTTGAGGCCCCCTGAATAAAAACAAAGCAGCTTTAGAAAAAGTTCCGTTTCTGTGTGTGTGTGTGTGTGTGTGTGTGTGTGTGTGTGTGTGTGTGTGTGTGTGTGTGTGTGTGTGTGTGTGTGTGTGTGTCTGGGGTGTCTGTCTGTGTGCCTGTGGATAGCATAATTCAAAAATGAAAAGTCGGTTAAAAACCAACGTTGGTATATAAGTTCAACGTCTTTCAAGGATGCGACATGAAGATTTTGAAGAAAATAGCCCGACCCTAAACTACCCCTTACATGGCAAATTTTTCGAAAATTTTGATTTTCCTGAAAATGACTAACGATTTTGATTAAAATGTCATTTGGTAAAGATATTTTTATGTCAAATGAAATGTATATCTTCAATTTTCTGGCTATAGCCCCTGTAGTCGTATTTACTGTGGACGACTTTTGCATAACTGGTAAACCGTTAGAGATAGACCAAATCATACTATACAAAAAATGTAGATCTTGCTAAAATACACAATTTATATGCCAATGAATTTTCTTGTAGGGTGAACCATTTCGGAGATATTCCTTGTTATGTGTGTGCGTTTTGGGAAAATTAAAACTTTCATGAAATGGATCATCGTTGTTCATTTCTTTATATGGTATGTGCGCAAAGAGAACAGAATCTCAAAGCTTTAAAAGATTTGACTATTGCTCAAAGCCTACCGTGTTGCCATATTCCCCTTGTACCTACAAGGAAATAAGCAATAAGATAATTTGTACAAATGTTTATGTCAACTAACACGAAGAAGATATAGGAATAAGAGTTTGTAAGAATGGGTAGTACAAGAGTAGAGAAAGTCATGTGAGTGTAACACATCAGATTTTTTAAATAATATTTTAAAGTATTTAGAATTAGCTACCACTACAAAAGTTAACTTACAAGTGAAGAAATGCACGAAAACCAGGATTTAGACTTTCGCTGATACAGCATCACATTGTATTCTGTGTGCCTGATATCGTTGCAGTTGATACATAGAGAAGTCTGAACTCTAAGGTAGTAACAAATTTATGGCTCTTGTGAAAGCCGTCAGTTTGCATTACGATCGACTGTAAAAGCGTTTTAACTGAACCCGATTACTATTACATGCATATAATGGATTACAGGTCTTAGCGGCACAATTCGATTAGCAGGCAGTTTCGATAAACTCAGGGGGATGAGAATAAGTACAAAGAATGGTTCCGCTTATGAGACTGCTTCACTTAAATGTGCGGCGTTGGTGTTTTCAGGAGCAACAGAGATATTTTAAGTGGTCTCCAAGGACTCGCGCAGAACGGTAAAATCCTTTGAAACTGCGAGAAACAAAACAGTTCTTTGTTCTTAAGACTACTATGAAGGGGGCCACAGCAGGGGATGAGGTTATTTCAGCCCACCCCCCCCCCCCCCCCCGCTTGGGGACAAGGTAGCGATTCGTACACTATTTCAGTATTTCAAAACATAACTTTAGTTGAGGATCAAAATTTAATTTGGGATGAATATTTAGTGATTCGTTGTGATTATATTGATATAGAGAACATCAAAACAATTATTTAAAATGGGCATGTAATAAGGCAAAAACTGATATGTTTTTGAAAAAAATATAATATAGTCCTAACGGTACAAATTCCTTCTACAACATTCAAGCATATGTGTTGAAACTTTTGTAGTGCACTAGGCAATGTGTATTTATAACTCTTAACCTAAATTTACTTAAATATATCTGGCTATATTAAAAAGAAAAAATTTTAAATTTTGTAAAAAAAAAAAAAGGCAATTTTTTTTGGAACAAATATTTTTTTTTTTTTAATTTTCTGTTTTGGATTTTTCCAATAACAATGGGTTACGTTTGTAGAGTACATGCTTCTGGAACTACTGTAAAATTTTCATTCAAATAGATTCAGTTTTGAAAAAAAGTGTACCTGAGTTTGAAAAATGTCAAGTTACAGAAAACTACATTTAAAGCAAAGTGTGTCATCTCTGAAGCCCTCAAAACCCAGCATGGCCCAGCACACCGACATATTTAAATGGGGTAATTTAAAGCCTTAAATGTGCCGATATATATATATATATATATATATATATATATATATATATATATATATATATATATATATTGAAGAGGAAGGTTTCTACTTTTTTTAAAGATGAACACCAAAAAAATTGACTTTTTGAGCCCAAATCACTACCCTGTCCCCTTAAGACTACTATGAAGGGGTCACAGCAAGGGATGAGGTTCTTTCAGCCCAACCTCCCCCCCCCCCTCCACTATAGATATTCATGAGTGTTTTTTGTAGTGTTTAACGGCCAATTTTTACTACATGCGGCACCACAGGCGGTGGTGCATGGAATAGACATGGAGTGCCGATGTAATGAGAAACCGGAGGATCCGGAGGAAACCAGCCTCAGCGCCGCTTCGTCCACCACTAATCCCACCTGCTTCAAAAGTTCAATTTATTTTTCCAGGAGAATAAGATTTATCGTAAGGGCAAGGGAAATAGTATAAATCTGCAACTATCAGTCTTACAAATCAAGCAATTAACTTAATCTTCATCTCGAAAACAAAAATATTTGTCTTCGCAATCAATTGTATGTGCTACTACCCCGCACCATCCGCCTCTGATTAGCAGGTCTGGCTCCCGTTACCTTGGTTAGCTGTTGGACGAAAATAACATGTATTGGCGAAGCCTGATATATTGAAACCTATTCTTCTTGTTACCAAATTTAAACAACTTAAAAAGCTACCAATGTTGCAGTATGTCGTCATAACATCCTGTGCAGTCGGGAATATCATGCAACACCTTGGTTACATTTCCTGGTGTCGCGGTTGCATGTTCAAACTTTCGTGATTGTTGGCACATTTAAGCTCACGGCATCATCGTGGATGCAGAATTGCTCCCTGGCGTGCGTGTCTGCCACGTCCTTATCAATTTACATTGACATGAATGTCTGGTACATTAGTGAAAAAAAACTTTAATTAAATGGTCACGGAACGTCGTATCTTCTTAAAGCTTAATAACTGCAACAGTTAAGGTTAGTATCATAAAACCCCTTGTGTAAATGGTTCATAAAATAGGCGCTTATGACTGTGTAGAGTTTCTTATTTATATGCAATGAATGTATATTTTTATGACTTACTCGAGTGTGCTGCATTTATTAAATGTTTTTGTGTTATCTTGATGTAAAAAGAGGCAGATTAAAGCTGAACGAGGCATTCGAGGTTACGGACTGTTTACGTATTTAATACCGGTAATTTAAAGGAAACATTTAAGTGATATTTTAACCCGTTAGTAAAACAAATAGATTTTAGGATTTGTGTTGCAAAAAAAATACGGGGACCACATATTTTGGACGCCATTTTTCAAGCGGTGCCCCTCTGCCTTTTGAATTGGCGAGTCTACACCTGCCATTTCAGGGAAGCTTGAAATAAATTGTTTGAAACGACGCGCTAAGTGTTCTGCTGCATATACTTTCAGCATAGCGTAGCTGAACAAGTTCTCCAATGTATCCCCTAGAGGGCAGTGTTTTCTGTTTGTCATTTGTTGGCTTCTGACGTTACTGACTTCTATTTGGCTTGGCGTATTTCTGTTTACAAGCTGATCGTGTGTATTTGATCTTAGTATAGACATAATTTAGCGTGTTGACGAGGTTATTTGAGAGTAATTGTTGATATTGGAATTGGTTATTAAACATTTTTTCAGAAAAACTTAATAAGAGATACTATTTTTAAAAAATATGATGTACTGCACTCATATGATTTTCTCTGCTCTTGAACTAACCATTCGTAGAAACTTATTCTATCTTTATCGTGTTGTTTGGAATAAAGATTTGCAGAAACTATCTTATTGCTTAATTTCTTGCACGTGCAGCGGGAATATGGGAATACAGTGGAATTTGAGCGATAGTCAAATCCTTTAATGTTTCCAAATTCCGTTCTCTTTGCACGTTAACATATAACAAAATAAATAGCTATGTTCCATTTGACAGAAGTGTAAGTTCTCCAAAACTTTACAAATTTAACGAGGAATATCTCCGAAATGCTTGACACTACAACAAATGTATTTAGAGATAAATTGTGTTTTAGGAAGATGAACATTTTTTATAGTAAGATTTGGTTTATCTCTTACGGTTTACCAGTTATGCAAAAATCATCTGGAGTAAATACTACTTCATGGGCTATAACCAGAAAATTCAAGATATACTTTTCATTTTTTATAAAAATTTCTCAAACATATGGAATTTTAATAAAAATCGTTAGAGCTACGTCGTATTTTCAAGAAAATCTAAATTTTCGAAGTTGTATTTACTCTGGACGACTGGTAAACCCTTGGAGAAAGACCAAATCATACAATACAAGAAATATAGACCTTGGTTTGAAAACCAAGTATACCAGCTCTGAAAATTAGAAAGCGAATTCTTGGAGCTTAGTAACTAATGAAGCAAAACTTGTGCATTAGGTGCGAATAAGCATAAAATTTGGCAAATTTGGTGGGGAGGTCATGAAGTGGACGGGACATATTCACAAAAAGCTGTGGCTTTTTAAAAAGAGGCACGTTTGAGGTGTTCATATGAGATTTTCCCATTTATGTAGCAATACTGGTATAGTGAGGTTTAGTCGTATGGTAAAAGTACAAATAATATTGCCGCGGTGGACGGCTAAGTAGAGGTCAAAGTGGTCTAATCAAGTGAGTATCAAAGGAGACCACGTGTTTGGGTACTGACAATAATTTGATGGTAATTTCCGGGAACGACTTTGCTACCGTGACGCTGCTAATCGTCTCATTACAAAGCGTCTCGCTCGCCCCTCAACATCTGTACCAATTCCGGGCGCTATAATTAGTGATGTACACAAATGACCGTGCTCATTTTCACAGCGGCCCCAAACTTAGTTCCGTTCCCTCCCAACAGTGTTACCGATCCGCCGCTTGTCTGTCTCATGGTCCACAAGCCATTAGAGATTAAGAGCTCCATGCATACATACATACATGCATGCATCATACATTACTTGCTGGGTGTTCACCAAGTTATGCATTCTCTTCAACGTAGATTTAGGAAATTACTTTGCTTTCGCCTATTTTACTTTTTCTGCTAAATAAGACATCTTCGATGTCGAGATTTCGCCAGAAATATGTTTGAAGCCCTCTGAAGACAAAGAAAATCATCTTTAGAAAAAGGTGTGTGGGGCTGGAGGTGTGCGTCTATGAACAGCAGAACTCAAAAATGAAAAGTGGTATTTCAGTTCAATGTCTTTGAAGGATACGACATGAAGATTTTCAAGAAAATTCATCCACCCTAACTATCCTTTACATGGAAAATTTTTCGTAAATTCCTTTTTCTGGAAAACGGCTCTAACGATTTTGATTAAAATGTCATATTTGAGATACTTTTATGACAAACGAAATATATATTTTGAATTTTGTGATTATAACCTATACACAGTATGTAGACCTCGTTAAAACAAACAATTTATGTCCAAATACTTTTTTGTGGGGTGAACCACTTCGAAAGTATTCTTCATTTGTGTGAGTTTCGGAAAACTTAAAACTTTCGTGAAATGGATCATCTTAGTTCATTTTTTTATATGCCAAGTGTGCAAAGAGAACGGAATCTCAAAGCTTTAAAACATTTGACTATAGATTCTAACATTCCCCTTGCACCTACAGGGAAATAAGTAATAAGATAATTTCTGCAAATGTTTATCTCAACTAACATGAAGATATAGGAATAAGAGTTTGTAAGAATGGTTAGTACAAGAGTAGAGAAAGTCAATACATCAGATTTTTAGTCCATACAGACATGTAATATACTTTATAGTGCATACAAATCCGAGCTGTAGCGATAGGACAGGAGAGTTTATAAAATCGTTTTCTCGGAATCTAAAATAATTCCATAAAAACAAGTGTCATGTGAGGGTAAGTTTGAGCCAGAAGTATTCTGCGTTTGCAGGCATTGACTCTATATCTTCACCATTTTTTCTCTGTTCTGTTTTGCTGTCGAAATCAGGTTTCTGTTTTCCGTTGTTTGTTTTCCTTTTTTCGCCGTGTTGGCTGATATCCCTTTCCATCTGGTACAGAAGTTCTGGTAAGCCGCCACAGGGAATACACCCAACGACACCATTCAGTTCGGACCGCACCGCACCACACCGCACTACATGTGAAATGAGTGCTGCAGAGTTTGTCTTTTCCCTCTGGTTCCAACGTTTCCTCCACTGGTCTGCTCATGAAGGGAGCATTTGGGACCTTTTTTTATTCGGAAAGGACGTTAAATGGCTTCGGGTAAGAGAGAACTAGAATTTTTAAAGCAATATTTCTCTATTTCTATCAAGTGAACTGCAAAAGAGAGGTAAAGCGGGAATGTTGGTAAGTGGAGTTCGAATTGATATAGTTCTCTAGTGGCCTAAACGTTATTTATAAACAGTATTGGCTTTCTTGTTCAGTAAACTGTGGATACAAGGAAGCAAGGGTCTTTAATTTTACTCATCTGCTTTCTAAACTTCATTCCTGCAGAAAAGAGAGGCCGAAGAATGGACACTGAAAACTTTATAATCCAATGTTTCTAAGAACAAGTTCAGTTACGTTAACTGTCATAGCTAATTGTAATAATTTGCGAGTTTATTTCCGTGCACTTTGGTTTACCCTAATAGTTAATGGTTATCAGTTAAAGATTTCATGTTCACGCAAAAATAAATCTGAACTAGAGGACATTTCTGGGCTATACCTAATTTTTTGCCACTTTAAATCGTGTTTAACGCCTAAACAATATGACATAAGCTTAGAAATGCATTTGAGGCAGTATACTTGTGTGAGCTCTCTTAAATAATTCAAATTGTAAATATACATAAAGGCAACAGAAAGCCCAGCCGCCTGAAATAACCATGTTAAATTATAGGTAGCGTAGGCTGACTTCTTTTGTTCATGTGTGATACAACGAAGGAGCAAGAAGTGATTTTGATCGACATTATAACGACGAGAAATAATAATCATACATCGAAAAGTGAGTAATTAATTCTGAAATTTTGTGATATTCATAAAAGGGAACTATATAGTCAGTAATTGATTGAGATCAATCGAGTGCAATGATTAGAAAATAACATTGACTTTTCACAATCATTGACTGCGCCTAGCCATTTTGTTTGTTAGCCAAGAAGTCCACCATGTTTAGCGAGAAAATTGTAAAAGTGTTTCATGAGAAGGATAGTGACTTTAAGTGTTAATAAATTGTTCAAAACATTGCTTAAGACAATATTGGATCAATAAAATAGATACGTACTGTAACAACAGTAATAGTTCCGACTGATGCCAGACCGCGAGTAATAAAGACATTCATTCCTACGAAGATTAATAAAGGCTAAATAGCACATCTACGTTCTTCTCACATTAACATCAACAATATATTAAAAATCGTTACACATTGAACGAAGAAGCCATATCTAACACGGTACCACTTGAACTGATCTTTAATACTTACGCCACACTAACCTAAAAATAAGTTATTGATGAATCCTTAGCAAAATATACCAATAAAACTGTCTCACTGGTATAACTTGACGTTTTTATCAAAGCAACACTTTCGGAAAGCATTTTAAGCTTCATCATATCTTTGTTTCGACTTCGCTGGTAAAAGTGATGCATATGCTAGATCCGCAGCTTCTTCAATAACAATGTCCCTCATTTGTATAAACTTTTACTGCAAAGATCGAAAGATTCAATTCGGCTACATAAACAAATAACCTAGAAATCAAGCCATGTGCTACTTCAAGTAAAGAATCTATTGCGCAATTCATTAACAAAAGAGTGGATAAGAGCCCTTATAATTTATATGTAGCTTTTCATTTGTTCACATAGAGAATTAATGTTTTTTTAATGTTAAATAAAATATGGGAAAGCGGGTTTTTCAAGTATTTCAAAAAGTAATTCACTAACCATGAATTTCTTCATCAAACCTATAGCCATATTAGTTGCTGCAATCTGGCGTAAGAATACATTAACATTTCAAGACAAAGGAATCCCAGTCCAACATGCTGGACAACGGAGCAAAATAAAATGAACATTCAATATATGAAACTTTCTGGAGAACAAAAATGAATGCATTATGTTACTATAGCTTGGAAATGATAATGATGGCGATTATGGATCTATTATACTCATCCCTAGTCCTCCATGAATATTGAAGGAGAAGCACACACTTTCGATGTGCAATTTACTGTCGTAAATTCTGCCAAAGAGAATACTAAGCGAGTTGGAATTTGAGCAATCTGTGATAGGAAATTCTTTGTATCACCTCGCAGCATTATAGGGAAGATATTAAAAGCATTTATGCAGTAAATAATGTATTGTAAATAACATAAGGTAGGCAGCAAGAAGTATTATTTCACATGAAAAACACAAATCACTTAATCATTATTGGTGTTGAAAGTTCGAGTTCTACACGAAAAACAAAATGTTTAGCGGAGACAAGAGCAAAAAGTGACGAGTGTCCAAAACTGTTCTTGTGGCTAGGTGACATATGAAAGCTTATAATATATTCAACAAATGTTTTAACTTCTTTACACTTTATATACCATGTATATAGTGCGTTGAGAAGGTATTGCATTTTATCAAACAATTCAAATACGAAAATTTCAGATAAAATACTTCTTTTGAGATCTCTTGAATCCAAAAAAAAGCCTTTTTAGAGAAAGGTATGTTTGTGTAAGTGTTTAGACAGTAAAATTCAAACAGGAAAACTACATCACACACACACACACACACACACACACACACACACACACACACACACACACACACACACACACACACACACACACACACGAGTAGAAAAGTTTCCTTTCGTAGGAAAGTATTAACTTGAAAATTAAAAATTCCCTCTTGCTATTCTTCATCATAAAGAATAGCAAAATTTAATAAGCGGAAGAAATCCATGTGTCATTATGTAGGGACGGAGGCTATAGCCGGAATACTCCCACTCGAGCTTCTTTCTGCGGCCACCCCCTGTAACTCTTGTTCCCTTCAATCGCTATCGCCCTTTCCCATCCAGAATATACAAAAATCCCATCCCTCTCGCTTCCCTTTGGCAAACAGAGAAAAAGAACTGCGCTCCTTAGCCAACCCCTACGCAATAAGCCTCCGCTTTCACCCAGACATTAACATCTGAACAAACAAAGATATCTCTGGGGGTAATTTTCAATCATAAAAACGTATCCTGCAATATAAAAAAGACAGCAAGTTAAAAAAATGCAGGAGTAAGAGTGAATGAGAGAGTAGCTCTTCTTTTATATTACTTCCTCTTTGCTACACATAAAAATGTTTTCTCCTCATGCATAAATATCATTAAAGTTTAATATACCTACGGATGGACATGAGATTGGCTTGCACTGCAACCAAGTGAATAATGTTATAGCATACAGCACGGGGTGCAAGTGAAGGGATGGAACTGAGCAGGGGAGTATCGAAATATTGTCACTCGAAATATTGATCGGACCAGTTTTGTTTGTATGTCGAGTTTTTTTACTGTTTAAATTACGTATTTTTCAATTAGTCTCTAATTATTTAATTCCTTATGTGGCCCAAAATGGTATATCCGCCAATAGTTCCTAAGAATCTCATTTCTATATTAATATTGGCACAGCCGTAACTTTATAAAGCTTCAACATTGTTTCCTAATTTGAAATATTAAACCAATAATACTATCTTTTTAAAATGTATAGCATTAATAAGGTGTTTCGTTTCACCGCCACACACACACAACCTTTCATATTTATTACTCTTTGTAAACTCATACTCAGGATATTGTCAGTGACAGTTTTCTTAGTGATCCTTTTCCATAACTACCTCATCGTGGTCGTAATTTCCATTTTGATAGAAATACTAATAGAAGATGCGTTGGTGAGGTGAGAACATGGAAGTGATTGGTATTCAAGGCGGGAGTGTTTGGAAAAGTTTCGTTTGCCGATCCTGCGAGGAGGAGGCAATAACAAAACAGAATTGTGTTTAACTTCCCCCTGCAGGGTTCCTGAATACGAAAACACGCAGGGTTCCTCTTCCTCTTCTTCTATTCCAAGTCTCTCCTTTCCATCAAATATTCTATCCTCGGTTTTACTGAAAGTGTCAAGGTCCTAAACGCATCTTCAAGTACTTTCACGCCTAGTTGGAAATCCCAGCAAATTATGTTGTCTACTCTGTTTAAACGATTTTTATACTAGTCTAGAGGAATTACGTCACTGCAGTTTGCACCATCTATATATCTCATTAACCACATGACTAACGATTTTTTTAACCTTCAACTGTTAATGAATACCTACGTCAGATGACAGCAATTGTTTCATTAATGTATGCAAGGAAAAATGAAAAACTGTTCGAAACTTGGGATTGATTACGTAATATTTTCGAGTATTCTGATTGACGGAAGAGAAACTAATATAAAATAACTTAACATGTTTTGAATAGTAAATAAAAGGTTCTTGTAAACAACAAATATTCTGAATTTCTGAAACGCTTTTCAAGAACAAAGTTAACATAGAACGCTTAAAACGAAATTCAAGGTGTTAAAACTTTGTTACGCCGAGCAAAATATGGAACTTAATCCGTTTTAGAAGTGAAATTCGCATAAAAATAAGCTGTATAAACTTCTTCCTTTCCTTCATAGTATAAAGTAGAAATTTAATGTGTTACACTCACATGACTTTCTCTACTAACTCTTGTGCCGACTATTCTTATAAATGTCTATTGTCCTGTTGATCAAGGTAACAGGAAATAGGCCCAGGAGTACTAAGTAGACTTAAGGGATGATAAAATGCTTTAAGAACAGGTCGATATGTGATGACTTTGATATGGCTTTCTAATTGCATGGCCCAGAGGAGAAAGGAAACAAATAACGACTTTCCATTTGAGAAAACTATAAATATTAGCAAACAAACAACGATGAAGAGTTAAAAAAAATATTTAACATTCACCTATGTGCTTTAATAAGATGGACAAAATTTTAAAACACAAAGATCTCGCACATTTCATTAGTCTGAAAATATCTTAAACATCGGGCAATTTAACCAAATCGTGAATCATTTTTGAGAATATCAAAATTAGTGTAAAGAAATTTCATGTAGTTTGGAGTGGGAGATAAAAGATTATCACATATTTGGAAGATGTTGAACTTATAATACCAATTTTCGAATTTAATCGATAGAAACAGACAAACGTGTGGGCGCGCACTTTTCTCTAATTTTTTTCCAGTCGAATCCCTCAATTGCATTTTTGGATGGAATTCAACAAGTACTCCCGGAATTTGAGGTATTATTAGTATTGAGGTTTTAATAGTTTAAAAGTTCAAATGAAGGAAGATATTTTCATTAGTTTTAAAATTAATACGTCATTCGTATTTTATTTCAATACTTTAATTTCTCCAGCCTGCGTATTATCTTTTTCTTCCCTTCTTTGATTCCTTTGACTCCTATAGTCCAAATTTTAACGATAAGTAAATGCCTGAAATTGCCAAACATTCTGTGTAGGTTTCGAAAATACCCGAAAAGTTGTAGAATAAATTTAAAACTTTGAGGAGAATACGATGAATTGGGAAGCATAGCTGAAGACGTTAACCATCCTTAATTTAAAAAAAAAAATATATTAATGTACATGTCTTTCTTTAGATATTGTTCATTAAGATCAAATGAATATATAGAGAAATCGGAACAATGTTTAGGAAAAGTAAGGTTAATATTGTTAAAAGGGCTGTGAATAAAATTAAAATAGACAAAATATGGAAAAGGGTATTGAGGTTTAAAATTAAATATTGGACACAATGAACTTAGCCATGATATGTAAAACGAAATATTAAATATAAGGGGAACAAATAAGAATAAGGAACTCCAAGAGGTAGGAATAAATATTGTAAATTTCAAACTTCCAGTAGTCAAGGTAATTGTGGAAGTATTGTTAGAATTATTTATGTGTTTTATTTTAATGGGTTAAGATTGTAATATAAACTGTTGGAATAAATGTTTCTAACTTACCCATTTTTCAAAAAACAGTTCTTACAAAGGATTATTTTAATCTAAATAGACGATTTTTAAAAATGGTTCTATTATTCTTTTAGTAGTAAAAGAACCATCGAAATCGGTCAAGTAGTTTTCGAGGTTACCTTAAAAGGGACAAAATTCATTCAAATTTTCTGTTTATGATATTAATAAGGATAATCAATTTTGATATTTTTCTTTATTTAACACGTTAGTAAAGTTAGGTAAGGCACTGCTGATATTGTCCCTGTCTACTTAACCAGGGTAAGATGATGTAATTCTGCACGTGTCTGCAGGTCTTACCAAGGACATTGAAGCTTCCCTGGTTATTCCGGAGTCTCCTCATACTTTACAGCGGAACCCCAGATGCAAATGAATACGCCAACCTCCTCTGAGATCATTAACATTTAACGACGTTTCATACTGGACGTTTTAATAGAAACTCCGAGGTGAAATTAGGGACATAAATTGTGAGTGTGTTGTGCGGGTATTCGTCGTCATTCTTTTGTCCGCTCGCTCACCCCTTCACGTGATGTAACAGCTGGTTGCACGCAAAGTGGTTTTGCAGGCTCGCTTGCCACCTCTCGACCCAATGAATCATCTTAATCGAATTAACTTTATGATCTTACCACCACCAGACTTTCCCAATAGATCAGCGAGCCTTTACATTTCCGTGATCATAAAATTCCGTTGAGTGGAAGCCAAAAAATATGGCATCAATGGAAACAACTTTGTAACTAAGTAGAAAACTGAATCTTTCGTGCTACGCCATTTTGTGTCGAGTTCTATACGCTCCACGATCTTCAACTGGATCATTTGTTTGGCACTGCGATCTCTACGTAGAAATTGGATTTCAGGATTTTACCACAAATACACCATTTTCCAGACACCCTGGATAAAATAAAATCGTATATTTTACACTCACATGACTTTCTCTATATCTTCTTCGTATTAGTCAAGATAAACATTTGTACAAATTATCTTATTGCGTATTTCCTTGTAGCTGCAAGGGGAATATTAGAATACAGTAGACTTTGTGCGATAGTCAAATCTTTTAAACCTTCTTTGCACACGTAACATATAAAAATAATGAATAACGATGACCCATTTCACGAAAGTTCTAAGTTTTCCGAAACTCACACACATAATAAGGAATATCTCCGAAATGGTTCACCCTACAAGAAAATTTATTAAGATATAAATTGTGTATTTTAGTAAGATCTACATTTTTTGTGTAGTATAATTTGGCCTATCTCTAACGGTTTACCAGTTATGCAAAAGTCGTCCAGAGTAAATAGAACTACAGGAGCTATAACCAGAAAATTCAAGATATACATTTCATTTGTCATCAAAATATCTCAAACATATGACATTTTAATAAAAATCGTTAGGGCCATTTTCAAGAAAATCAAAATTTTCGAAAAATTTTCCATGTAAAGGGTAGTTTAGGGTGGGGCTATTTTCTTCAAAATGTTCGTGTCGCATCCTTTAACGACATTAAACTTAAATACCAACTTTGGTTTTTAACCGACTTTTCGTTTTTGAGCTATGCTGTCCACAGACTGACAGACTGACACAGACACACACACACGGACCTTTTTCTAAAAATGCTTTTTTTCATTCAGGGGGTCTCAAAACATATATTCCGGTGAAATCTGGCCATCCTCTACTTTACCATACGCAGTAGAGAAAGTAAAAATGATAATGTTCCTATTTAAAATGACTAACGCTTGTCCATTCCAATTGTTGGACACGGGTGACATTCGTTGCGTGTCCAAAGCTATTCTCATGAGGTGCTCGACGTATCCCGTTTTGCAAAGCTGGCTCTGACACTCAAATATTTACAGACTGATGTCAAACTCAGTTCCGTGCCAATCTTGATGCACCACTTTAGTTCCGGTTTGTCAATCTGAACACAAATTGGCTGACCAGTCACATTTGTCATCGTTGATGTTTGAGTTTACTGTTGACCGTACTTGTGCAGAAACAAAAAAATCGAAACCAGCGTTGCTGGAGGGAGTGAACAATGCGCGGAAGCCTTTGTTTTGCTGACACAGGAGATAGTGTCGCCAAATGTTTACCTTGAAGGTGGAATAAAAGCAGCAAACAAACTTTCGCCCTATTGTAGCAGGTCCGCAAAACAAGTTTTCTGATTCCTCTTTGTGATATCCAACAAGCACATTTCAATCGCGACCTCAGAATTACTTTATCTGTCCTTGAATTATTTCTGACAATCAACATCCAACTTCATTAACACATGTTAAAGGGAACCTTCAGTTAGAACTTGACAAAACCAGATATATCCGAAATACTGAGATTTAAACATTGTGGTTTTCCAATTATTCAAAAGCCTTCAAAAGTAAACAGGATTGCATGGGCTATGGCCAGAAAATTCAAAATATACATTTCATTTGCCATAAAAATATCTTAAAGATGGTTTTTTAATCAAATTTACGAGTTTAGGGTGGATGAGTTTTCTTTAATATTTTCATATCGGGTCCTCGAAGAATGATAAACTTAATACTAACTTTAGTTTTTAACCAAGTAGAGGAAGTATTGTATTCCACCCAAAAATTTGATGTCGAGATTTCACCGGAAATATATGGCCCCCCCCTGAATCCCAAAAAAGCATTTTTAGAAAAAGGTCCGTGTGTGTGTCTGTGTGTCAGTCTGTCAGTCTGTGGACAGCATAACTAAAAAAAACGAAAAGTCGGTTAAAAACCAAAGTTGGTATTTAACTTTTATGTCTTTCAGGGATGCGAAACGAAGATTTTGAAGAAAATAGCCCCACCCTAAACTACCCTTTACATGGAACATTTTTCGATAATTTTGATTTTCTTGAAAATGGCTCTAACGATTTTGATTAAAATGCCATATGTTTGAGGTATTTTGATGACAAATTAAATGTATATCTTGAATTTTCTGGCTATAGTCTATGTAGTCCTGTTTAGTCTGGATGAGCTTTGAATAACTCGTAAACCGTAAGAGATAGACCAAATCTTACTGCACAAGAAACGTAGATCTTACTAAAATACAGAATTTATGTCTCAATAAATTTTTTTGTAGAGTGAACTATTTTGGAGATATTCCTTGTTTTGTGTGTGAGTTTTGGAAAAGTTAAAACTTTCGTGCAATGGAGCATCGTTGTTCATTTTTTATATGTTAAGTGTGCAAAGAGAACGGGATCTCAAAGCTTTAAAAGATTTGACTATCGCACAAAGCATTGCACATACACGGAAATAAGCAATAAGATAATTTGTACAAATGTTTATCTCAACTAACACGAAGATATAGGAATAAGAGCTTGTAAGAATGGTTAGTAAAAGAGTAGAGAAAGTCATGTGAGTGCAACACATCAGATTTTTGTTTGTGTTATGCTGTGGACACACACACACACACACACACACACACACACACACACACACACTTCGTAATAGACAAATCGACTGCTGGAATAGATGGTCTTGTTCTGGTGGGCTGACAATAGTACTTATCTAATTGATAAAAATGGAGCGCCAAAACAGAAACAAGTGCAATCACCTGCCCTAAGGGAGGAAGCCACATAAAATGTTGTAAATGTGTTTGAGTTGATTGGAGTGACGATATAGACATGGTGGTTATTTGCGGAACTAAGTGGGATTGCACTATATTGGTCCTGAGACACCTGCCTGCTATCATTGCGAATATCGCTTTTTCGTGAGACCCGACACAGGGTAATTTCATTACCAGTTGTTTACGAGACTCCCGTCATAAATTCAGCACACAGTGGCAGCACTGGCATATAAATTCTATTTGCTGCGGTTTTTTGTCGTTTATCCTTCATCATTGTCACTGTTTAACCTCAACTGTTTTTCGATTATTGCATGCGTTGTCCAGATGGAGTACTTTAAAATGACCACACAAGCAATAAACATGCCACGAATCTTAAACTCAAAAGCATGCGTGTAAACCGACCGGTAGCCATACAGGCGGTAATTTCAGCGACATTTTTTGTTCACTTATACGAGAGTCATTCAGATGAAGAGGGCCTCAGAAAGTTCAACACATTTTGTTCGGAGTGTTTTGAGACAATAGAGCGGAGAGATATAACCTTCAACTGTCTCAAAAACTCAAACAATACTAATGCATTTGATTTATCCAGTGGCGGCTCGCAGTAAAAATTTTAGGGTTGGTAAAGTGTAACAGTAACAAACAACAACAACAACAACAACAATAATAATAATAATAATAATAATAATAATAATAATAATAATAATAATAATAATAATAATAATAATAATAATAATAATAATAATAATAATAATAATAAACCCCGTTTATCCGAAATATAGGGGGCGAAGACATTGCGGATAACGCAAACAATATATTGTTTGGTTGTTTAATAAGAGCAGAGTGAATGAGTGTGACTTACGGACGAACTACGCCAAAACTAAAATCACGACTGTCAGCAGACTTTTTTCCAGAGGGGGGGGCCCACATGTTGGAAATTTGTAATCATATAATATTAAATCATTATTTTACTGTCAAAATTTATAGTATTTGTTGCAGATAACCGTATTAATTTGTGCTAAACAAAAATTGTTCTTTACATCAAAATTAAAATAATAGTTTAAAAGTCAGTAACTGACTGCACATTAAGTTCGCCAACTTCCAAGGGGGGGCCGTGGGCCCCCTTGCCCCCATTTCGCGACGCCCATGACTAAAATAGATTAAGAAATTGAAAAATTGTCTGACTGCAGCTTTGTGTTAAATAGCTAAAACACTCCTCTTTTCATTGTCAGTGCGCCGCGAAGGCGAAATTTGTAATAGTTCACTAATTAAGTCGGTCACACTGGTATTACACAGAGATAACGACAGATTCAGATCTCTGAGATCTTCGTTCGTGGAGTATGGCTGTTCGGAAAATGTCGCATAAATTCGGATTTGGGCAGGCAAGTGTTCGGACTGCTGGCAGACGCGTCTACGCATGCTCGGAGTGCATATACAGACCGAATGTTTCCTTATCCCTGTTCAAGGGCCTCGTACTGAGGAAATGGGGCCGGGCAGGCAGAGGTTAATCTAGCCTGCTCTCGACTACCCAGGTTCCATGCGTATCATTTCTGCCGCGCGTTTCAAACACGCAGCGCAGTTTTGATGAATCGGAATTGAGATTAAAGGATTTGACCATGCGCTGGTCATTATAACCGAGAAAACTTTTCTTGAACTGCAATTTAGGGGAAAATGACGCTTCAAATGATAAAATGCAGAATCATAGTTAAACATTATTTGTTGATGTATTACGATAGGGTAGGCAATGCCTACCCTGCCTACCCTGAGGAGCCGCGCCTGTCGTGAAAGTATCTCGAAAACGAGATTTTTAATCAAAATCTATTAGCCATTTTGAGAAAATCAAAATTTTCGAAAACTTTTCCGTGTAAAGCACTGACGTCATTGAAAGGAAACAGGGCGGTTATCTTTTCTCCTTCCTAGTTACTCGGTGACGTAATAGACGCCAAGGAAGAATGATAGGAGGATTCCGGTTGGAGTTTTTAACGGGTCATATACGCCCGACGCTCACTTCATTTATTAGAGGAGCAAACGTACCACTGCCAGTCACCTTAACCCGCACGGCCACGTCACTAAGTCAAAGTTTTGGCACCTCTGGTATAAAGCGGAATTTGGGGTCGGGGATTTTCTTCAGCCTATTGCATTCTTGAAGAATACTGAACTTAAATACCAAGTGTAGTTTATAAAACTAAGAAGTTTTTATTTTTGAGTTATGGTGTTCACAGAAAGACACTCGCAGAAGCCTTTTTTAAGAAATCATATGTTTGAAGTCGTATGACATTCTCTGCTTACTCTTTAAAAATGATTTAAAATGATTTTACTTTCTCTACTGGTAAGCAGAACTATTGTATTCTACCCAAAAATTCGATGTCGAGATTTCACGGGAAATATGTTTTGAGACCCCTTTAATAAAAAAAAGCATTTTTATAAAAAGGTCCGTCTGTGTGGGTGTCAGTCTGTGGACATCGTAACTCAAAAACAAAAACTAGTTTAAAAACCAAAGTTGGTATTTAAGTTTAATGTCTTTCAAGGACGTGACACGAAGATTTTGAAGAAAACAGCCCAACCCTAAACTACCCTTCACATGGAAAATATTTCGAAAATTTTGATTTCCTTGAAAATGGCTCCAACAACTTTGGTTAAAATGTCATATGTTTGAGCTATTTTTATACCAAATGAAATGTATATCTTGAACTTTCTGGCTATAGCCCCTGTAGTCGTATTTACTCTGGACGACTTTTGCATAACTGGTAAACCGTTAGAGATAAACCAAATCATACTATACAAAAAAGTAGATCTTGCTAAAATACACAATTTATGTCTCAATACATTTTCTTGTAGGGTGAACCATTTCGGAGATATTCCTTGTTATGTGTGTGAGTTTCGGAAAACAAAACTTTTGTGAAATGGACCATCGTTGTTCATTTGTTATATGTTAAGTGTGCAAAGAGAACGGAATCTCAAAGCTTTATAATATTTGACTATCGCACAAAGTTTACTGTATTCTAACCTACAAGGAAAGAACCTATAAGATAATTTGTACAAATGTTTATTTTAACTAACACGAATATATAGGAATAAGAGTTTGTAAGAATGGTTAGTACAAGAGTAGAGAAAGTCATGTGAGTGCAATACATAAGATTTTTGGGTTATGCTGTTGAAATACTTTTTCCAAAAATGCTTTTTGTAAAAAACTTTAGTAGATATAAATTATATCACTGAATTTCACCTACAGACTTAATTCCTCTAGTCGGACACAATAGACAAGTAAAATAAGGCTAGGTTTCTCCAATAAGGGTTGTAAAGCATGCCTTGGAGGTGCAGCTGCAACAAGCGGTCGGTTCAGAGTATATAAATGCGGCTGTATGTAGAAATGCTTAATGGGAGAACGTCACTTTTGGACACCGTGAAACAGATGAACAGCGCCACAGTGTGATAAGGTCCAACACGGCTGTATGTTATGTGGCGAGTCCGGGTTGCAGGCACACACTTCGTGCATGTTCCCAGCTCAAAGAAACAGGCCTATACATGCACTGTAAAGATAAAATGTGTCCCAGTCTTGTTACTTTCTATAAAGGGATGTTCCTGACCTCAAACTCTCGTACTGATAGAAAAGATATTCAGCAAATAAATTGTCCGTCACAGAAACAGTGGCCAGTGTCATTCCGTGGAAAATTCCGCCTGTGACCAGCAGACAGTTTGGACGTTGACATATACACGCTCTAAAAGAGGAACTTTGGTAAAATTAAACAAGCGAATTTTAGCACAATATAGTCATGAACCACGTAACTAGTTGTAGAGGAAGTATTGTAGCACTCACACGACTTTCTCTACTCTTGTACTAATCATTCTTACAAACTCTTATTCCTATATATTCGTGTTAGTTAAGATAAACATTTGTACAAATTATCTTATTGGTTATTTCTCTGTAGGTTAGAATACAGTAAACTTTGTGCGATAGTCAAATCTTCTAAAGCTTTGAGATTCTGTTCTCTTTGCACATTTAACATATAAAAAAATGAACAACGATGGTCCATTTCACAAAAGTTTTGTTTTCCGAAACTCACACACATAATAAGGAATATCTCCGAAATGGTTCACCCTACAAGAAAATTTATTCAGACATAAATTGTGTATTTTAGCAAGATCTACATTTTTTGTACAGTACGATTTCGTCTATGTCTAACGGTTTACCAGTTATGCAAAAGTCGTCCAGAGTAAATACGACTACAGGGGCTATAGCCAGAAAATTCAAGATAAACATTTCATTTGGCATAAAAATATCTCAAACATATGACATTTTAATCAAAATCGTTAAGAGCTATTTTCAAGAAAATTAAAATTTTCGAGATTGGCAGGGGACATAAAAATCTTATGTATTCCTTCCGAAGAAAGGTTAATGTCTACGAGTAAAACTAAGTGCAATTTACCGCCCAATATCGTCTGGGATGCTAAGAGCCATAGCAGTTGAAATAGTCTCCATAAATATATTCGATTTGAATTTGGTATTGTGACACCGAAGTTTTTGTCCGGCGTCTTCGAGGAGGATCTGGTTACGTCACTACCGGCGTGTTCGAAGGAGTTCGGAAAGGCCCGTGTGACATCATCCCCACTATATCAGGAGGCCAGGAAGCAAGAGTTCAGTTATGGACATGAATCGGTTAACTGATAAATCTGGCAGTTTAAGGAAATAACATTACAATATCACTAATTCTACAATAAATAACTTATATATGAAATAAAGTTTCGTCTGAAAACCAATATATTAAATTTGCCTTCTATTTTTCAATGTTACGTAGCATTCCAAGGTTATCATTTTCGTCATGCAGCTGTGACGTGCTGGAAACGAATCGGGAGAGAGGTCCTTTTAACATTATATTCTTAAGTTTACATATGATTAGCATAGCTTGGGAAATACCTTCACCAACACAATCCCAAAATAAATGCTAAAGTTAGCTTTTAAATAGATTGTGTTGATAAAGTTTAATAATAGTCCAGTTTATTAGACTTACAAAAAACACCACTTTTTACTGCAGTAAGATATAATAAATAACGGTTGTGATAAATATAAATTTTTAATCCACGTAATCTCCGGAAGCTTCAATGTTAAAATTTTGCTGTAGCTACAAGGGCCATACAATATCACTTTTATCGCCATTCTGGGGGGGTGGGGGTGCATGCGACGTATTTCAGCTTACGCACGTTCATTTGCGTGACTTAGGAGCACTAAGCGTGTTCGCAGAATGTCGCTGTAAATGTTCTAATATCAGTTTATTTCCTTTTTCGTTACAGGTAAGCACGAGACATGCAGAATTTATGGCTCTGGTTTTCCAGCGAGGTAAGCTTAAAATATCCACCCTAAATGCTGTATCTCTGTCTATCTCTGTCTCACTCTCTTGTTCGCTTACACACGCACGCACGCTGAAGCATGACGAATATCCGCACAGGAACTGTAAACACAGGACGTAATCAACAACATATCGCCTTATTATAGAATGTGGATAATGTTTACGTTAACGCGTTATTCAACTAACTGGACGTTTTTGTTGAGGGGCGTTCGTATATGTTATAAAATGGTGCTCTTCATTCACGGTCAATAGGTCGCATAGCAAATGGCAGGGTCACGGTGCCTCCATCAGATGTGACGTTAAACAGACGCCTATCACAAGATGGTGACGTAATATTGCGCATGCGCATGGTGTCACGTTAAAATGGAAAAGGGCAACAATGATTCGATGGAAAATAAAGGAGAGCTAGCTCAGGTCACTATTTGTAAAGGTAAATGGAACCATGAAAAATTATCCCCAGAAATCGACATGTAATTCTGTGTAAAGAAGTTTTAATTTCCATAAATGATAAGAAAGGCCCCTGAGCGGTCTTTCACGGTCATTGTAGGGTGGCACGCTGACAACCATAGCAGTCAGGTGTTTCCATAGAGAAAGGGAGAAAAAAAAAAGACAGCTGTTTGCTTTATCTTTGCGGAGATTCGCAGTTTCCTCCTAGAGCGTTGCTTGGACCCCCGCCTCAGTCAAAATTCAGAGTTGACAATACAAAGTACTCTCTGATAAGGTAACTTAGTGAAGCATTTGCCAGCACGCGTAAGTTAAGCTGGCATGAATAAGTAAAACCAGTTAATGTTTATCTACTATGACGTTCTGGGTTGGTTATGTTATCAATACTGAATATTTCAAATACACTTCTGCTCGATTTTAGAACGAAAATGTATTTGCACATCGGACCTACGGATGGAAATGTTGGGGTGAAGCACTTTTTGAAGCTTAAAAAGTTATCGAGGCATCAAACTTAATAACTAGTGACGGCAGGCTTTAAAAGCCGAGATTTGAGTTTTTAAATAAATACCAGCCTGCATGCTGTTGTCATCCATGGACTAGAGGTAACATTTTAACCTCTAGTTTTCGTGTTGTCGAGTTCAAACCTGACAGTGGACGGTTTTTTTTTTTTTTTTTTTTAAAGCATTGCTTCCCTCGGAAAGGTAGTGTTTACAGTTAATCACAGCTTACTATTTAAAGTAAATAGCCCATTGCGACTAACACAAAGAGTGCATCGGCGTGCCCTGTTCTGCCGTACTCTCGCAAAGACACCAGCCATTTCTCTGGTTCAAAAGTTGGTTTTTATTCTCCTACTCTATCTGATTTTCGCAGCAGTTTATTATCACGTTGGTGGTAACAATGACCACGGATTCCCTGGACTATTTTCAGACGTAAAGAAAGCATGTTTTGAGGGAGCCGGAATATGGCTTCAAACATCATTTGCACAAGTCGCGAGGTATATAGACTGCATGGTTTACGTTTAATATGGAACCTGCGGAGATAGGAAGGGGTTTTAAAATTTGCAACTATATTATCCTATCTGCGCGGCGCCCCGTTGTAGGAGATGCGGATTATACTTTGCTACTTTAACTGTAGAATAAAATTGCATGTGAAAATAACCTTGATAAGCATTGTAATTTGGCCAGAAGCTCTTAATTACGCTGTATGAAAGTTGCAACCTGTGTCGATGTGTTCATATGTCTGCTGTGTCACGTGGTTCTTACAAATACGATCTCGTATCGTCCTCTTCAATATGCTGACTATACTTTCGGAAAGTAAATCCATTAACAGACATATGTAGGGCCCGTATGTTCATGACCTAAGGCACTTACACGGTGCAGTTGAAACTAGTAAACAGTATTGGTCAGACGCTCAGAATGACTACGAATAATGGGGCGAAGATTTTTTTGTATTTTACATAATGATTACGAGGTTGCTAATAATGACAATAAACTCTCTTTGGCACGTCAACTTCCAGAGATGAGTTACTTATTCCTTTATTTCTATTTCGTTATATTTTGAAAATGGAGAAGTGTAACACAACAAAGGGTATCAAATGCTTCTGGGTTGGAAAGTTGCCAGTTTTGTGTAATGTAAAAACAAAGACTAGACGCGATACCACGGGGCCTGTTTCCTGATCTCTATTAGCGCAAACCCAAATGTCGCTTTAACTGATTCAGTTTGTTATACGTAGGTTGGTGAGCGTGCGAGCGTGCGAGCGAAGAGCAGAAAATGGAACACTAAGCCTATGTCTGCGTCCTCCAGTAACACAGGCCAAACTCGCTGGAAAGTGTTAGCGCCGAGTTTAACGGGGAAGTGTCCAGACCGTGTAGGGGGGGTGGGGGGAGGGAGGCGTTTATCCAGAAAATAAACATCCCTATGTAAAGTAGACCCTCTTGTGATATAGATCGCCATTGCAAGTTTCTGTAAGTGTAATCCATGTAAATGGCAGAGGCGCAATACGCAGCTAAATACAGTAGAAGAGAGAACGGCTGGGAGGTCGGGGGGGGGGGGGGGGTGAGAAGGGATTAAGCTGAGGGTTGTGTGTGTGGTCTCTGTTGGCCCGACCTCCTAATGAACAAACTGCCCCCAGAAGACTCTCCAGAGCCCAACTGAAACTTTGGTCCGATGGAACTACAACCATTGCTGCCAAAACCCCGTTAAAGCTGGACTACTTTCGAATATTCCACACTGTTAACAAAAGAAAGAGAAAATAAACCACAGGCAGTAAAGTCCCACTCACTAAAATTGAAATTATACACTCGCACTAAAATAGTTTTGAGTCTACGAGTTAAAACACCGTTAACTATTCGGCACTATCGTCAGGGCTGTCATTTAAATCACCTCCCTCATTCGCTAAAGGAGCAAAACATCCGCTAAGCAAGAATGCTTATTACCCAAGTGTATTGTAATTAAATAACAAAATCCAGTTCAGTTACTTTTTCTTGATTTTCTTTTAACTGAATGCTCAATAACGCAGTCAACTTTCTTCTCGTAACCTTGACTCACTCCTTTCTGTCTCTCAAACAGCTGACTGTGACGATACAATCACTCAACACTCCTTAACTGCTTCGCTATCTTCCTTTCGACGCGACCGCACACTCAGCTGACACACGCACTAAAACTACCCCACTTTCGTTGTCTAGCCTTCTTATCTAGCGGGGATGACGTAACACGGACATTTCTCCTACTTGTACAAATACGCCTGCGGCCAGACACTTCTCGAATGATCTCGAAAACTGCTTTGACGTGCCGCGCTCATTGTTCACACGTGTTCGCTCAAAATCGTTAACCATTTTCGAGAAAATCAAAATTTTCGAAAAAAATTCCATACAAGGGGTAGTTTAGTGTGAAGTAATTTTGTTAAAAATTTTCGTGTCGCATGCTTGGAAGACATTCAACTTAAATACCAACTTTGCTTTTTAAGTTATGCTGTTCAGACACATTGACACACACAGACAGACAGACGCACGCACGCACACACATGGAACTTTCTAAAAATGCTTTTATGGATTTAGGGGGCTCAAAACATATATTTCCGGTAAATCACATAAAATTTTTGGGTGGAATACAATACTTCTTCTACTCGCGATACCTAATAGGGAAAGTAAAAATATAGTGCACTTAAGCGATAATCAAATTTTAACAGCTGGACACTAAGTGAGGGCTTTGAAATTTCATTCATTTTGCATGATCGGGACTAAAGACAAGGCGTAACGACTTCATATTTGAGAAAGGTATACGTTTAATATAACATCACTTTCAGAATCGCCCATAATTCTTCATCAGACAATGTTGATGGGACCCTGGGACCAAAATTTGAAGTTTTTATATTTTGCACAGCTACGACTGTTAACTACTACCCAAAGACACAATACAATCTGTTTAATAGTTCACCGGGTGTTAATTATTTAATGAATGCATAATGTTAAATACCTTAATATTCAGATTTATTATTTTATTTAAAACCAATCGTCCAACCAATGATTACGCAATATACAAAAACAAAAAGAAATCAAGAAAGAAACAAAGTAGCATAAACCTTCGTTAAAAGTGCGCATGGCAATCTAAAATATTTTACTGTCAATCGATGACTGAAGTTTTCGAAAACATTTGTATATGTGTAAACTTAAGAATCGTCAATTTGATCATTTTCAGGTGATTCTTCAGTCACTGACACGCAGTGCATGCATTTCTCCATAACTCACAGGTTGCTGTTGTGACGTCATATGTGCTGAGCGCCTCACCTAGACTGTTAGAAAAACTAAGAAGCAATAACTTACGTAAGCTCCGGCGGCCCAGTAAACGCTTCTTTGAAACAAAATTCATTCTTTTCTCTCCTAGTTCGTGAGTGTTTAATTAACTCCTCTGTTAATTAAATGGTGTTATTTTAATTATAGGTGAATGACGAAGATATTATTGGAGAATGTGTTCATGGGGCGTACGTCACTGTTGGAAACATATGCACATCAACCACGCTAACACTCACACTTAACCGACCCATGCTAATATGCAAAACGCAAATGCAGTGTTGAAATAGCGGCCGCTGAGACGCAATCACAAGAGAAATTACACTCGCATATAACGCGTGTTTTCTCCTTTGGTATTTTCCCTCAGGATTATTCCAGTCTTAATGCTCGCGATGGAGGATTTCAGCTCCATAATGGTTTTTATTTTCACAATTCCTTGGACTAACTGTGTTGTGTGTTGCGCTTATTGCTAACTCCCTTCGTATAATTCTCGTAGGGAACTTGAAATTACGCGCGTTTCCTGAACCCGAATTCACCAGACCACCATTAATCATCCGCAAGAACCACCACCCACGTGTACCATTTTTGCTTTCTCTACAACGTATTTACAATCACTTCAATTTACATTCAACAGAACTAAACTGTTTCCTAAAATACCAACCATTTTTGTGCACCTTACACCAAAGTGTAGGGAAGTAAACCTAATTTAAGCTAAAGCGTATTGTATTCCACCCAAAAAAATGTAAATCTTGCTAAAACACACAATTTATTTCCACACAAAGTTTTTGTAGAGTGAACCATTTCGGAGATATTCCTTGTTATTTGTGTGAGTTTTGGAGAACTTATACTTCTGTCAAATGGAACATCGTTATTCATTTTTATGTTAACCGTACAAGGAGAACGGAATCTCAAAGCTTCAAAAGAGTAACTATCGCTCAAATCCTATTGTATTCCCATATTCACCTTGCACCTACAAGGACATATTATTTCTGCAGATGTTTATCTCAACTAACACGAAGAAGATATAGGAATAAGAGTTTTTAAGAATCGTTGGAATAAGAGTAGAGAAAGGCATGTGAGTGCAACACATAAGATTTTTGCGTTTAATATTGTTACTCTAAATAAATTTAAGGCTGACTTCCTTAACTTTTTCATTAAATCATATAATGCATTACTAACACTTAATTTAAAATAGCTTAAATTATATTTTTAAGCTCTTATGTATAGATTTTCCGTAAAATGTAGCAACATTTTGACACACACACACGAACACACACACACTCCCGAGGGAGGAGATTCAAGAGACCTAAAACATGTATATCCTGTGAAATATCAGTATCGATTTTTGGGTAGAGTACAGTATGTCTATATACGTGGTAGAGAAAGCAAAAAGTTTCGTTTGCAACTACTGGCACATTGTGAATATTCTATGTACGAACACTGTGTATTTTTCAGTAGGTATATCCGTATCATATTTCGCGCTGCTAGCTGTTATTGTTGAGAGTGTTTTTGAGCTCATATATGTGAAAAGCACGCCCAAGGCCGTAAATCCCTAACAGCAAGCAGGGAAAATGGCAGATGTGTATAGTGTACATTAAAGATTAAAAGTTAGAGTAAGCTGGGCTTCTCCCCAGTAGACCAATATCGTTTACGCAGTTCCCCTTGGTCACCAGACTATTGTTCTCGCTCGGATATGGGGTAGCTGCTACCTTATCCTCTACTCTTCACTGTCAAGTTGAAACAGATGTTGGTCACACTGTGCAGTTGCTAAGAATGGCCTTAATACAAGACAAGGGATGCTAAATAAGGCAATATTGTTAAATTCGTAACATTACGCTTTCTATAATTTCAACTCTACTATCTTTGCTAAATTTACTACAGTAGTAACAGCCTTAACAATGTTTTGCAAATAGTTTAAGTTTATTTTATTTAAATACTATTGCGACGGACATCGTAGCTTCACTCAGTCGCCTTCGATGTTTAATACCACGACTCAAAGTTCCACCTTAATTCTAAAACAGTAGTATAAATGAAAAATCTGATGTGTTGCACTCACATGACTTTCTCTACTCTTGTACTAAACATTCTTACAAACTCTTATTCCTATATCTTCTTCGTGTTAGTTGAGATAAACATTTGTACAAATTATCTTATTGTTTATTTTCTTGTAGGTTCAAGAGGAATATAGGAATATAGTATACTTTGAGCGATAGTCAAACATTTTAAAGCTTTATTCTCTTTGCACTGCTAACAAATAAAGATGAATAACGATGTTCCATTTGACAAAAGTATAAGTTCTACAAAACTGACACAAATAACACGGAATGTCTCCGATATTTGCACATAAATTATGTTTTTAGCAAGATCTACATTTTTTGTATAGTAAGATTTGGTCTATCTTTATGCAAAAGTCATCGAGACTAAACCGGACTACATGGACTAAGCCATAAAGTTCAAAATATAAATTTCATTTGTCATAATAAGAATATCTCAAGCATTTGGCATGTTGATCAAAATCGTTAGTCGTTTTCAAGAAAATCAGCATGTTGTAAAAATGTTCCACATAAAGGTTACTTAGGGTGAAGCACTTTTGTTCAAACTCACATCAATCTAACTGGTATATCAACGTTGGTTTTAACCAACTTTTCGTTTTTGAGTTCTGCTGTCCATAGCCTGACAGACACACAGACAGACCGACACACTTTCACATGGACCTTTTTCTAAAAATGTTTTTGTTGGAGGGCCTCAAAACATATATTTCCGCTAAAATCTCGACATGGAATTTGTGCGTGGAATACAATACTTCCTCTACTTTACTAAACGTAGTAGATAAAGTAAAAATAGATGGTAATAGTGAACGCAGTGCCATCTATCCGCAGCTCATGTAAGCAGACAGACTGGTATAAATTAATATACACTTTCTTCGGCTATGGGATGCCTATATCTAGCTCAACAATGGCGATAAAAACTGTGGGCTTTTTGCAGCATAATAACATCCACTAGAATAAAAAAAACACGTTCAAATTTTATTTCTACTTCCACAAGGAATAAATGTTGAATGTATTGTATTCCATTGTTATTCTTCCAATATTGCAACGTGATTTTTCATTCTCAAATCTTGTTGCGAATCGCAATGCAATAAATCCCTTCTTCTCAATACGCATTCTACAAATAATTTAGCTTATTTTGAAATTCAGTTTTTAAGTATTAGTTATTTTAAATAACAAAATAATGTGAAATTTTAGCATGCGAACTTCCAAAGTCATAGTCTGGAAAGGCGGAACATAGCTGGAGGAAGAAAAAAAAATCAAATAATCATATTTTGAAACAATATGACATTATACTTGTTTACTTTATTCAATTAAGAGGGTCAATAATGGAAGTTGCGACTGTGTGCGTACATAATATATATCGTAAATTAGATGGTGAGATGAAGTAAGGAGAAAAGAAGGAGAATGGAGGTAGAAGGGGAGGGGAGAGGTAAATAAGGGGAGCGAAATACAGGGTGAAGAGGTGGGAGGGGCAGAGAGAGCCCTACAGTGCTGATGCTTCTAGTTTAGTTCTATTTAGCCATGGTTATTGCATAAAAATCGAATTTCCAACTCCAAATTGAAAGCTATCTAGGGCTTAGCTTATCCGGAAAGTACAGCAATACTTTGTCGATTTTATATTTTGCCTTTTCCCGAGGGAATAGTAGAATGGTCTCTGGGCATCCCACTGGGTCATTAACCAATGATGGCCCTCATTTCTCATGTCACTAAAGTTGCCTGCGTTCAGAAACAACATCGTTACCCGATAACATCTTAATGTGCTCGCAAGAGAGCTCATAGAGCTTTCTTTTCCTTGCAATTATCGTTCATCATTCGATATTCTATTACAGGAATTTCCGCAAAGATGAGTGCTCCTTATATGTGCAGCTTCAACTAATGGTTTTGAAGATTAACTAAATTAAATAAAAACGCTTGGAGAACATTTGATTCTATAATAATTAATTGTTCTTTCACAAAATCGCGTATTCATTTTATGCATTCTTCTCTTAGTCAGGTATGTTATGTATGTAGGTCTCCCAAGGTTTATCTGCGTTGTTCGATTTTAAACTTGCAACGTACTGTTCCTTCAACTGTTTATTACTTTCTCTACTACGTATAGTAAGTAGAGGAAGTGTTGTATTTCACCCAAAAATTCGATGTGGAGATTTCACCGGAAATATATGTTTTGAGGCCCCCTGAATTCAAAGTAATTTAAAAAAATGTGTGTGTGTGTGTGTGTGTGTGTGTGTGTGTGTGTGTGTGTGTGTGTGTGTGTGTGTGTGTGTGTGTGTGTGTGTGTGTGAATCTGTGGACAGCATAACTCAAACGAAAAGTCGGTTAAAAACCAAAGTTGGTATTTAAGTTTAATGTCTTTCAAGGATGCGTCATGAAGATTTTGAAGAAAACTCCTCCACCCTAAACTACCCTTTACATGGAGAATTTTTCTTAAATTTTGATTTTCTTGAAAATAACTAACGATTTTTATTAAAATGCCATATATTTTGAGGTATTTTTATGACAAATGAAATGTATATTTTGAATTTTCTGGCTTTTCACAAGCAATTGCACAAGGCTAAGGAATCGTGCATTAAAGGAAACAAAAATATTTGAAAAGTTTCAATGTTTACTGACATATTCTTATTGCAAAATATAAAATTACATTGAGAATTATTTTGGTCCAGCTTGGTGTATTTTCACCTGAAGACAAGTTTCGAATAGTAAATTAGGACTCGATGCGCAACATAAACCCCAAAGGCAATAAAATAAACTAAACTAGTTATCAGAGAGGAATGCCAACCACAGTGGATTGAAAATTAACATCGCAATTAATTTCTAGATTGTCAGTGAATGAATATTTGTGGGCGAAAATCATTTAACACCGAAAGCTGCTAGACTTACTTAATGCTAGAATAATTCCAGTATTCCATTGAGTACAGGCAGCGAGCCCTAATTCCATATCCAGTTGAATGGATTGATTGCCAAGCTTAAAATAGTTTAGAGCGAAGATAATGAGCTCATGGATTTAATCAAATAACGCCCGCACAAGAGCTCCGTGGTCAGAAACAATACGTCGTGTAAAGGTCGGGGGGGGGGGGGGGTGCTGACTGTACAGGAAACAAACATTCAATATTTTAAAATGTGTATCTTGTTTTAGGGGAAGGCTGAAAATTCCATCTCCCCAATATTAATTTGGTGACTTAAATAGTTTCTGAGATAAAGGATTATAAGTCATCATAGCGAAAAAAAATATAGGAAGATAGTTATAGCATTGTGACGTATTGGAACGAAGAGCAAAATTTTCGTGAATTTGTATCATTTAATCTTCACTTGGACAACAGAAGATGAGCTACGCTTGCAATATGCGCTTCGATGAACAAGACAACCATGAAGTGGGAAGTTTTCCTGCAAAAGTGTGCAAGCTGTTTCTAGGAAAGTCTGCTCTTACATAATTATGTGTGATTATAATCACATGGGTCACCGTGTTCGCTTGGGGTCTGTCGATAACAAACAAGTTTTTACTTGGAATTGTTGTGCACGGTTAACTGGCATCACTGATGAAGTAATTACAGAGTGAAATCTTTCGAAGAGTTAATAATCAGGCATTCTAAAAGCAAAAACTCCTGGCACTGACAATATTACTAACGAATTGGTTATATATAGATATATTCGACTAAAACTACGCTTCTTAACTTGTTTCACACTTGATCTTGTTGCTGTAGAATGGAAAAGGGCTTTAAAAATCGATTACAAAATTGCGCAGAAAAATTGAACATAATTGAATACCAAAATGGATGCAGAAAACACAGATCTGGGATTGTATACTAACTTTCCCAAATTATAGAGAAATACAGGACATATAATTAATAAACTTCTACGCTACTAATAAATTTTCAAGAAACTTGAGTGTATTAACGGAAACAAATTATTTAACATTCGAAACAGAAAGTTAACCTCAATAGTTTACATTGTCACGTTGACATAGAAGACCTATGCAACAGGAATCGCCGTGCTACGGGAAATTCTGGAACTTAGAGCTGTTGTTAGTTTTGTTATTCTGTGGCTACATTGTCATACAGTTTTGTGTTAGTTTTTGGGAAATTATGGTGGGACTCTTTTAGGTTAAAGAATCGTTGAATAATTGCTTGTGTTCCTTGTTATTTCAGGTGACTTATAAGTATACGAAATAAAGATAACTGGATTATGATATTTTGTAGCTATATGTAGCGAACAACAAAACCACAGAAACTGCAATAGAAAATAAAAACGGTATAACACCAACCATAAGTAGAGGTTAAGACGGAACTGTCCTCTGTTTACTTTCTCTTTTACGCATAGTAAGTTCAAGTATAGAAATTGGATATCGAGATTTCACCGAAAATATGTTTTGAGGCCCCTGAATAAAAAAACACACTTTTAGAAAAATATTCCTGCGTGTGCGTGTGCGTGTGTCATAATGGGTGTTTGTCCATAATAATCTGTTTCAAAAATTCTACAAATTATTCGTCGAGCGTAAAATATGAACTTAAATTATGAATCTTGTACATTTAAATGAGGGGCTCAACGCATTTCCTAATGATTTAATTTACTTAATCGAGGAAAAGAGGTAATAAGTTTAAACGTCTCACGAAATGTGGCCAGGTGTATATCAGAGCGCATCTGTAGAACTGCTATCCTGCCTCCAATTCTTATTCCCCTCATGCCTTGCACGGGCGTTCCTCGGGGATGCGGATGAAAGAAACTGCGGAGTAAGGGGAGATGTTTGGGTTACACCATGGTGTTACCTCCTTGTTGGTTTAGCCTAATTCAGCAAATCCCTTTTCTGTGTCCCCAGTTTTCTTCTTATCAAATCAGCTAAGAGAAACCAACCCCTAAAGTCACGCATAGAAACGTGTCTTTTCACAATATCTGATCAAAAAGTAACGGTACCATTTCCTTCAGGCGAGCAACACGGTTAAAAAGGACCTCTAACATACACACGTGTCATCAAATGTATTATTTTAAAACTGGTAAATGCGCCTTTAATTTGAACTCCGTGGACATGTGTGGAAGCTGCCATCTGCCCGTCACAGAAATAGGGGTACGGTTGCCTAGCACCAAGGCCTCTATGCACACGAGACCAAGCAAGATGGTAAGGTATAGAGATGAGACCTGTTAGGCTAACTGCTTCCCACATATCGATCAAACAGACTCGTCGCGATATGATTATGTAATTACAGCGACGTAAAATAAGTAGGAGAAAAAAGTCTAATGTGTTGCGCTCACAGGACTTTCTCTACTCTTGTACTAACCATTCTTACAAATCTTTTAAAGTTTTGAGATTCTGTTCTCTTTGCACACTTAACATATAAAAAAATGAACAACAATGATCCATTTCACGAAAATTCTAAGTTTTCCGAAACTCACACAGATAGCAAGGAATATCTCCGAAATGGTTCACCCTACAAGAAAATTTATTCAGACATAAATTGTGTATTTTAGCAAGATCTACATTTTTTGTATAGTATGATTTGGTCTATCTCTAACGGTTTACCAGTTATGCAAAAGTCGTCCAGAGTAAATACGACTACAGGGGCTATAGCCAGAAAATTCAAGATATACATTTCATTTGTCATACAAATATATTAAACATATGACATTTTAATCAAAATCGTTAGAGCCATTTTCAAGAAAAGCAAAATTTTCTAAAAATCTTCCATGTAAAGAATAGTTTAGGGTGGGACTATATTCTTCAAAATCTTCGTGTCGCATCCTTGAAAGACATTAAACTCAAATACCAACTTTGGTTTTTAACCGACTTTTCGTTTTTGAGTTGTGCTGTCCACAGACACACACACGGACCTTTTACAAAAAAAAAAAAAAGAATGCTTTTTAGGATTCAGGGGGCCTCAAAAGATATATTTGCGGTGAAATCTCGACATCGAATTTTTGGGTGGAATACAATACTTCCCCTACTTACCAGTAGAGAAAGTAAAAAATAACTGACATCACACTAAGGTAGTGTTTATGAAAATAACGGCCTTAACATCCTGTATGTGGTATTATCATAGAAGCACTTGTAAACAAAGGAAGGAAAGATACGATACTAAAATGTTATACGGTGTTAGCAGTACGTTTTATCTTTTATGAATGTAAATTTAGAAATTTATTGAAGCAAATATAAATATATATAAAGCTCAAGCCTAACTGGTTAGTACAAAATTGCTATAGGAAAACAGTGTTTCATAGGAGAAATACCTGCATTGTTTGTTCAGACAGGCGTCAAGCGGGTTATTTGATGGATATTAAAAAATGAAGTTAGCAAAGCTTCGACAGGTGAAGCGCGCATGTAAAGGATAGGGTTTCGTCAAAGAACGTCATCTGCCAATCACGCCCAGGGGCTGGGAACGGGAGAGTTACTATTGTTAAAACCACTTTGATAAAACACACACACTTAAAACACTTCAAGCCTTAAAGCGTTATTCATTGTGCGGGAATGAGCGAGTGGTCAATCCTAAGAGAGGCGCGCTTGTAAAGGGGGGGGGGGGGTGCCCGGGGTTGTTAAAAACATACCATACCTACACGGCGCTGCTCGCTGTTTGCACAATAACAAGTTTAGAGCATATTCCGGCTCGGTACACAATAAAAGCTGCAAAAATGTTATGCTGCGTTGGTTTTTCTTTACAATACCGACATTACCAGCTTTACATCTTGTTGTATAAATAAAGAATTTCTACGAAATACTTGTTTTTGTGATGATGAATATGTTTTGTGTATTTTTTCTCCTGCTGTTCCACATTTGAAACACAATTTAATTTCTTCAAAATGCAATTTGCGCTTCCACAAATTAGTGTTAAGATTTTTAAGTACGCTGGCCTCGAAGTTCACAGATTCTGTGTTCGATTCTCGATTGGGTTCTGGGAGGTTTAGTCTACAGTTAAGAAACTAGGTTAAAACAATCACTCTGTATTCAAACTATTGTGACTTTCTCCTTTTAGTAAAACAGGTTAAGGAAAAGTGGTGTGAAAAGCATGGAGAAATTAATGTTTGACGATGAGGGGAAAATGCCAACACGTGTGTCTGTGTGTACGGTTGACTGGAGCTAGAAACCAAATGTAAAAGTTCACAGCCAGGCTGATGACCGTCACTAAACTTGCCCAATCGCATTTGGGCGTTACTCTAGCGGAAACCATTGTCGTGTGAACAACAGGGTGTCCTCGCTCATCCCAAATTGATTTGGAATTCTATAGCACCGCTTATTGCAGGTGAATTTATGCGATAGCACGCCTTTCAAAAGCATTCACGTTCAAAAATCTCTGGCCAAAACTTTTGTTCTCGATTGCTTCTTTCTGTCGTACTTGTGGGGGATATTCCATTTTCATATCTAGCTGACGAGGAATATGGATAGAAGATAAAAAGTTTTCCTAGTGCGACTGTCACTAACTTTGAAGGGTTTATCGCGCAGCCGGAACCGAACAAGTGTTCGCAAAAACACTGACAAAAGACGTTTAAGTAAAGGCTGTTACTATAGGCAGTTACTGATAAGATTAATAATTTGATAAAGATATAACTGCAATAGTTTCGTATGGTGACAAACGAAAAGTTCAATTGTTTCTTATCACTTTATTTCCTTTAAAATTACATCACAATTCACAACTGGTGACCTTACAACTCGCAGCTGTTTGTAACCTCCCTTATATAGCCGAGAAATAGGCGTGGTCTATCTCTATTGTAGGTGATAAGGTAAACAAATGAAAACATGGCTGATTATATATGTATCGGATGACATGATTACGTAATACTTGCAAAACCGCCTGCTTGGACTATTGTTAGGGTCAGCTCCCCTAACACACAGCCGGACAGAACTGTCACTGTTATATCCAATAATATGAGATGAATGTCTGGCTGTAGCCAATCAGAGGTGGTATAATTTATTACCCAAGTGGAGTAAGCTTTGCCAAGGCATTTGGGGTTGCTGCCGCTTATGGCCTTAAGTGAAATGCTCTAATTCTAGGATAGAGTATACCACTGCCCTGCGTCGGGTCTGAACCACGACCACTGGAACTATAAACTTGCATACTACCCCTAGACTACGAAGAACGAATGTTTTGTTTAACCACAAGCAGTAAACATTGTGAAACACTACTAGAAAATTTTACGAAAGCTGTAAGTTTTCCAAAACTCGCACACATAACAGGAATATCTAGAATTATTGCGACATAAATTGTATGTTTTAGCAAGATCTAGATTTCTGTGTAGTAAGATTTGGTCTATCTCTTACTGTTTACAAATTATACAAAAGTCATCGAATTCTTGGGTGGAATACATCCGATATGACACTACGTTGAAGGAAGTTAAAAACGTTTCCATATGACTCAAAAATACAACTTCTTGCATTCACACAGCTTTCTCCTCTTACTTTTCTTCCTGTAGTGTCTAAGGTTGTTCAGTATTACAGTGCGTTCCTGTAATGTTTTTATTTACTTATTTATTTAGTGTTCTTGATATTATCTAGAGAGTTTTAATTAATCCTTTGTTTAAGTGCATGTAGTAAGTTTTTAAATGTCTCCAAACCACGGCAACGTCGGGCATTTTAAGTACATTTATATAGGAGAGAACCAATAGCATATTCAATTAAATATTGGGCCTGCTTTTATCTATTTTCATTATACTTTTTCTCCTTCATTAAGTATTGCAGACGTGTAAGCATCAAGTTTACATCGATGACTTTAGATTTTGCTTTCACCGCACAACCGCTTTCGTGTGGAGCATTTAATCCGGTGAATAGTTCGTTATCAATGGATAATGATGATGAATATGCACATAAGTTGGTAATGAACCGGATATTTTTTGTATCTTTACTCCTGTTTGAAGTGCCAGTATCGTAGATCATAACTAATTGTTCTAACCACTTATATATTGAAAGTCCGCATTTGAGGCGCCTGCAGACGGGCGGTAACGCCGGCCGTTGGCTACTGCAGAGGTGTTCATGCTCCAGCACCAGGTAGAGAGGCAATGCCTACGGTGGTAGATCCACTGACACTCTACTGGCCATTCGACACGCCTGGCTTATGTTCTACATGACACACTGTCGCTGATAACAATAAACAATGGCAATTTTTTTTAAGAAACCTACGAAGGCGATGTCTTTAGCAAGTACAGCTAAGATGGAAAATATATTTATGTTTAAGGGACCCAGTGACTGAAATTTGAATTTTCTATATTTTTAGCCATTAAATCAATACTTTGCACACATAAGATTGCTTGTGGTATAAGCTATAACAGAAAGTTCCAATACATTCTGTTTTAATTGTTTTGAGAGAATTATTCAAAACATTCCATGCGCATCCAAAACTAAAATATCACAACAGTTCTTTGGTAGGAAGAAAACACAATCACTTTTAAAGTAATTTATTTGCTTTGATGCACATAGAAGCTAAACAAATTTTCAGGTTTTGAAACCAAAGACTGAAGTTTAAGTCCCAGAAATGGAGCAAATGTTGGAAAAGCTTTAGATGCACAGCATAAAATTTAATGCGCATGCGCGTTTAAAAATGTAAAGTTGAGGAAAATCATTATTTCTACACACACGCAACATGCCTTTACTCGTTTGTCTGGTACTCTCTTTCCTCATATTAATAGCTTTCCGCTGAATTTGGTTGTTTTTTGAGTCCTTTCAGGCCCATATTTTGTTCAAATGCTGACGAAAATTTAAGCAGAAAAGGGGCGTTTATATACAGTAAACATGGCATTTAAAGCCTGCAATAAACCCTTACAAATGGCAGACTCTAAAAACTTTCACTCCCAACACATGACTGAAGGTTTGGGAAACATGCATAAATCTAAATGTTATCAATATGATAATTTTTCGGTCGCTTTTCACTTTAAAATTTATTTCAGTTTGCTTAGTTCTTGTTAGTTCATTCAAAGGCAAACGAGATAAGTAAAACTGTATGTTATTTCATGAAGTATAAGTAAATGTCTTTTAAAAGTTTTGAAAATACTTGAAATTCATTGTGAAATATCCAGTTATGAAGAATAAATTTGTTAACGATAGTCAAATAATGAGAATCACAACAGGCAATCGTGAAATATTACGTTGCCGAGGGAATTAAGGAAAAATCTTTGAAAACCCACCAGTTTTAACCAATATAAACCAAATTTTCAATAAGAAACAAGAGTTATGCAAAGCAGTTCTAAAGAAAATCGTCCAAGATTTATGTTCTTGCATAGAACTTTGAAGCAGTATTTTTGTGTAAGCCCCCTGAAATAGCCATGTTAAATTATAGGCAGCGTAGTCTGACTTCTTCTGTTCTTGTGTGATACAACGAGGGATGATCGAGATTATAACGACGAGAAGTAATAGTTATACATCGAAAAGTGAGTAATTAATTGTGTAACTTTGTGATATTCATAAAAAGGAACAATATCGTCCATGATTGAGATCAATCGAGTGCGGCGAGATTAGAAAAGAACATTGACTTTTCACAATCATTGCCTGCGCCTAGCCATTTTTGTTTGTTAGCGAAGAAGTCCGCCATATTTAGCGAGAAAATTGTAAAAGTGCTTCACGAGAAGGATAATGGTTTTTAAGTGTTCATAAATTGTTCAAAACATTCATTAGAACAATATTGATTGTTTCATCTATTAAATAGATCCGTACTACTCCCTGTGACAACAGTAATAAAATATAGATTTCAGACTGATGCTAGGCCGCGAGTAATAAAACTTCGTAAAGACTTTCATTCCAACGAAGATTAATAAAAGCTAAATGGCACATCTACGATCGTCTCATATTAACATAAACAACATATTAAAAACCTTTAGAACTTAAATTTTTAAAAAAAGTAGAAAAAAGTGTTTTTCGGGATGTTTTAAATGTATTTAAAAGTTTAATGACAAGTTAAGCCATAACTTTGTTTCCGTAGACTAACCAACAATGAATAACCATGAAAACAGTGAAAGTTTAGTATCTTTTACTCTAAAAGCCGGAAAAAACCCATGAAAATATATATACGAATCGTATCTTCCGATACAAGATGATTTTGGCTGCAAAGATATCCACAATAGGACTTCCACTTAGAAGAAAAGAAAGGGAAAAGAACGGGAATTTTAATAATGTAGTAAATGTAATAATATTGTATATTGGGTGTGAGAGACAGTGTAATCTTGCACAGAAGCCTATTTATGGAGTTGCGGTTCCTTTGTGTGTCGTAAAACTGTGAAATTGAAACTTAGGGCCACCAAGTAAAAGATGCATGGCTAAAGTTTTGCGGCTTGAGCATTGTAAAAATTCATGCTTCTAAACAAACGTTCTAATTAAACCTCTCGTAATTTAGGAACAATATTTATCCGGCGAGATTATACTTTAAACTCTTATTATAACGACGAACTGGGATGTCCGTGGAAGTAAAAGATTTATTTTGAGAATAATGAACGTGAGGCGACGTTTCCAAGCGAATGAGCGAAATGTTGAATAAATATTAAACATGTGTGCATTTGATAATGGTGTGTTGCGGCAGCCAGCCGAGCCATTCGTTATGGATTTTCCACGACGTTGCCTTGGGGTCCGGCGCTTCCTGTGTGATCATAGGCCATCACTCAGAGAGCAATATTGTACTGCGGGCGTCATTGGATCCGGATAAAGATAATAGAGGATACCTCGATCGATGCATCACTTTTACATTTCCAGCAACCATAACTCTGCATGTGGTGTAACCAGGACCACTGGCCTAGAAACAATGGCAATGTTGCACGTTTTGCACGCTTCACAAACTTGTTACTTACAAGCGAGAAACCTTCTGCAGGTTTATAAAAGAAAAAGATAACTGTAGTGGAAAATTCTGACTTGAGCGAACTGATCACTTTACCCATCAATATAAACGTATATACCTCATTCCATTCTGTAAGCTAAAGTCAGGTTATAAAACGTGTAGAGAAAGATTTTTAAATGAAGTTCCACTCACATGACCTTCTCTCATTCTTGCATACATTATTCCTACAAAAGCTTATTCTCTACTTCATGATAAACATTTGTGGTAATATTTTATTACTAGATGGCGCAAAGTCAGTGTGCAAAAAGCCACAAGTTTAGTACATTGTTCCTCTCGCTGCAGGCGTCTGCTGATGCGCGCGCATATACGGCGGCTGCGCAGTACAGATTACGTCATTAATACTCCGTGGCCAACTAACCAGTATTGCGTGTGGCTGCATATAGCTGCAGGCTCTGTTTGTTACATATTTCTTAATAGATACAATGGAAATAGGGAAATGCAATAGTTTTAAGCCATATTGAAAGCCTTCTAAGGCCTTTGTCGCTATTGTGCAAGTGTCATTCTGAGTGAACAGAACTTCAAAATATACTTGCAATTGTCATGAAAATATCTTATCCTACGGTAATTTACGAAAAATCATTAGTCACTTTTAAAAAAATCTATGTTGGACTCACAAGACTCTTACAAAACCTTATTGCTAATCTTCTTCGTGTTAGTTGAGATAAATATTTTCAGAAATTATCTTCTTATAGGTCGAAGAAGAATATGGGAATACGACAGACTTCGAACGACAGTCAGATCTTTTAAATGTTTCAAATCCCGTTCTCTTTGCACGACTAACATAAAAAATGAATAACAATGTTTCATTCGACAAACTTTTTCCAAAACTCACACAAATAATAAGGTATATCTCCAATACGGTTCTCTCCACAAAAAGTTTATTCAGACCTAAATTGTGTGTTTTAGCAAGATCTACGTTTTTTGTACAGTAAGAGTTGGCCTATCTCTTACGGTTTAACAGTTATGTAAAGGTCATCCAGAGTAAACAGGACTACATGGCCGAAAAATTTAAAGTATACATTTCATTTGTCATAAAAATTTCTCAAGCATATGGCATTTTAATCAAAATCGTTAGCGATTTTCAAGAAAATCAATATTTTCGAAAAATTTGCAATGTAAAGGGTAGTTTAGGGTGGGGCAATTTTGTTCAAAATCTTTGTCACATCTTTGAAAGACATTAAGCTGACACACGACCTTTTTTCTAAAAATGCTTAATCACTGAACTTTTCTGTTTCTGCCTTCTGGAATAGTTTCCAAAAAGATGATTTACTCATTTATCATTGTCGCTATTATGCTATAGAAATCGTCATCCTCACAGATTGTTGTTCCAATAATCATCAGCATTCTTTTATTCGTTTTATTGGCAAAACTACATGTCATTATATATCATCTCGTGCGCTTGGTAATGAATAAAAGTACCTTCATTATGACATTATTGCAACTGAAATGCTTTTCCACACTATGCCGTTCATTGGACGTTATTAACATTGCTGCAGTGAGTAAGAAAGCTGCGAAACAAATCCAGGCAGCAAACGTTCGCTTCAACGACACTACAGTAAGAGAGTAAACATTCCCTTTATTTTAATTTCCCTGCGGATTTATTAGTCAAGAAACTTTATGAAATGTCACCGTGTGAATTTAAAGCTGTAGAACTTCCAGCAAAGGTGTCACTTTTGTGTAAGCCCGGTACCGCCGCGGGGCGCCCGATCAATCTGCGAACGCATCGAATATTAATAATAGTCGACAGAAAATAGTCTGAATTTATACATTAATGAATTAAAGTATAACAAAATTCATAATAGTTACTCCAATTTTTTACTTACTCTGCTACGTATAGTAAAGTAGAGGAAGTATTTTATTCCACCCAAAAATTTAATGTGAACATTTCACCGGAAATATGTTTTGAAGCCCCTGAACCCAAAAAAAAAGCATTTTTGAAAAAAATTGCTCCACCCGTAACTTCGAAAATTTTTACAAAAGTTTGATTTTCTTAAAAATGGCTCTAACGATTTTAATTAAAATATCATATGTTACAGATATTTTTATGACAAATGAAATGTATATCTTGAATTTTCTGGCTATAGCCCCTGTAGTCGTATTTACTCTGGACGACTTTTGCATAACTGGTTAACCATTAGAGATAGACCAAATCTTATTATACAAAAAATGTAGATCTTGTTAAAATACACAATTTATGTCTAGGTAATTTTTTTGTAGAGTGAACCATTTCGGAGATATTCCTTGTTATTTATGACAGTTTTGCATAACTTACACTTCTGTCAAATGGAACATGGTTATTCATTTTTTTATATGTTAGTGGTGCAAAGAGAAGTGAATCTCAAAGCTTTAAAAGATTTGACTATCGCACAAAGCGTGCTGTATTCTAATATTCCCCTTGTACCTACAACGTGTTATTTGTTTTATAACGAGGAATAAGAGAATTCTCAAACTTAACCTTTAAAACTACTCTGCACCATGTATTGTAATGTAATTTTTTACGTTTTTTTTACTTTATTGACTTAGTAAAAGAATTTCATTAACATTATCCGTACCTTTCTCTCCTATTTTTTAGGCAACGCGAAAAAATAAACGCAACATTGTCTCAAAAATACCTCAGTAATGAAAGTCAGGGCAATCACAACACTTCTAAATAAGTAGCTGTTATAAAATGTTTCCCTTTGCTGTTTCTTCTTTTCGTTCTTGAAAAGTGGACGGCATTTTCTCGCACCGTAAATTTCCCGATGATTTATGAAATGTGCCTGTGTTTAAATCACAATTTAAGAAGAAAAACTGAAGAGCGAAGAACAAGAGATAATGGGACCAAAGAAAGTTTGTGTGAATCTGGAGTTTTGTTTACACAGGTAGGGATTCAAGTAATAATTCAGACTCGCATTTCGAGTCTTCAGTAAGCAAGGAGAGAATGCATGCATTTGTAATTTACTTTCAGTCTCTAGTTAGTATAGTAACAACGTTGAAAATACATAGAAATGTTCATAATATTCAACGTAAGCTTGTAATGGTCATTGACAGAAATTCAAAGTATGATTCAGGGCCTAAAATAGATCTATTGAGTATAATGTGATGCATAAAAAATCTATTATGAGGGAAATGTGCCATATACCGAACAAAAATTTTACTTCTATATCAAGATTTTACTCAAAATACGCGTTTTGAGGTCCTGCGTCAAAATAAGTTTTTTTTAAAAGGTAGTTGTTCGTGTGTATGGGCCTGTCTATGTAAGTGAGAGAGAGAGGGGGGACATAACTTAATAAATATATTGTCGAAAAAATACAAAGCATGATATTTAAGTCCCAACATCTTCCAAAAATGGAACTTGATCTCCAAGAAAATCCACCTAAACCAAATTATTCGTTGCCTGGAAATATTTCAGCCAATTTAAATTTAAGCTGTAATGATTGGTGTTAGCTATGTAATGGTGCCTTAATATGTATCCATCTTGACGTGTTTTATTTCTCTTCCTCTAACACTATTTTTATTGAGGAGTGAATATTTCTTAGGTGCCTTTGGTTTTTGTTTAAATTTTGAAATGTTTTAGTTGTTTTTATATCCGGAGAATTATTTCTTCTACTTTTGTTTTCAATGAATATAAATTACAATCATTTTAAACATTTTGACCATCACATAAGCCTACTACAGCCATCTTTGACCTAAAATACGAGTTATAAAATTTGTATGCAAGCATCTGTATGATTAACAGGAAGAAAATAGAATTAGCATTTTTCGATTTTTTTCTAGTGAACATTATTTCCTAACCTCAAAGGCTGGAAGTGTGTGTGTGTGTGTGTGTGTGTGTGTGTGTGTGTGTGTGTGTGTGTGTGTGTGTGTGTGTGTGTGTGTGTGTGTGTGTGTGTATTTGTGCTTTTTCTTCATTGGATAACACAAACCGAAACACAAAGATCCAAAACCCACTTTATACGAGTTAAAAACAATTGTCTATAGGAAATATTTTCCGACCTAAAACATTAGCATCTGTAACAATAGCTCATAGAGGAATGAATAGGGAAGTCCTGTAGAAGTCACACACAGATGTTTCTTAAATATACGCAATAATGTTTTGAGCTTACAGAATATTACTAGTACCTGGGTGACCGAGCTTTGCTCGGCGATTTTCGCCTCTGTTTTTGTGAATTTTTTTGTAATACGTTGCATTTATATTTCAATCATAGAAAATTATATGAATTGTATGTTGAAGGGCAAACAGGGGATTTATGAATGTGCTACGTAAAAGAAAAGCGAGTAGAAAGCCATTTGAAAGTAATATATTGTGTAGTAAAACTGTTATCATAACTTTCTTCAAGGAAAAATACATATACGTGCCGAATTTCGCGGTGATATGATATGAATTGTTTAAAGAAAAGTGAGTAGAGAAAGATGTGAATGTGTTACCTAAAAGTAAGTAGAGAAACCACGATGAATGTAATATGTGCATTTCTATTTCAAACATACAGAAAATTGTATGACATTTGGAGAAGAGTGAGAATGTGAATGTGTTACCTAAAATTGAGAGGGGAAAACAGGGTGAATGTAATAGTATTTCCATTTAAAACATACAGAACATAGCATGACTTATTTTAAAAGCGAGGATAAAAACCTTGTTTTGTATAAAATCACGTTTTTTTGTGGAAAATTGTTTATAGAAGAGTGAGTAGAGAAAGAGATGTGAAAGATGTGAATGTGTTACCGAAAAGTGAGAAGAGAATACAGTATGAATATAATATGTAGCATTTCTGTTCCAAACATACAGAAAATTGTATTACTTAATTTAAAAGTGGGGATAAAATGTAGTTTTGGTGTAAAATAGTTTTTATGGAAAATTGTTTATAGAAGAGTGAGTAGAGAAAGCGATGTGAATGTGTTAGCTACAAGTAAGTAAGAAATCACTGTGAATGTAATATGCTGCATGTCTACTTCAAACATACAGAAAATTGTATGATTCCTTTGTGGAAGAGCGAGTAGAGAAACCGCTGTGAATTGTGTTACTTAAAAGTGAGAAGAGAAAACAGTGTGAATGTAACAGTATTTCTATTTCAAACACACAGAACATGGTATGACTTATTATAAAAGCGGAGATAAAATGTTCTTTGGTGTAAAAACAGGTTTTTTATAGAAAATTGTTTATAGAGGAGTGGGTAGAGGAAGAGGTGTGAATGTGTTACCTAAAAGTGAGTAGAGAAAACACTGTGAAAGTAATATGCATGTATACAACAATTTAACCAAATCTTTAGAGCTGTTTATGAAATACCGGGAATGTATATACAAGAATTACTCTGTGGAAGCGGGAATAAAAAAAATGTTATTTTTTATGTAAAATCGCGTTTTTTTGGGTGGAATTACACCTATATCCATGAACTTAAAAAGCAAAACTCTATCTGAATACAAAATTTGATCGAAATCGTTAGAGCCGTTTCCAAGTTGCGCGGAATATATACAAGAATTGCTGGTTTAAATATATAAGATATAAACGATTCCTGGAAATTAATTTTGGAACCATTTTCACTGCTATTTCACATAACTTCTATTTAAGCACCACTTATTCAACATGCTGTAATTAGTTGTCATTTTAATGAGGTAATTATGTAGCTAGATATGTTCACAACGCTATTAAGAGTTCGGATATTAATATTCTCGAGGAGAAACATTCTCGCAGTCTTACAGAGGATTCATTGTGTGCCTAAATGAGGAGCAGCTTATAAAAAACAGCATATTATGCTATTCACAAAGTCTTACTATTTAATGGTGAAGATGTTATTCTGCATCACCGTGAATAATGAGTCGTTAAATACAAAGTAAAATGTCGGAGCGAAATAAACATAGCTACGAGAAGAGAAAGCTGCTTTTTCAAAGGGAAGTGGGACAAGAGGCTGAAATGCGCTGCGGGACTTATTAAATTCGCGTAGTGCTGGCGCGCGCGCGCACTCTTCTCTTAAGAATGACTTTTTAGTTAGGTAATTCTAAAACAATGTGCACAACACATGAAACTGTAATTAGGCTACATTGAAGCTTTGCGCCTTACGGTCTTTGTACTTCCTTTAAAAAGTAATGATTCTGCTGCCTATACGTTGTATAATTCTTATAAACACTACGATAATTCTAGTTGCTTTCGAGTTTTATACATTCTATAAAAAACATAATTTTCACTGCTTGCCAGTTATAGTCCTCGTTGCTTACAAGCTGTGGAGTTTCTATAAATAGTATAATTATAATTTTTTTGACAATTAGGCATAAAACAGCCAAGTGGTTTAACTTTCATAATTCTAGGAAAATGTGGAACTACGTTAAATACTGATAACAAAAAAATCCGATGTATTGCACTCACATGACTTTCTCTGCTCTTGTACTAACCATTCTTACAAACTTCCTTGTAGATGCAAGGGGAATATTAGAACACAGTAGGCTTTGTGCGATAGTCAAATGTTTTAAAGCTTTGAGATCCCCTTCTCTTTGCACACTTAACATATAGAAAATGAACAACGATGTTCCATTTCACGAAAGTTGTTTTCCGAAACACACACATAAAAAGGAATATCTCCGAAATGGTTCACGCGACAAGACAACTTACTCAGACATAAATTGTGTATTTTAGCAAGATCTACATTTTTTGTACAGTAGATTTCATCTATCTCTAACGGTTTACCACTTGTGCAAAAGTCACCCAGAGTAAATACGACTACAGGGGCTATAGCCAGAAAATTCAAGATATACATTTCATTTGTCATAAAACTGTCTCAAACATATGGCATTTTAATCAAAGTTGTTAGAGCCATATTCAAGAAAATCAAAATTTTCGAAAAATGTTCCATGTAAAGGGTAGTTTAGGGTGGGGCTATTTTATTCAAAATCTTAGTGTCCTATCCTTGAAAGATGTTAAACTGAGTTATGCTGTCCACAGACTGACACACACACGCACGCACGCACGCACGCACTCACTCACTCACTCACTCACTCACACACTCACACTCACACACACACACACACACACACACACACACACACACACACACACACACACACACACACACACACACACACAACACACCACACACACACACACACGTTTTTATTATTATTATTATTATTATTATTATTATTATTATTATTATTATTATTATTATTATTATTATTATTATTATTATTATTATTATTATTATTATTATTATTATTATTATTATTATTATTATTATTATTATTATTATTATTATTATTATTATTATTATTATTATTATTATTATTATTATTATTATTATTATTATTATTATTATTATTATTATTATTATTATTATTATTATTATTATTATTATTCAGGAGGCCTCAAACATATATTTCCAGTGAAATCTCGACATCGAATTTTTGGGTGGAATACAACACTTCCTCTACTTACCAGTAGAGAAAGTAAAAATGTATAACATTGGTCAAAGTGTGGAGCGCCCCTTTACGGTTCTGTGTAGGCAAAACTTTTGGCATCCGTGTTATCCGGGTCAGACTAACTTCAACGAAGTGTGGGCCACCTGGAATATTGCCTTTGATGATTAACGGACGAGCTGTTTCTCCAGAAATACACGACTGTAAATGTGTATACTCCTTCTATCAGGACATCGCTCGGCTCTGGGTGTCCTTAAGGTCCTGATAGGTTCCATAATTTTCCTTACTAAGCATTTTCAGGAAAATGCTTGCGATTTCCCTTGTTCTCCAGAACTCTGATATCGTCTCTCCCTGTCTGCAATTTGGTTCCAATATTTCCGTATTTGATGAATCTAATGTACTGCCGGCTGCTATAGTGGTGAACTTTGCCCATTACAAAGCATTAAAGGTTAAATAAAATTGTGTTTTTCGTTATTTTTTTCGTTTCTTAATACTATTTACAAGGTGTCAATGAAAGCAAATTTTCGCGGAATTAAACGCGAATTGGTTTACTTTTTATTTTGCACATTACATCACATTTGCCATATGCCACATTTTCTCAACTGCAGCTGATAATTACTAATATTTACGTAGTACCCGTTTCGTTAGAAACTTCCTACATCGTCAGCTTATTTCAACTGTTGCATTTTGATTTAGGGAACTCTGGTGACGATTGAAGCGCCTCTCTCGGTGACATGATGAACTTGAAGTTCGATTTCTCGTCAAATGTGTCGAAATTGAGTTCACATTCATATTTTCTATTTGTTTCCTCACGTGTTTAATGCTTTTTAACAAATTAATTTCTATTTCACGGTTCTCCTTCCGAATGTGGTATGCCACTGTAGAATTGCCAATATCTTTGTTTTTGATGTTCTTAAAAGCTTCTTTAAGCTTACTCATCAGATACCTTTTAGTTTTTGCGATGTATAATTTGTAGCAGTTCGGCTTCTGTGATTCTAGCTTTGCGGTAACTTGACACATAAAGTGGTCGCTTCGTAAGGAACTGGAAAGCCGACTTTTGACCAAACTATAGCTCCGAAGACATTTGTTATGTGTAATACAATACTGTCTGTAGTTACTATACGTAGCACAGAAACTAAAAAAGCTTTAGATGCCAGTCAACTGGATGTAAGAAGTATTTTAATTCATTTAGTTTGCTTTAATGTTACCTTTACCAAATTTTGAAAGTAGGATTAGCCTGTAAACAATATTTAGGTTGGATCTGAAACAGTTCACACTGATATAGAGATGCCGAAGTCCACCATTCGGACAATGTCTCTTCTGACCAGTATTCAGTTTAATACCATGGAGTCCACAAGCGGTAAATTGTAATGTTTTCGTAATTAAGGTGAAGGTAGCGATGAGGAAAATTGGGTAAGCGAACCTGCCCGTTAAATAACATTCGTAGGAGCTGGGGTAGTAATCGACAAGCAGGGGAGCTGTTTGCTGATCGCTGTTAACATAGCTCTGTAATGAACACAATGAAACAAAGGGGATGTCTTGGTATTCAGGCCGTCCAGGAAGCCAGGGGTTCAGTCATCCTATTCCCTCTGCTCTCCTCTCGCTAATTAATCGATAACTTAAGAGGAACTTTCTCTCCATCTCTCTTGAAAATGTCACATGCCCTTCCTTTACTGGGAAAATGAGAACTGCTGAGAGAAATTTGAGCTGTTCTCGAGTATTATCGTAACCAGTTTTGGTTAAGTATTTGTGAGTCGATGTATTTATCTATTCTCAAGGCTTCACTGAGTAAAATACTTGCAGGACATACAGGCTTTAGGGGTGTTTGCAATTGAGGACAGTGTAATGAACAATATTATAATAATGATTGCTTCATTTACGGAGTAGTGTTTGCAGGTTGGTTAGTGCCTGTAAGTAGATATGGTGGAGAAGATATGACGGCTACTAGAGAGGGGTCCTCTTTATCCCTTATCTCCTCGCCTTTCTTTTCCTTACCCCTTCTCTTCCCCGTTTCCCTCCCCTCCACTTCTCCAGCGCGCTCCTCATTTCTTCCCTACCCTTTTCCTATTTACTAACTTTCCTCCGCTCCCTTTTTCCTCATCCACTCTCCCCATTACTCCCCTCCCACTTCTTTTTCTTACCCCTTTGATTTTCTTCCCATTCCCCTTTATTCTTATTCCCCTCCTCCTTGCCTCTTCCTCCCCTTTATTCTTCGTCCCCTTCCTCTTCATTTTTATTTTTGTTATATCCTGCCACTATTTTTATTTTTTTGCTCCTCTTGCTCCCTTAAGTCTTTTTCTCCTTAATTGCAGTTTATTTAAATAGATAAGGTATAATTAAATCAATAATCCAGTCTTCTTATAAAATATGTTAGGTTAACTTGTTTTGTTTTAGCAGTTTTATACAGCCTTTAATGCATTTTTAACCCAAAACTAATATAAATATTTGACATAGTTTTGAAAGAGCCTCTTCATACATATCATTGAATATTAATATAATTTTTCACACTAAAAACCCATCAATCCAAAACAAACCGATGTTTAAACATTTGTAACGAACCTTCTTTTGGCCCTATTTAAACCTGACCTTCCATTGAGCTGTTATTGTTAAAAAACCAGGTCTCGGCGCGGTTTGAATCCGATAAAACAGCCATCAGCGCGTCATAATCTCCTGAGGACATTATCGGACACAATCCACATGACAGAATATATACACAAGTTTATACAAGAGCACTCCCTTAGGACCTTAGGCAAGTTTGACTCAACCAACGCTGCTTCATAAATTTGTCCCAATAATTTATACATGAACAGATTGTGTTTTAATCTTCGTTCTCGCAGCGTTGCGCAGATTCAAAGCAGCGGAAAGTGCATTTTTTATGTGCACCTTTTGATTACCAGCATTAACAGGGTAAATTGGTACTATGGCACATTTTATGGCCCTAATTTTTATTAAGAAAATAATCTGATGTGTTACATTCACATGACTTTTACTCATTCGTCTACAGACTAGCGCACTCCAAAAATTCGATGTTGATATTTTAGCGGAAATATTTTCATGCTTATTTGCTTGCCTATTTTTCCACTTTGTAGTGTTCAGAAATCCGGGCTGTAATAACAATTGATTTCTCGGGCGGCATATGAACAACAGGTGCTCGAAACAGAGCCCATTCCCTCTCTGCGCGCAAACTCCAGCTGTTATGGGATGACTTCTTTATGGTGGTCGTAAATACAGCATGCTGTAGCTCGCATCCGTTGCCATGGACACTCACACGTGTCGGTGTGAAGTCCCTCATGGATTAGTGGGTGAAACTCCGCAACTGCTTACCGTTAATTAACCTCACGTGCGCAATTAGGGTAGAAACCTCGTCTTGGTAAATAATAAGCAGAATTGTGTGGAATACATCAGCGCTTCCCGCACATTCAATTCATATTCGCAAACAAAAGTAAGAACATATACCGCATAAACCAACACGCGGCACCTATGTTGTTTAATTAAATTATATAGACGAGTATATGACGTACAGGTTACACAACCGAGGAGAATATTTACCTATATGGGCAGCTCATAAAGTAAGGTCCGGTATGTTATTCAATCTACGTACACGTACGCGAAGACTCCTTAGAGGATACAGTCGGCTTCAAATGTTTTCCAACTTGCATGCTCCTAGCCGCGGGGGGAAGCCAGGATAGCTTATCGATTAGTTACCTATACCAGGTGGTCTCGAAGGTCGACTTGCCAGCTCATACCTGTCTGTGGTGTAATGTTTTTCTATGGAAACTACATATTCAGCACTAGAGGTGTCACATCACACTATAATTAAATTAAATGTAAAACATTTAAATAATTTTAATATACCACGTCGTTTTTAAGCCGTTCATGGAGATACACGCATGCGCGCTGAAAAATTTGCAAATTCGTTTTATTCAGTGAACATGAAATCGTCTATTTCACCTGAGAGTTCACAGTGAAGTTTAAAACATTGAATGGATGTTTCTTGGAAACAGCAGGAAAACAGAACTTCAAAGGAAAATGAAAGTTTAGCGTAACACAAGTAATAGAAGTAATGCAGAACGCAAAAGGGCATTTTCTATGTTATAATATTTTGTCTGTCGCACCTTCGAGACTCTCTGCAACTGTCTGTCAGACTCGCAGACTAGCGGATGATAAGTAAGCAGTCAAAAGAGTTTTTAGCAATGATACTCATGAAGCTAACTTTTGATCAATTATTAACTTTGTTTTAATTGTAGCATTTGTCTCAAAGAGTAATTCCAATGAAATCTTGGTATTGAAATTTTGGATGGCTCATATTAGCGAAAGTAGGCAGTCGGAATAGTAATAAATCTGATGTGTTGCGCTCACATGACTTTCTCTACTCTTGTACTAACCATTCTTACAAACTCTTATTCCTATATCTTCTTCGTGTTAAGATAAATATTTGTGCAAATTATTTTATTGCTTATTTCCTCGTAGGTGAAAGAGAAATATCAGAATACAGTAGGCTTTCAGCGATAGTCAAGAGATTCCGTTCTCTTTGAAAACTTAACATATAAAAAATCAACAACGATGTTCCATTTCACGAAAATTTTAAGTTTTCCGAAACTCACACACATAAAAATGAATATCTCCGAAATGGTTCACCCTACAAGAAAATTTATTCGGACGTAAATTGTGTATTTTAGCAAGATCTACATTTTTTGTATAGTATGATTTGGTCTATCTCTAACGGTTTACCAGTTATGCAAAAGTCGTCCAGAGTAAATACGACTACAGGGGCTATAGCCAGAAAATTCAAGATATACATTTCATTTGCCATAAAAATATCTGAAACATATGACATTTTAGTCATTTTTTGGGTGGAATGCAATACTTCCCCTACTTACTAGTAGAGAAAGTAAAAATACTACATATTCATTGGAAAGATCTTAGATTAGGTAGGGTACGGTAATTTCACAGGATTTTGAGTTTAAAGCTAATGATTTAATAATCTGACAGAAATGGTGATTAAGTATTTGCCAGGTCCCTTACTGAGCAAATGCAGTAGAAATGTGGAAACCAACATACCTACCGTAACTCGTAAGTCCAGGGACACTAATCGTTTGTTATACGGGCGACGTAGGCCCAGAACCACAGAGAGAAATTTCTACCTCATGTTGTAACGGCAGGGATAATCTCATCAGGACAGAGAACCTCCCCTCCACCACAGGGCGCGAGATTACTACCAGGCCTGCGTTAGTGACAATACCTGGCAACATACCTTACTTATTACCGTCATAGTTCCCCACGCATATTCCATTTCACATAAGTGTGTCCTTTATATATGACGATTTTACTTGCAGGAATCAAATATCGTAAAAATAAGCAATCATGTATGTGTTTTTATATTGTAACATTGACACGTCGAGCTTCTATTGAAAGCATCCCATAAATTTGATACTCCTTGGCTGACGTCACGTTCTCAAGGAGGCAGAGAGTAACCTGGACAATTTTAAAAGGCTGATTATTGAGGAAGTTGATTGAGCAGAAATAGCTTTGAGTATATTTGTGTTGTATTTAGTGGGGCCATAGCTGTAAAAAAGTAAAGGAAATACGTACTCTTTTCGTCACTTTAAACATGTCATATCGCAACAAATGTGTTAGGAGATGCATCTTAGGTTTCTATACCTTACTACTTCATCACTTATCCACTGAGAATTGTTAAGCAACTGCAGCTCTGCTTCTATACGCGTAGTGTATATTAGGAACCCTAAGACTAAATTTTCAGGTGAAAATGATATGTTCGGTTCTTTAATTATATCCTATAAAAATTCTATTAGCACGTGTAAATCATTTTGGTCAAACATTTTTCCCTACCGCTAATTTTGAAGTGCAGTGACATGTTTAAATCTCTCGTAAGCTTCACTTTAACCACAGTGGGTGGACCAAATAGGTACTTCTGTTTTCTATTTTGTATGAAAGTTATTTCTCATTTTTATGTAAATTTGCATACATAATTTCAAACATGATATGTGAAGGTTCAGATATGTATTTGATCATTGCCTTTTTCATTCGCTTACAAAAACTAATTTACGCTTAAAAGAGAAGGAATTTTAATAGCGACTGTTTGATGCAGTATTTTTGTGTAAGCCTCCTGAAATGACCATGTTAAATTATAGGCAGCGTAGGCTGACTTCTTTTGTTCATGTGTGATACAACGAAGGAGGAAGAAGTGATTTTGATCGATATTATAACGACGACAAATAATAATCATACATCGAAAAGTGAGTAATTAGTTGTGAAATTTTGTGATATTTATAAAAAGGAACTATATAATTGATTGAGATCAATCGAGTGCAGCGAGATTAGAGAAGAACATTAACTTTTCACAATCATTGCCTGCGCCTAGCCATTTTGTTTGTTAGCGAAGAAGTCCGCCATGTTTAGCGAGAAAATTGTAAAAGTGTTTCATGACAAGGATAATGGTTTTTAAGTGTTCATAAAATGTTCAAAACATTCATTAAAACAATATTGATTGTTTCATGTATAAAATAGATCGGCACTGCTCCCTGTGACAACAGTAATAGAATATTATATATCTTAATGATGCTATGCCGCGAGTAATAACATTTCGTAAACACTTTCATTCCAATGAAGATTAATAAAAGCTAAATAGCACCTTTACGTTCGTCTCACATTAACATCAACTTATTAAAAATCGTTACAGGCTTCAGAATAACAAAAATATATTTCTCTGCATGTAATATCAATTTAGATTAAATACTTTTTCAGTGTATATCAGAAAATGCCAATAGTATATTTCTCTGAAAAATGTAACGCCAGTTTTTAAAGAACTGTTTTTTCCACTAATTAAAAGTAATTTGAACAGTTATTTCTTTATTTTTCATATCAAGTGTGCCAATTTTCAAGTAAACGCATGTAAAATTGAAATAGTTGGAAAATTGGGTCCCAGTTTCTCTTAACCTCTCACGCGATATGTGCAAATATACCACTTCACTGATTTACTTATTCCCGAGCATGGAAGCAAACGCTTTCGGTTTACTATTGAACAGACGAAGCATCTAAATTCCTAATGCTACTAAAATGGCTGTAATAAAACATGGCGGTATCTCCTCGGGCAATGATGAATGTAAAAAACGGCGCTGCTCAGAAAAACCATAAACCAAAACGTAATTCCTTTACGCATCTCATCCATATATATTACTGGATACACTAAGTCGCTTTTGCATCGCGTAAATTTCGGCCTTTACAAAAAAGCAGCGTATTCCTAATGCATATAAAATGAAGGACGTGGTGCGCGGAGAGGGAAGAGCAAATAATATATACAGCAACAGCAAACTACGTGGTGAATGGCAGTGCCATGGGGTAGGTCACGAGAACTCATAACTACCAAATATTCGTGTCGCTGGTTGCCTCCTGCCTTTCTGCCTTTCGATTACTGAGACGAGAGGTCCGCTCTAATTTTGCCCAATATGAAACCATCTCCAAATACGACAGCCACCAATCTCTTCATCGGCTTAGTTTTTTCCCCTTTCTTTCACCTCGGCGCTCTAATCCTCGGCATTATGCCCAAAACTAATCCCACGAAGAGCTTTTTTAAATATATCACATCACTGCAAAGTTTTCATTCTCTTTTCACTCTGCTAACTATATTTTCATTTCATATTTTCATGAATAACTGCCAAGTCTGGAGAAGGTCGCCTGCTTTTTATCTAGAATAACATTATAATGCATATCATATACTTCCATAGGTAAACAAGCAAATATAGGTTAATGTATGTTTACTTCTTCTGGCATAGACATAATACGTAAATCTATCATTGCACCCAAAAATCTGCTATCGAAATTTTCGTGCAAATACCTTCTTCAGCAAATTAAAGAATAGGAACCAATATATTGTGCAAGATTTTATTGTCTTTCTTAATTTTTTTTCTCAAATCCATTAAACAAAAACAATTGCACTCCTACTTAACAGAGAGAATTTAACACACATAAATACAAAGAATAATTAACATATTATTGTTCGTACACACGTTTTGAGATTCCTGGAATAAAATCTTCATGTATAACTCCAACATCTTCCAAGAATGCCGCACGAAGCTTTCCCAGAAAGATTTTCCACCCCATAATAGTCTTTTTTTTTTTTTTTTACTTTATCTGATTATCCTTCCGGTATGGAAGACTTACAAGCCAGTGTCTAGGAGGGTCCTCTACTGTGGATGCAGTGAAGAAAGTAAAGTGTTTGTACTCTGTACGTATGTCTATGTAGAAAAGAGAAAATAGGATTATGCCATGCAGAATTGAAGGAATGTGTAATAGGGTGGCATTTTTCCAATACAAGTTCATTGTGTGCTCCCCAACAGGTGCTTCCCTTGGTCTCACCTTGCCTATTTTCGCCTCCCTTCCTCACAATAACGTAAACTGCTGCTCCCTTCACCACGTGACCTGCAAATAGAAGCAGGATGCTCCATATATCAGTAAGTTATCACAATCATGCCGGATATTGCCGCCGCAGTGACCGTCTACACACGAACCTTAATAGCTCATCCAAGCCGAAGGTTTGGAGCAACAAGAGTTATTGGCAATGCGATCGGCTACGGACGCTGCTTGAATTTTAAACACAAAACAAATGGCTGCGGCTTATACGCAAGACGGGTTCTGAAATTGCTTGTCTTAACGATCCATGTGATTTACAGAGAAGCAAAATTAAATTAAAACGATCACAGTCGCCGCTGGCTTTCCACAATAAAAAGTATTGCTATACAACTCTGTTAATTCATAGCAGGCATGGGCAGGAGAGGAGAGGTAGCGGTTGAACTTACCTTACCCACCCCACATTCTCCATTCTATGTATCTAATATCCTAAACAACAGTTTTTAAACTTCGGCAGGAAAACTTGGACACCGATGACAGAGAGAGTTGCATAAAATTGAAATGTTTTGATTTTAAAATGCCCATATATCAACAATAATTTTAAGTGTAAAAAATACTTAATTCATTATCACTTATTTTGATATAACTTCTAAAATAATTCTACAAAATGAGAATTTTTTTCAGAAATACTTTAATTACACAGTTCTTCGGAAACGCAAAGGAGCACAGAGGAAACCGAAGCACTTTGAAAACCGGATCGATGAATGACACCGTAAAAATCCTCTATTGTTTCCATCTTATCGCACAACTGAATAAGGATAGTACTTGAAAGAACCAAGTACTGAAACATTCTAAACAATAACATCTCGGAAATGGCAATGCCCCAGAAAAACTGTTACAGATAAATTATACGTTTTTAAAGAGGTCTATTCTTTTAGGTTAACTGCGTGTCTCTTAGATAAATTTATATAACATTTCTTCAGAGAGAAGAAAACTATTTTCAGAAAATGTAAGACGTAGCTAAATTTTAGTTGTGAAAAATCTGATGTGTTGCACTCACATGACTTTCTCTACTTTGTACTTTTAGTTTTTGAGTTATGCTACACACACACACGCGCGCGCGCCTTTTTCTAAAAATGCATTTTTTGGTTTCAGGGGGTCTCAAGGCATACATTTGCGGTGAAATCTCGACATCGAATTTTCGGATGGAATACAATACTTCTACTTACCAGTAGAAAAAGTAAAAAGTGGCAATATGTTATATTCTAATTAAAATCTGCAGAGCAGCTTTTGAGAAAATAAAATTCGAAAAGTATTCCATATAAGGTTTAGTTACGTGGCGGGATGTTTTAAAAAAAATGTTCTTTTCTAAGACACTGAACTTAAATACCAAGTTTGGTATTTATGGGACTTTCTGTTGTAGAATTTTGTGGATTCAGGGGAATGGAAAATAATGGTTTTATCTACTACATATGTGGTAGAGAATGTTAAAATAAAGCATTTTGTGGAGTTATAGGAAATGTTTTGAAAATTAGATCGTTCAATATCGAAACAAGTGAGCTAAGAATATTATGTTACCGATGCTGCTTTCTGCTTTAATAATGTACCGAGGCTAAACATAACCTGAATTTTAGTTACAAATAAACACAATAAAACCGAAGTCTGTAACTGGAACGAGCTAAGCTTGCTGCTGATCCACAGAAAATAAACAAATTCTCCGAATACCACTTCATATCCGAAATGAGGTTCTTAAATATTTGCCGATAACTTTCACCGATGCCATAATATGCTTTATTTGGATTTCCTTGAAAGGTTTTGTCATTTCTTAGAATGTCCTGATGGTAAGGGCTTCTCTGAAATAGGAAAGTGGATGAAAATACATCGAGATGAAATCTGTCTTGGAGTACAGCATCCCAGTATTTTATTGATGTAGCTTCGTCCTTTTCTCGCAGAAAAGACTTAAATAACTTGCTCTGCTTTTCAATCAATCCTTAATCTATAGGGAACAAGAATGAGATACGCTTATCGGGTATATGTAGCAGCAATATTCTGTGAACGGTGGTTGGGCACGGTTGAATATTTCAGAAGCTGAGGAAGATGAACTTTCATCCTTCTCAGGAAATCTTCATGCATATACCACTCTAATATACATCAAGCTGGTAAATATACATTATTTATACACTAACCTTCTTTCATAAATGTTTACTTAATCTTATCACGGGCTGTCATTTGTTCCACATACAGAAAATGCTTACAAGATGTCACTGACACTGCAAAACGAAACACATTGTGTTTAGAACCCGAAATTTACGAAAACGTATACGCGCATCAAACTCAGGACTAAAGAAATAAACCTGACTTTCTCTACCCTTGCACTAACCATTCTTACAAACTCTTATTCCTATATCTTCTTCGTGTTAGTTGAGATAAACATTTGCAGAAATTATCTTATTGCTTATTTCCTTGTAGATGAAAGGGGAATATTAGAATACAATACGCTTTGTGCGATAGTCAAATCTTTTAAAGCTTTAAAATTCCGTTCTCCTTGCACACTTAACATATAAAAATATTAATAACGATGTTCTATTTCACGAAAGCTTTAAGTTTTCCGAAACTCACACATATAACAAGGAATATCTCCGAAATGGTTCTCCCACAAGAAAATTTATTCACACGTAAATTGTGTATTTTAGCAAGATCTACATTTTTTGGTCTATCTCTAACGGTTTACCAGTTATGCAAAAGTCGTCCAGAGTAAATACGACTACAGGGGCTATAGCCAGAAAATTGAAGATATAGATTTCGTTTTTCATAAAAGTATTTTGAACATTGGGCCTTTTAATCAAAATCGTTAGACATTTTTGAGAAAATCAAACTTTTGGGAATATGTAAAGGTTAGTATAGGGTAGAGAAATTTTTGGGTGGAATACAATACTGTAGTAGAGAAAGTAACCAAAGCAAGTAGGAAAAGCCATATGAGGTCAGACTTTCCCCCCTTAGTGTTCGGTATTTGTTCTCTCAATACACTAAAGTCCCTCTCCACTCTGGTTTTTGTTTCACCCAGAAACATTGTTGGTTTCTGGCACAAAAGCACTGGCGAATTACTCACCGGACCATGTGGGTGCAGGTCTGGGCAATTTGTACATTTCAGCGCTTGGCTGGAGAGAGAGAGAGCGTTAGTTGCATTAGACTAAGAAGGGTCCCCTGACAGGGGAGGGTGGTCTGCCCAGGACCCCCAGGTGCTGTCCTAGTACCAGAAACTCCACTGGCCGCAAAGTATGGACAGAGAGTGCAATGGGACCAAAAGTATACAAAGAATTGCCTTTTGTTGCTGATTTCTCAATCCAGGGCTCCCAAGTTTGAAAACCACCAACATTTTTCATCCCACAAAGCCTGGAAGTATGTATGTGAAAGTGAACGCCCGTGCTTGTACTCACATGACTTTCTCTACTCTTGTACTAACCATTCTTACAAACTCTTATTCCTATATCTTCTTCGTGCTAGTTGATAAACATTTGCAGAAATTATCGTATTGGTTATTTCCTTGTAGGTGTAAGGAGAAAATGGGAACCCAGTAGAGTGGGCGATAGTCAAATATTTTAAAGCTTTTAAATTCCTTTCTCTTTGCATGTTTGACATATAAAAATGAACAGCGATGTTCAATTTGACAGAAATATAAGTTCTCCAAAACTTACACAAATAACAAGGGATATCTCCGAAGTAGTATTTTCGAAAAAAAAAAAATTATCTAAACATAAATTGTGTGTTTTAGCAAGACCTACATTTTTGTACAGTAAGATTTGGTCTATCTCTTACGATTTACCAGTTATGCAAAAGTTATCCAAAGTAAATAGGACTTTATGCGCTATATTCATAAAATTCAAGATATACATTTCATTTGTCATAAAAATATCTCAAACATATGGCATTTTAATCAAAATTTTCGTAAAATGTCCCATTTAAAGGGGAGTTTAGGGTGGAGGAATTTTGTTAAAAATCGTCGTGTTGAATCCTTGCCTGCACCTGTTAGAAACCCAACCTAGAAGTTCTGCCTGTGATGCATTCTGAATGTAGTATAGGAAAATAAAGTGGGGAAAGAAGATGAAATTAAAAAGAAACCCTAATCTCCCAGAGAGCGCTACTGGATATTCGGCAGATGATAATGCATCACTTCCACCCCGTTACAGGTGAACAGCAAGAGATAAGATAAAATGATGCATGAGAGAACAATCGGTAGTTGTGAAAATTCACACTTTCGGGGAAATTAAAACCTAAAACACTTACAATTTTGAACAAATATAAAGATGGGTACCAGGTTATCAAATGCAGTATCCATTTAATTTATATTGCCTGTGGGTTATCTAACTGCAGAGAGAAAACACAAACCTGTGTGTTAACTCAATGATTTTCTGCTTATTGCCTTCCATTATCACGCAAGTTAAACTGGATGCAAAACGGTGATTGAATGGTTTGTCCAATTTCAGCATACCAAAAGTAGCCCGAAGGCAATGAAATTATTTTCCTTGATACGTGCACAACAATTCTAGTGCAACGACCAAAATGTCATTTCAACAACTAGGTCTGCTCTGTTGGACAGTGTTACCAAACGTTACGAAATTAAGTAATGGACTATTAGGTCGAATTGAAGTGCAGTTTAGTGTGGCGAATTCTGCTTTAAAAAGCAACATTACAGTGTTCAGTATTAGTTACAAATGACATTATTTCATCAAATTTGTTGCTTAAGCATTGCTGACGACACCCCTTGTGCCACGCATTTGATACTATTTACAGTATCTTCAATGAACATACCGCCAGCTGCTCCAGTGGTGAACTATGAAATTTTTCTTTCAGGGTATGCGTGGTTGGGTTTGAAAATCGACAACAAAAGTTTAGTTCGCTGATCAATTTAACAGTTTAATCTGATCTATTTGAAGTGAGTTTCTTGCTGATTAAAGGTATAGAAGAATGCCACACACCGATTTTCAAGAAAACCCTTATATCCTAGATATTGCCTATAATAAACAAAATTACATTTTCAGATTTCGTCCCTGATGTGCAGAAAATCAACAAATTTGTTATGGAGTTGCCCTTTTCCGAGGGAACCTTTTCAATAAAACAATGAGATTTGGAAAGAAAGATTAATTTCAGCTGAATTATTCAATATTTTTATCCCACGCAAGGAACAATGTTAATTCTTTAATCTCTGTAGCTCTCTTGAAAATTTCAGGCTAATAAGTTATAAGCTAGGATCCAAGAAGCATTTTGATTGGTGAAAAATTCTGGGGAAAAAAAAAAAAGAACTGAGAAAAATGAGTTTTAAGGTTAAACAGTATGTTTGTGTACTTTACCTAAATCCAATAAACTTAAAATTCCCCAGCAGGATATATGAGACCCTCTGTTGCTTTCCTCTTGGCCTCAGTAACAGTTTTTAAGTTTACTTGGTTCTTTCTTAATATTAAAACTTTCCTTTCACCTTCGCGTTGTTCACAAAATGTAGAAATGCATTCTTTTGCACATTAAATACGCAAAATTCATACATTACTTGTTTGTTATGGCTTCACTATAGACTAACGAATAGCTTGAAATCTATTTACTACCTAAATAATGTCTAATATATAACTGGAACACTGAAATAACCTGACAACAGTACAGAATTACACAATATGGCTGCATTTCTCTGTTTGGAAGCAAAACATGTCAGATTCGGGGCATTTCAGTTCGATATATCGAATTAGTTTCAGTACAGCCAACTCACAACCTTTCTGAAGCAAAATTCCCTGCAAGAGGCCAAAATCAAACCAGTGTGACAAGGAAGTTTAGCGAGGAATGCTCACTGAGACATTTAAATGCCCTTCTGGAGCTTTAAAAGTGACTGGTGGCAGCCAATCAACAGCGCCCATACTTTTGCTTTGTGCAATGACATAATTTGGTTCCCTTTGTTACTATGATGTTTGCGAGGCTACACAGGAAATCTCTCTAACAATTCCGTTGTGGTGTGTAACCACCACTGTGACATTTTCTTAATTATTAAAAGCTGCAATAGTACATAGAAGTAATTGAAATTAATTTGTACTGTACTCAGATAGTTATAAATACATCAGTAGAAATGTGCAATGTTTCAAAAACACTCGTTAACTATACGTGCATTATCTCTGCTTTGCCATTCGGCTGTTAAACTGAATGACTGAACGCTAACTATAGAAATTGCACTTTAATTAAAGAGTAATTAATCTATAGAGAATAATTGCTTTTAAACAATACAGAATCTCACCAATACACATTCTCTCTGTTACGAATTACATGCTAGTTGATCATTTTCTCTAACGAATATTGTACATGGTTGCAGTAATGCTGAAAGCAGACAACTATAGCAATAGAAAAGGTATTGTTATGCAGTAACTATGGGGAGGTCGGCGCGATAAACAGATAAGCTGCGGGCTTGCCCACAGTAACAGTCACTGAATGATTTGAGTTCATTTCTGGTACGGCGAAAAGCGATCATGTTTATCAAGGCTGTGGTGACGTGCTTTACTGCAACGGGCTACCCAGCGAGTGAACTGTTCGGAAGAAGAGGCTACGTCGGGTGCATTTCGTTACGCCGCTACGTTGGGGCAGAAGGTGAAGTGGGAATGAACTGAAACTAGTTGTCGGTCTGGAATATTCGATTGTTTACGTTATTGAAAATTATTTAAGCATAATTTTGTGTGTTAGCAAGATAAACATGTGGAATTTTAACTTAAATACCAACTTTGGTTTTTAACCAACTTTTCGTTTGAGTTATGCTGTCCACACACACACACACACACACACACACACACACACACACACACACACACACACAATGCTTTTTGGATTCAGGGGGCCTCAAAACATATTTCCAGTAAATTGCTGACGTCGAGTTTTTGGGTGCAATACAATACTTCCTCTACTTACTATACGTAGCAGAGAAAGTGAAAAAAAGATTTGCTAATTGCATAAAAGCAAGCCAGCGATTATCTCCATCTCTGAAAGTGTTAAATGTAAGGTGGTACAAGGAATGTCGAGTTCATTTCGCACTTCCTTCATTTCCCCTCTAGCTACAGGTTCTCCCTTCTGTGAGGATATCCCCCGTAGTAGCATTTTATTGCCTTTCTTTGCTCCGTCACCCTTAACGGCTTCTGAGACAACCCCCCCCCCCCCCCCATCAACTTGTCGCTTCCTTTGCAAGTAATGAACAATCTGCTGGACCCACGATTGCCTTTTATTTCTCGAATATTACACTGAGCCTTGTTTCGTGAGTTTAAAAACTTCAGGATTCCATAGTATCTTCAATCATTATTATCAACAGGAGTTGGGTGCTGAAAGGAGTTTCCACTCTTTGAATATTACTAATAGTAACAGATTGTGTTGGTGTCACTTTCCCTAGTTCAGTACATAAACAGCGCAATGGTGCGTCTTCAAAACAAACTCATACCCTGCCTTGTCCTTGTGGAATGTAAGCCAATCACAAGCGTTAGCTCCTAACGAAAGCGAAAGTGTCCGATCTGTTTACATTCACAAACAATTTCAAATCCCTGAACAACCTCAGCGCAACGTTGTCGACTTATCTAACGTCTGAGGCGACAGCTTGGAGTATTCCTTCAGGTCTTTTGAGTGTTTTTTTTTAAATTAACGTCCTCCAACATTGTCATCGGACGAATGAATGAAATGGGTGAAATGATGCTCAAATGAGCCCGAGGTCCATGGAGTTTTAAGTTACCCGACAGCAAGATTCGAACTCGCGACCTCTTGAACGTGAGGCAGACACGCTAACCATCACGCTACCGAGGCGGGAAGGTCTTTTGAGTGATTAATTATTTCGAAACCCTCTGTGATGTAGTATAAATGCCAAAAATAAGTTAGTCTGCGCATTTTACAAGTAACACACTGTTATCTTCGTGCATTGTTGTGGAATTACGCATCCAATCGGGATCAAAAGCTATTTCACCAATAAATTGAACACACACACACTCGGTGATAAACATGTTGTTCTTAAAGAAATGCACCGCCTTCCTTGGGCTTCATAGTGACACTTCCTGCCAAAGGAATGTCAAGAACGAGCAGTTGTGTTCCGGGTGTGCGCGATGCTCGTTTTATTCAAAGAAGCGAACAGGACCTGTTTGCCTCTCTCCCTCTGTAGGTTGATAATCGAGTGTGGCATAAGCGTAAACAGGAACAAACGCATGTTGCGGTGCAGCCCAACTTCTGAGAGCACTTTGAGTTCGCGTTTCATCAGCAAACGGCTGACGATCAAAGAATATCACGTGAATGGAACTTCTTGTGCGCACGTCTCTTTTGAAGCTCGCTGGCGCAGGAAATGTTGAAATTAATGCTGGAAATGTTGTTTATAATATCCTTAAAAAGAACGCTTTGAGCTGTTCGTGGTTACGTCTGCCATCTTCCCAACGATCGGAGGAAACCATTACGCCGATGCTGCATTTCTGAAAACATTTGGGTCTTGGTTCATGTTCTTTAATACTCTGTTTAGGGGCATAGAAAGCAAATTACTCAATATTTTAAGTACATAATATAGATAGTAAAAGTAATGGGGCCAGAATGGGCGCCTAAACATTTAAGGATGACGATTTACTATTGCACAAAATCTGATTTTCTTTGTTTTTTGTTCGTTTCCTTCACCCCTCCCCCTCCTAGTTGGTAATAACTTTCCTCTTTTGACCTTAGATCACGAATACCCTCTCCTTTCAAATCAGAAGCTTCCAATATTTGCATTTGAATCACGGTTAGAATCAAGATAAATAAGAATTTGGAACCGTGGTTAGGACAAAGAAAGGTTTTGCAAGAGAGGTTAGAAGGCATCAGATGATGGTTCGGAGATAACTCGGGGAGGTGCTTATCGTGGTCAGAATGCTTCCCTGAAACCTTGAGACTTTTCCCCAAGAGACAGCAATAGCTGCTCTCCAATCCAATCCGGGGAAGATTGTGATAAAGAAATGTTCATTTTGCTTCGGATTTCTGAGTTGCCAGACGAAATCTTATTCTCTGGAATTATCTCCAGCGAAGGAAAGACATTTCTCTCAGCCATGACGCTACAATAACACAGAGAAACAAAATCCTACCTTGGAGCACGTCAGCTGAAAGCATTTGTTGAGATATATCAGCTGTGGAAGTGTTACGTTTCGCGCGAATTGTCAACAATATATTCAGACTTTCGTACCGTAATACAAAATGTGACTATGACTAGTCTATTTTGAATGAATGGGAAAATGGGAATATAGTAGGCTTTGAGCGATAGGCAAGTGTTCTAAAGCTGGTCGCTATATGAAGGCTTTAAAATTCTGTTCTCTTTGCACGACCAAGATATAAAAGGAGTTTACATAGGCCATAGCCAGAAAACTCAAAATATTTATGTCATTTGCCGTAAAAGTAACTTACGGTATTTAATCAAAATCGTTAGGCATTTTTGAGTAAATAAAAATGTTCCAAAAAATGTCATACAGTTCGCACGCGCGCGCGCGCGCGCGCACACACACACACACACACACACACACACACACACACACACACACACACACACACACAATGCCTCAAAGCATTGTTTCTGATGAAATCTGAACATCGATTTTTACTAGAGTAGAAAAACAAGCAAATACCTTTTATTACATGAAATTAAAAAGGAAGCTGCAATTTAGAACACTAACCAAAAGAACTAAAAAACCTCAGCTGCATTTTTCGCCGTTTAGTCTCGCTTCCCATCTGTATTTTAGCCTTAGATATGAAAACGTTCTTTTGAAATCTTATTTTGTAATACAATAGCTATGCATTAAGAAAAATTTCAAGAAGATAACCGTCTCAAACCTCAAGTAGGAATAAAGGAATGACAAACAGTTAAAGCGAGAAAAAAAAAACGGATCCTGTGGCTTTCACCAGTACTCAGTCGTTATTAAAATGGCAAAACACGCTAAAAATGCAATTTGTTCGTCTTTAAGTTCTCTCTTGCAAATATTAATAAGAAGAATAAGCAAGGATGGGAGGAAGGGAATGATCGATGATGTCGATGCTTTTGCCCGGGCCGGAAGCTCGGTCTGAAATATGGCAACGGTGTGGAAGGGATCGAAGGATGATGTAGAACGGAAGGCAAGATGATCCCCGAGTTTAGTGATAGAAGTGTGCGGATGGATTATGACGGGGCATTGTGCATAGGTAAAGCGATTTGGATACAAAAAAGTGCTGGTCGGTCGGTCGGTCGGTCGGTCGGTCCAAAACGAATGCACGCCCGGTGATCTACGTCGCGGCTTAGGCTTGTATGAAAATTAATTTTGAACAATAAATACACAAAAGCAATAACATGGGATTGTATTTATGGGTTCACACTTCGTAAAGCCGTTGTGTAACAGAATGGGATAAATCCTTTCAGTAAGACCGTGCAACAATCGGAATATGAGGAGGGCAAGCGAAATGGAAGAGCGCTCGCCCAAGCCGAACTGCTATTGTTGTATCGGCGGCTATTATATCACTGCCTGCTGCCCATTTGCTCACAGGATACAAAAGATTCAAACCAAGATACGGGAGTTATTACGTGGTAAGATAAATATTACTAATCAATGCACAGACTGTCCAGCAGAAGATGCCATTAGCTGTGTTAAGAAAAGTCAATTAAGTCGGTGAAACTAACGGCTCTAATTAAAATACCACCTTTTAAGACGTTTTTATAACAAATAATATGCATATCTATAGACAAACTTATTCCTATATCTTCTTCGTGTTAGTTGAGATAGACACTTCTACAATTAACTTATTGCTTATTTCCTTGTAGGTACAAGGGTAATATGAGAATACAGTAGACTTTGAGCGATAGTCAAATCTTTTAAAACTTTGAGATCCCGTTCTCTTTGCACTCTTAACATATAAAAAATGAACAACGGTGTTGTATTTGACGAAAGACTAAGTTTTTGGAAATAGTTCACTCTACAAAAAAGTTCATTTGGACATAAATTGTGTGTTTTTAGAATATCTACATACAGTACGATTTGGTCTACTTCTTAAAGTTCACACGTCATTGAAAAGTCATCCAGAGTAAACAGAATTACGTGGACGATTACCGAGAAAATCCAAAATATACATTTCATTTGTCATAAAACTATCTTAAAGATGTCATTTTAATCAAAATCGATAAATACATTTTCGAAAACTTTCCATGTAAAGGGTAGTTTAAGATGGAGCAAATTTTCTTCAAAATCTTCTGTCGCGTCCGTGAAAGACAGTAACTTAAATATCAACTTTGATTTTTAACCAGCTAAGTTTAATGTCTTTCAAGGATGCGACACGAAGATTTTCAACATTATAATTTCCCTTTACGTGGAACATTTTTTGAAAATTTTGATTTCCTTGAAAATGGCTTTAACGATTTTGATTAAAATGTCATATGTCTGAGATATTTTTATGACAAATGAAATGTGTATCTTGAATTTTCTGGCTATAGCCCCTGTAGTCGTATTTACTCTGGACGACTTTTGCATAACTGGTAAACCGTTAGAGATAGACGAAATCATACTATACAAAAAACGTAGATCTTGCTAAAATACACAATTTATGTGCAAATAAATTTTCTTGTAGGGTGAACCATTTCGGAGATATTTCTTGTTATGTGTGCGAGTTTCGGAAAACTTAAAACTTTCGTGAAATGGAACATTGTTGTTCTTTTTTTTTATATGTTACGTGTGCAAAGACAACAGAATCTCAAAGCTTTAAAACATTTGACTATCGCACAAAGCCTACTGTGTTCTAATATTTCCCTTGTACCTACAAAGAAATAAGCAATAAGATAATTTGTACAAATGTTTATCTCAACTAACACAAAGAAGATATAGGAATAAGAGTTTGTAAGAATGGTTAGCATCTGATTTTCATCAGTTCCTTTAGAGTTTTAAGTAGCGCAATTCAGTAAGGAATGTTTCATTGTGGAATTGATTAATTATAATACTGGATAAGAGCTTTTGCTCACGGAAAACTAAGTTTTAACAAAGGAAATGTAAGTAATTTTCCGAATGACTTTTGCAGAGACATCTCAGTTTTGAGTATCCCTATAGTTCTATCCCATGTATAGTTGATTCACGTAATATTGCTACCGTGTGGTCGTGACCTATCGGACATTCTTCTGCAGATTGCTTCTCTGGCTGTTTACTTCCTCTGCCAAGATAATGAAGAGCGTGTCGAGTGGTGACCCACCAACCGAGCATCAACCTCCCACGGTTTTATTGCTCTCTTTCTCTCCAAGGTTACTAATTTTATCTCCACCCTTCTATGGCCATACTATATATTAAGTTAGAGGTCTCTAAAGGGATATTTTCGTTGTTCTCTGGATTAAGTTCGCTCTCCTACCTTTTCACTTCCTCTACTAGTATAGTAAGCAGGGTATAAGTATTGTATTCCATCCAAAATTTCGAAATTTCACCTGAAAATTTGTTTTTAGAGTGAACCATTTCGGAGATATTGCTTGTTATTTGTGTCAGCTTCGGAAAACTTAACTTTTGTGAAATACAACATTGTTGTTGTTGTTGTTGTTTTTTTTTTTTTTTTTTTTTTTTTTTTTTTTATTTGTTAAGCGTGCAAAGAGAACGGGTTTTCGAAGTTCTAAAAGAGTTGACTATCGCACAAAGCATTTCTCCTTGCATTCCCCTTGCACAAGGAAATAAGCAATAAGATAATTTGTACAAATGTTTATCTCAACTAACACGAAGAAGATATAGGAATAAGAGTTTGTAAGAGTGGTTAGTTCAAGAGTAGAGAAAGTCATGTGAGTGCAACACAAAGAGATAAATGTGTATGACTACATAAACAATAATAGCTTTGCATTAGCATAAGTTAGTGTGGGATATATGGTCTGCACACAGGCAGGGTCGATATGGTTTTGGGGCGTTCAGCTGGCTAGATCATCGATATCGGGTGTCAGTACCGGTGTGGGGGTGGAAGTAAGCTCCTGGAGGCGGCGCTGTGTGGAGGATTGATGGGCCCCTCGTACACTAACACCCTCCAAAACGTGATGTTGACAAGAATTCGCGTGCTCTAGCCCAAGGATATCGGGATAAAACGTCAACTTGCTGAATTAAGTCGTGTACAACGTGAAACACACGTGTACATGAACACAATTTATGAGATATGTTATTAAGAAAATAAAAGATTAACTTTTTACATTACCCTGGGCTATTACATAGACTTCCTTGTGTGTTGGACATGCACAGGATGTGATTTTGCTTAAAAAAGCACTGTCAGCGATTATGAAATAAATAGTGGCGTAAAATCTATGGTATGAAAACATTAATGGTGAAAATAGCTCAGATGGTAATGTCTGTGGCCCGAATTCGAGAGGTCTCGAGTTCAAATCCCGTGGCCTTACCAATCTGAGTGGGATTTTTTCGTGGTTTCCCTCAATCGCGAAGGTAAATACCGGATGGTAGTTTAATACGACGACCAAAACTTCCGCCTTAAGTATAAAAGAATAGCATAAATGGAAAAAAATGTGACAAAATGAGAAAAGTCCAGCCCAGTTATGTTTTACTTCATTTTCTTCTAACTTTTACACAACGCAGTTGTTTTGACGTAACGCAGTCAAGTCTTTCGTGGTATTAAAACTGAAAATTGTTGTCTTTTCGTAGCCTTGACTCAGTCCTCTCATTCACTTTTTGTCACTTTGTCACTCAGCAAGAGAATTTGGGGTGAGTAAGGCAAGTTCAATCTCTAACTCTCCACTCGTGCCCATGCATGGTATAGACAGTTGACAGGAGTTGTGTTTAAGATCGATAAGAATTTCAGTTGGTCAGTCAAATAGAATCGATCGAGTATTCAATCGCTCAGTGGAGATAGATCGACAGACAGACGACAGTCGAGTGCAGTTAACAATAGAGAGCAAAGAAGTTGAACGCAGCCTAGTGTGTAAACGACGAATGAAGCGTGTGCTGGAGTTTTCATTTGTTACAGTATATTAATTAATCCAAATGGCCAGAATTTTTTTATGAATTCCTGTTTGGTTATTATAAACACAGAATGTCAAAAGAAGGCCTAATATTCAATATGTAGGGTGAGTGTGTGTGTGCGCGTGCGTGCGTGTGTGACGGGGGGAGGGGGGGGGAGGTCAGAGGGGGGGGGGATGTTGTGCGCATTAGATCTAAAGCCTGAAATATTTGTTTTGTCGCGTAGTTATTAATTTTTACCATGTAATTTTGTTCCAAATAAGCCAAAAAGCGGACAAAGAAAATATTTATAAAAATTAACTGGAAAGCAGATTTTAATATATTACTGTATGACACATAATCATAATGTAGTCATATGAATGCGAAAGATCAGAGGAGGGAAAAAAATAATTAAAGCTGTGAATATGGGACGAGATACATAGGTGACGAGACGAGAAAGGGGTGGTACGCCTTTGTCATGCCGTGACCGTGATGATTATGATGATGAGGAGCGTGTGATGGTGATTGATGATGCGACCCAGCAAGCCAGGATTTACAGCTCGCACGTCAAAACGTCCCCTTCCTGTTTACAGTGGAGTGGGTTTATTAAAGCTCAGACTCGCTCTCTTCTTCCGAAAGATCTTGACAAACAACTGCAACATATGTAGCATTTAGTCACGTGCTAAAATAGTCCCTTGGGTATCGAACTGGAGGGAAAATGTCTGGGCGAGTTTGGAACGTGCTAAAAACACGTCTAAATCATTTGTATTTGCGAGTATGTGTACCAATTCAAGTAGTGATTTAAAACACGCCCTTCAGTGTGTTAACCAGCACGTGGTCTAAGGGGAATGAAGGGCAGAGGAGAGACATTCCACGCAGTGTAACCTTAGTTTTGTGAACATCCGCAAAATCGTTGTTCTGCTGGTCAAGTTGGCAACTTACCTCCATGTGTTTGTTTTCTCGGTGCTAATCTCTCTTAATTTCAGTTGTAAAATCTTACTTGCCACGCTACTTTTATGTCGGAAGTAATTGTAAAACAATTTGTGTTGCACTCACGTCTTCGTGTTAGTTGAGATAAACATTTGTAGAAATTATTACTTATTTCCTTGTAAAGGGGAATATTAGACTACAGTAGGCTTTCAGCGATAGTCAAATATTTTAAACCTTTGAGATCCCTTTCTCTATGATTTGGTCTATATCTAACGGCTTACCAGTTATGCAAAGGTCGCCAAGAGTAAATACGACTACAGCGGCTATAGCCAGAAAATTCAAGATATACATTTCATTTGTCATAAAAATATCTCAAACATATGGCGTTTTAATCAAAATCGTTATAGCCATTTTCAAGAAAATCAATATTTTCCATGTAAAGGATAGTTTATGGTGGGGTTATTTTTTTCAAAATTTTCGTGTCGAATCCTTGAAAGACATTAAACTTAAATACCAACTTTGGTTTTTAACCGACTTTTTGTTTTCGAGTTATGCTGTCCACAGACTGACATAGACACACGCGCGTGGGCGCCTTTTTCTAATTTATTTTTGGATTCAGGGGGCCTCTAAACATGTATTTCCGGTGAAATCTCGAAATCGAATTTTTGGGTGGAATACAATACTTCCTCCAGTTAATATACGTAGTAGAGATAGTAAGAAGGTTCTTTATTCTTCGAACTCAAAAGGTGTATTTCCATTGAATTATGGGTATTGAGTTTTTAAATATCTACCGTGTCCGTGTTAGAGAAAGCAAACGAGGAGAAAAGTTGGTAGCTCCTGCAGTTTTGGCGCATCCAGTAGTCTCGTGCAACATCTTGAGCTTTTAACAAAAGAAGTTATTTCAACTGAAAAGAAGGGACATGAATTTTGTACAACCTCTTAGTAAATAAATGAAAACTTATGCAACGAACAATGGAAACATGGGAATATGTTCATACTAAACGAAAGATATGCAGTTTATCAATATTGAAAGCAAGGTTGGTTCCTGTCCAAACTAAGAGGAATTAGAGCGACTAGATGGCCCTGAATCGATCCCAGGGACCCACATGTGGTATTCGAAGCGGCGTTTGGGCGGGTTTTCTCCGGGTTCTCCGGTTTCCTCCGCCACTCATTCCACCAATTGCTCCATCATTACCTTTCCATTCATCCATTCCTTTTTACGATTTTGAAAGTTGTATTTGGCGGTCAAGCTTCGTTTTCGTTCTGTCTGTGTTAGGTTAGGTTAGGTTAGGTTAGGTTAGGTTAGGTTAGGTTAGGTTAGGTTTAGTGTGTGTATACGAGTTCGATAACAGGGTCCTGTGTTATCGAAATTTTGACTGGGTTAGGTTAGGCTAGTGTATGGATATGAGTGTGATAACAGTGTTCTGTGTTATCGAAATTTTGACCGGGTTAGGTTAGGCTAGTGTATGTGTATGAGTGTGATAACAGTGTTCTGTGTTATCGAAATTTTGCGCGTGTTAGGTTAGGTTAGGTTAGGTTAGGCAAGTGTATGTATATGAGTGTGGTAACAGGGTCCTGGGTTATCGAAATTTTAACCGTGTTACGTTAGGTTAGGTTAGGCAAGTGTATGTGTATGAGTGTGATAACAGTGTTCTGTGTTATCGAAATTTTGTGCGTGTTAGGTTAGGTTAGGCAAGTGTATGTATATGAGTGTGGTAACAGGGTCCTGGGTTATCGAAATTTTAACCGTGTTAGGTTAGGTTAGGTTAGGCAAGTGTATGTGTATGAGTGTGATAACAGTGTTCTGTGTTATCGAAATTTTGCGCGTGTTAGGTTAGGTTAGGTTAGGTTAGGTTAGGTTAGGCAAGTGTATGTATATGAGTGTGGTAACAGGGTCCTGGGTTATCGAAATTTTAACCGTGTTACGTTAGGTTAGGTTAGGCAAGTGTATGTGTATGAGTGTGATAACAGTGTTCTGTGTTATCGAAATTTTGTGCGTGTTAGGTTAGGTTAGGCAAGTGTATGTATATGAGTGTGGTAACAGGGTCCTGGGTTATCGAAATTTTAACCGTGTTAGGTTAGGTTAGGTTAGGCAAGTGTATGTGTATGAGTGTGATAACAGTGTTCTGTGTTATCGAAATTTTGCGCGTGTTAGGTTAGGTTAGGTTAGGCAAGTGTATGTATATGAGTGTGGTAACAGGGTGCAGTTATCGAAAAGTTTACAACTTGGTCAGTGTTTATGCAACAATTTCAATGTAAATACATTAATCATTGTAGCATATATTATACTCGTTTATACACATTTATTTGCTAAATATCCGCTGCATAAGCGAAATAAACCGCTGCATCGCACGTAAGAAATTTGTTCATGAATCAAAAACGAAGCTTCAGCGTCAACTAAAACCTTTAAAATCGTAATCAGCAATAAAAACTGCACCCATTGCACTATGTTCCATTCTTTTTCTCGAGCGGCCGATGTTGTAAATATTTAACCTTTAAGTTATTACATTTTTGTTCATTCTTATTGAGTTGTGAGATTTGAAATAGCAAAATGGGGAATTCACAACCTGTAAACGGAATTTCCAGTTAAATGAGCTGCAGTAAGGATAATGGTTGTTTGCGCCCACAAGTTGCTGTTACACAACTAGTACACCTTGTCATCACAGAGTCATTCCAACACTCAACTCCAGATGCACCCATCCGTAAAACTAGAGACAACTGTAATTGTGCCAGTCTGTTTACATTTTCCAACCGATCGAGTTTCGTTTGAATCTTCCGGTCATCGATTTCGTTTGTTGTGCATTATACAAGCACTTCATTAATCTCTCCGTTAGACACACACACCTTTAGGACGAGGTAGTCATGCGTAAACATTTCACAAATGGTATTTTAGCTTTACAGTTTAGTAATCTCCATATTGATAACATTTCGCCATGTATGAGACACCTTTCATGCTGTCTACAAAATCTCCATATTGGCTGCGATCTTTCTTCCTGCGCATGCGCGTGTGAATAGACAACATAATAAAGTTGAATGAATAAATGAATAACGTATTTATGCTCGTAAACAGTACGCTTTAACCTACAAAAACAAAAATTAAATGACTAAAAACAAAAATAATGAACAAATATATTACCTTATCTAATATATTCTTGGAATTCCTTATGTCTAACACTTTTTATATTTAACATCTTGATTAGATACCATAATGTTGAAATTTATTACGACCACTAATTACATTTGAATCCCATTATCCTTTTCCCATTTCCCCTGTTTCCTCATGGTTGTTTTAACCATTTCAAGCTCATTTTTCCTAAATACCCCTGCTTTCTCAATTTATTCGTCCGATTTTGAATTAAAAATGTTCCTAACCTGTCTATTGGGAGAGCATTCCATTTTTTGGATACCAGATTCTCTCTGCCTTTATTCTTACCATTACAATCCAAAATATGGTGATAACTATCATACAATCTACCGCGTTTTGTGTATCTTTCCCTCTTTTTATCCCGTCCTAACCCATGCATTCCCCATCCTGGCCTCTTTATTTCATTTTCACATTGTATTGCTGGTGTATTTGGAATAATTGTTGTAAAGTATGAAACCATCAGCCTTGCGATTTCACTACTCTATTTTATTATCGACCCTGAGCATAAATATTTTCGCGTCTGCGCACCTATCGCAACTCTGCAAAGGTAAATTCAATGAATTTACTGGCTCAGGTAAGTATAAAATATTAAACAACTATAGATATTTTAAGGTTAGACACATGCTTGAACATAAATACTCGTATGAAACTTGATTTTATTAGCAATTAAGATGCTTATATGAAAATTATGGACGTCTTTCAGCTCATTTCATAAACATACTGGCATTTTAATTGCTACAACTATATTTTAGCTGCATAATACGTTATTTTCTAGTTGAAACTTACGAGTCCCGAAATAACAAAAGCATATCTGCAATGCGAACCTTCAGGTTGGTAACGCTTCTAGCAATGCTGAGACTAACTTCTAATAGGTCAGTTACAGTTATTTGTACCATTGAATATAAATGGGTGTTGCCCCGTGTTAATGTTCTCCCCCCCCCCCCGACCTTAAACGGTGTGTTCAAAACTTGCTGTAAATTTAAAATGGAAATGGCTGTCATTTTTCTCTCTACACACCACTTTAATTCATTGTGAGGCCGTTACCCAGGTACATATATCGATTGCGTACTTGTCTTGGGGCTGTAGAAGTGATGTTGACGGTTAAACACAACACAAGTGAAACATCATTAATGACAAAGTGCAGAACAGCACACAATCGCTCACAGGACAGCGCTGTCTATTCTAATATTGGCCAACCTTTGAGCAGTAAGTAATTTCCTTGTGAATAGCACAAAGTGGAGTTTCTTGTCACAACTTCAGTGATGTCAGGCCAAGACATCGTGGTATTTATAACTTTGTTCAGTCCTTTGAGACAGTGGGAGGGGGAAGTAGAGTGCAGGTGGCTCGTGCCGCAGGTCACTTACGCGTGCTGGCACACTGCAATAGCAAAATGCGCTTTTGCAACATTTACGTCACTCTTGCATTGTTTACATGTTTAGTCTTTATTTATGCACTTAATTGGCATTGCTTCAACAGGGTATTCTCACGCTGGGATGATAAATACATTTAATATAACTGGACTAAATTACTTGAGCTAAATTATTTTTATTCCTAAATAAATATATATCAACACAGTTGGCTCTCATACGGCACCCACAAATATGCTAGTTTTTCACGTGCTATAGGCCGGCCGTCACATTTAAACAGCTTTAAGAATTCTGCGCAATCCCTCTTGCGCGCCAACGCTCGTGTCTCAAACACTGCATAAGCCTTGCAACTCTGCCTGGGTTGTTTTGGTTTTTATACACGCGCCGGCCACGCGCTGTCCTTATCTGTCCCTTCCATTGTCACAAAAGACTGAACAAAGTGTAAATGGTAATTCACTCCGTGAATATTACCTGATAAACGTGCTGTTATTACTCAGTGATCCAAAGATGCTAGAAATAAATGTAAAGCAAAATTAAATATTTAATTTATAATAAGAAATAATCGCAAAAACGGTAATGTTCCATTCACAATACATTTTAAACTACAGGACCCGGCAGAATGAATAGTAGAATGTGAAAAGAACAGAACTTCGAAACGAATTGACAAATTTATTGAAATACACTGAAAACGCAGATGGGTAAATGTCATTTTATCATGAAATACGGCATTATTTGGTTTTGAATTTGCTTTATATTTTCAAATTGAAATCCATATATTTAACAGCAATTTTTACTGTTTTTCTAACCTAGAAAGAATTCTTTCTGCGACTCTTCATGAAACAATCACACTCGCCACTGAATAAGGCGTGTCGGAACCTGAAGAGCAGTGAAGGGAAGGGATGACCGGTGGAGTGAGGCGAAAACATGTTTCAGGGGAGTGGCTCACTGAACAGAAAATCTGCAGTTCTGTAGTTCAAAAGTGGGTCCATTAGACCCCATTCATCCAGGGAACAACAAAACGTAATTTCTAAGAAATTCTAGCTGTTCAAATCAGTTATTGGCAGCGTGACTGCATCTCACAAATATTGCGCGTGTGAATATTCGCGCATGCGCGCGAGCAGGTTTTGTGTTGTGTATAGCAAATGGTAAATCAATTCTCGGTGGAACCAACTGCCTGGAGAGAATTTCAATACCCGATGCATGAATAGAGTAGCTGTATGTCAAGTGCACACTATATTTAAATTACTTTTAGAGTGCCATAGACCTTTAATATTCATTAACGAAGATTAAAAGGTCGGTACAAAACAAATGCATGTCTCATTACCTCAGAGCATTTAAGTTAATTGGATGACATTTTAACAACCTGCATGCTTGTGAACGCTAGCAGCTGTCTTCCATCATTTATTCATTATCGGCGAAACGTTATCACCGGCAACATTTAGTGCTGAAAAATAATAGTAAATAAAACAGCAATGTGCTAAAATATTAAACATACGTGCTACAAACTATTCTTGCGATAGTTTGTTCTTCTCTCTTCTCTTATTTATTAGAGATAATGTCGAATAAATAGTTAAATTGCACACGACTGTCAAGTCCACACTGTTTCCACGACATCAAAAGAAATAGCAGTACGTTAAAAACACTTAAAACAAAAAAGAAATTTTAACATAGTGAAAAATTCTAAATATAACAGATCTATGAAGTGACCCATGCCACAACAAACATTATAATAGATAAGCTAAGATAAATATTAGTTCATACAGTACCTTATTCTCCACCGGTTATGTATAAGAAATTCTACAATTCTTTATGCTTGTCTCAAATCACTAATAATTGCGGTAATATATTGATCGACTCTGAAAAAAATTTGGCCTGCAAAAAAATCAGTAATGACGGCTTAATTTGTCTTACCAAGAAGTAGAAGGAAGAATAAACTTTTTTAAGAATGCTTTGTAGAAGAGTGAGCAGTAAAAGTTATGTGAATACAACTCTCTTTGAATCGAAGATTCAAAAACTAAAACATTTGAAACCAAAATGCAATTATTTTGCACTTTTGAAGTTACAAAATATGAAACTACCTGCGCTGCAGAATTACACGACCGTAAAATGTTCTGAGAAAAATAAGTATTTTATGTGGAGAGTAAATTTTCTGTTATGATAACTTTATAATAAGAAAATATAGAGGTAGCTTTATAACATTTTTACTTTCTCTACTGTTAAGTAGGGGTAGTATTGTGTTTCACCCTAAAATTCGATGTCGAGATTTCACCGGAAATATTTTTTGAGCACCCCTGAATCCAAAAAAAAGAATTTTTAGAAAAAGGTCTCTGTGTTTGTGGACAGCATAACTCAAAAACGAAAAGTCGCTCAAAAACCAAATTTGGTATTTAAGTTTAATGTCTTTCAAGGATGAGACACGAAGATTTTGAAGAAAATAGCCCCACGCTAAACTACCCTTTACATGGAAGATTTTTCGAAAATTTTGATTTTCTTGAAAATGGCTCTAACAAATTTGATTAAAATGCGATATGTTTGAGATATTTTTATGACAAATGAAATGTATATCTTGAATTTTCTGGGTATAGCCACTGTAGTCGTATTTACTCTGGACGACTTTTGCATAACTGGTAAACCGTTAGAGATATAGCAAATTATACTTTACAAAAACTGTGGATCTTGCTAATATACACAATTTATGTCTCAATAAATTTTCTTGTAGGGTGAACCATTTCGGAGATATTCCTTGTTATGCGTGTGAGTTTCGGAAAACGTACAACTTTCGTGAAATGGGTCATCGTTGTTCATTTTTGTATATGTTAAGCGTGCAAAGAGAAGGGAATCTCAAAGGTTTAAAAGATTTGACTATCGCACAAAGTCTAGTGTATTCTAATATTCCCCTTGTACCTATAAGGAAATAAGCAATAAGATAATTTGTACAAATGTTTATGTCAACTAACACGAAGAAGATATAGGAATAAGAGTTTGTAAGAATGGTTAGTACAAGAGTAGAGACAGTCATGTGAGTGCAACACATCAGATTTTTTTTTTTTTTTTTTTTTTTTTTTTTTTGCATTTATTCTAGGCTTGATTATTAGCACAGGCTTTGGTGTTCTAGATGATTCTCCGACGCTTTTTGATATGCAAATTCGGGAAACACTAATTTCGAATATTAATATAGGATTTTAATGGTAAACAAATAACCTGTATATAAAATCAAAGCATTTCCAATCTCTTGCATCTTTTTTTTCCATAATGTTATATTTGCTTTGACTTCATTCACATTTCTGCTTAAAATGTTGGATTCACACCGCAATATAATTTACTGCACTATGCACGCTGTTTTCGCAGAAGCGCTTTGATGCCATTAGCAATGCATTAGTTTTGTTCAACCACGTGTAGGGGTCCTTTCACACAACAGAATAAACATAGAGTTAATCAAGCCGCAATATATCTAACCAAATCGCAGAACTCGGTCGCACTCCAGAGGGACATTAACAGTGCCCACAATTACGTATTCAGACGCCTAATTAATACCACAGTCCGGCGCTATAAAGCAGGTAGATTTGTTGGAGCAACAAGCTAGCACGGTAACCTGGTCTGCAGCCGCCAAGATCTGGAGTAACGGATTGTTCAAGTGTCTGTTGAATGTGTTCCATACGGCTGCTCTAATTAAATATTGAGCTTGCTGCGTGCTATATCTATGTGGCAGATAGAGCAGGCATCTTTCTAATTTCTCTATGTATCGTAAAATAGAGGAAGTATCGATATTTCACCGGAAATTAGCCCCTGAAACCAAAAAAGAAGCATTTTTAGAAAAAGGTACCTGTGTGTTTGTGAGCTTATGAACAGCATAACTAAAAAATCTGATGTGTTTCACTCACATGACTTTCTCTACTCTTGTACTAACCATTCTTACAAACTCTTATTCCTATGTCTTCTTCGTGTTAGTTGAGATAAACATTTGTACAAATTATCTTCTTGCTTATGTCCTTGTAGGTACAAGGGGAATATTAGAATACAGAAGGCTTTGTGCGGCAGTCAAATCTTTTTGACCTTTGAGATTCCGTTCTCTTTGCACGATTAACATATAAAAAAATGAACAACGATGACCCATTTCACGAAAGTTCCAAGTTTTCCGAAACTCATACACATAGCAAGGAATATCTCCGAAATGGTTAACCCTACAATAAAATTTATTGAGACATAAATTGTGTATTTTAGCAAGATCTACATTTTTTGTATGGTATGATTTGGTCTATCTCTAACGGTTTACCAGTTATGCAAAACTCGTCCAGAGTAAATACGGCTGCAGGAGCTATAGCCAGAAACTTCAAGATATACAATTCATTTGTCATAAAAATATATCAAACATGACATTTTAATCAAAATCGTTAGAGCCATTTTCAAGAAAATCAAAATTTTCGAAAAATGTTGCATGTAAAGGATAGTTTAGGGTGGGGCTGTTTTCTTGAAAATCTTCGTGTCGCATCCTTCAATGATGATAAACTTAAATACCAATTTTGGTATTTAACCGATTTTCGTTTTTGAGCTATGCTATCCACAGAGTAACACACAGACATACAGACACACACACACACACGCGGACCTTTTTCTAAAAATGTTTTTTTGGATTCAGGAGTCTCAAAACATATTTCCGGTGAAATCTCGACATCGAATTTTTGGGCGCAATACAATACTTCCCCTACTTACCAGTAGAGAAAGTAAAATGAAAATATTTTTTTCTGTAGAAACGGTGGCATCTTGTGATTTACTGGGATTAACAAGAGCAGATAAATCAGTAAGATTTTTTAATAATGTTGGCAGTAGAGTTCATGAGAAAATTAGGTGAATCCAAGGTATAAGATAGTATAGTAAGTAGAGGAATTATTGTATTCTACCCAAAACTCGATGTCCACATTTCACCGGAAATATTTGAGGCCCCTTGAATCCATAAAACATTTGCAGAATAAGGTGTGTGTGTGTGTGTGTGTGTGTGTGTTTGTGTGTGTGTGTGTGTGTGTGTGTGTGTTTGTGTGTTTGTGTGTGTGTGTGTGTGTGTTTGTGTGTGTGTGTGTGTGTGTGTGTGTGTGTGTGTGTGTGTGTGTGCGTGCGCGTATTTAGGATTAATATCTGTCAAGTATGCGACACGAAGATCTTGAAAAAAATTCCGCCACCCTAAACTATCCTTTACGTAAAAACTTTTTGTAAATTTGATTTTCTCGAAAATGGCTCCAACGATTTTGATTATAATGTCATATGTTTAAGATATTTTTATAGGAAATGAAACGTATATTTTGAATTTTTTGGCTATAGCCTAAGCCTATGACGACTTTTGCATAACTGGAAAACCATAAGAGATAGACCAAATCTTACTATACAAAAATGTAGACGTTAAAACACTTGTCCAAATGAATTTTTATGTGGAGTAAACCATTTTTGAAAATGTTTATCTCAAATAAAATGAGTAAGGATAGAGGAATAACAGTTTCTAATAATAGTTAGTACAAGAGTGGAGAAAATCATGTGAATGCAATACATCTGAGTTGCTATTTATTTTTTATTTATTTATTTATTTATTTTTTCCCCATATTTATATCCCGCCCTTAACTGCAGAGGTCATATCGGCGGCCTTGCCTATTGACAAATGTGTTGGGTTTTTCTATCTTTGGGGGTTTTATTCTTTGAATTTACACACACATTCACACTTTCATTCATATTTCCAGAGTCAGGGAAGGATGAGGAATAATCCTGGGTGGAGAAAAATTCCTACCCCCCTGCCGGGAATCGAACCCGGGACCCCTAGCACAGCAGGTAGGTGCTCTACCAACTGCGCCACATGTTCACATATACATGTTATTTGTCATAAAAATATTTTATCGAGATTCTGGAAGCCTTCAGACGTACTTTTTCGACATCGGAAAGTTATAATAGTTATACTGTGAAAATAGATAAGGTTATATAAAATCAACACCTAACCCTGTGATCCAGATTCAATTCCCGGAGAGGTATTACACTGCAGCGAATTTCTGTGACATTAAACTTGCGCTTTAATTTCATAAACCTATATTATATGTTGATGAAAATGCAAATGAGTTGTCCTATTAAGGATGCAGGACACAACGACGGATGATGATGTATGGATTGCATTAATTCTGACATTCACTCCGCTTTGTAATCTCCTGCAACATTTTCCATTGCGAAGTAGATTAATTAATGAAACACATTAAAGCATTGTGATGGCCCAGCCTCTCCCTCAGGTTCATTAAAGGAAGAAGGACGCCATCTGCGCTACCGATAAAGGCAGTCTTTTGATTTATAATTAACTCAGTAAACAATTTGTGCGAATAAGAAAAGGAGGAGAGAGGAAAACAGACGCGAAACCTGAGAGACTCGGTCCTACCTTTTTAATTGAGTGATGCCTTAAATTTCCATCACTAAATATAGATTTAGCCACAAAAGTATCTCTTTTCCAGGAAATAATTACAGTCTCTTGCGCACTTACTCTGTATTCTGAAGAAGGCAGTTTTCTTCTTTTAGTCAAACGGCATTATTTGCTGTTATTGTTATTATTGTTAGTATTCTTAGTATTATTATTAGTGTTGTTATTATTACGTGTTATTCAATATGTAATTATTGAACTAAAGGACCCTGGGACTGAAAAACGACTGAAAAATTACTAAAGTGACGATTTTTAGATTTATTCATAAAAAACTTTCCCCAGACCTTCAGTAATAAGTTTACAGTTAAACCTTTGGATTCTGCAATTTTTCGAAGTTAGCGCAGACTTAACCCTTAAATGTGCGTTACATTTAAACATCCCTTTGTTTTAACTTTCAGCAGTGGTAGTTTAAAACAAACATAAGTCAGCAAAGTATTGATTTCCGATCTATAAAAATATAGAAAATTTAAATTTGGGTACCAGGGTACCTTAAGTTAGTTGTTGTGTTAATTATACTGCTTTTATTAATTTTATGTATTCAAAAATTCGATATGAATGTCGGCAGAGGTACATTTTGAGATTAGCTGACTTAAATAATGGCACTTTACGAGTACACGTGTGCGCATGCGCAGGATTTCAAAGCCATTGCATATGAATTAAATATAAACAAGGAAATGAAGAGTAAGAGAATTTCTACAAAAATCTTTTTCTAGATTATAATGAGGAAAGTGGAAGAATGAGCTATTTTGGTTATTTTTAATTTTATCAAAACTTCCTCTAAAGATTTTAAGAAAACGTGATTCAAAATGTATATGTTGAATTTTCTGCTAATTGGCTTCGAGTCCTGTTCTAATTAATGCCTTATAAAAGTGGTTAACCAAAGAAATGGAACTTGACAATATGCTTATCTTAGTTTCTCGTATAGTAAATACAGGGACTATTGAATTCCATCCAAATATTTGATATCTAGATTTCATTGTATGCTTCTAGAGGAGCACGTTTATATTTTTGTGCTACATACTTTTCATAAGTAGAGGAAATACTAGATCGAACTCTTCTTCTTCTTCTTCTTCTTCTTCTTCTTCTTCTTCTTCTTCTCTGGTGCGCCGTTAAGAGACCTTGAAATCCAGGGTTCGTTGGTGTGGACTACTGGTTCTGGAAGTACTTCAGAAATAAGTTTTGGTGGGAATGTCCAAATGACTTTTTCTGTAGAGTGAACCATTTCGGAGATACTTCTTGTAATGTGTTCGTTAAGTTTGGAATAATTATAGTTTAGTCAAATGGAACATTGTGATTCATTTTTTTATATGTTAAGCGTGCAAAGAGAACGGAATCTCACAGCTTTAAAAGATTTGACTATCGATCAAAGTCTACTGTATTCCCATATACCCCTTGTACCTATAACAAGATAAACAATAAGAATTTCAACTAATACAAAGAAGATATAGGAATAAGAGTTTGTAAGAACGGTTAGTATAAGAGTAGAGAAAGTCATGTGAGTGCAACACATCAGATTTTTACGTATGCTGGAAGTGTTTTTATGCCTTGGTTGTATTTATAACCACCTCACTGATGATATTAATGGTAATCACTTCAACACACACTGTCTCTATTTCTGTTTTTCAAAGCTAAGCTCGAATATAAATGGATGACGTATAAGCTCTGCATTAAAAACAAAATAGAAGTGATGGGAAGCCTATATGAGAGTTGTAATCCAGCACTGAGCGGCGGCAAGGTTAGACCGGTTGTCACCTGTGTTGGTTTGTTATTTCTGGGCATAGGGATTTGTAGGACGTTAATATGAAAGTAGCAAAAATCCCTCTCTCTGGTGTTTTGCGACTACCCCTGAGCTTTAGCATCCAGGTCCGTGTTACGTAATAATATAACTGCTCGATGTGTTTGTATTCATTCTCACATGGGAAACACCGTGCACCTCCAGGGACTGACTGACTGACTGACTGACTGACTGCGTGTAGAACACTTGAATTCTTCCAATATCATTAATTCAACCGTGTTTTGTAATGGGCTTTGCTTTTTATCTCCTCTAACCACATTGATACATAGTAGGCAGAAAAGATTTTCTGTTCCACACAAAGAAAAATCTCTACTCTTGTACTAACCATTCTTACAAACTCTTATTCCTATATCTTCTTCGTGTTAGTTGAGATAAACTTTTGTACAAATTATCTTATTGCTTATTTCCTTGTAGAGGAGAATGCAAGGAGAAATGCTTTGTGCGATAGTCAAATCTTTTAAACAATTGAGATTCCTTTCTCTTTGCACGCTTAACATATAAAAAAATGAACAACAATGTTCCATTTGACAGAATTATGTTCTGCAAAACTGACACAAATGACAAGAAATATCTGCGAAATGGTTCACTCTGGAATTATTCGAACATAAATTGAGTTTTAGCAAGATCTAATTTTTCTTTAGTAAGATTTGGTCTATTTCTCACAGTTTACCAGTTATGTAAAAGTCATCCAGAATAAATAGGACTACAGGGGCTATAGTCAGAAAATTCAAGGTATGCATTTCATTTGTCATAAAAATATCTCAAACATATGACATTTTAATCAAAATCGTTGGAACCATTTTGGAGGAAATAAAAATTTTCAGACAAACGCACACTGACACTTTTTGTTTTTTTTGAGGGGGCCTCATAACCTATACTTCCCGTACAATCTTCAATGTTGCTAACTTACGTATCAACTCTGGCTTTTAACCAGAGTGTTACGGCGTTCAGATACACACCAGGTGTTGTTTTGTTTTGTTTTCTTTTTTTTTTTTTTTTTCTACCGAGTCTCAAAACAGATATACCTATGCTGAAATCTCGGTATGGAATTTTGGTGTATTTTTTCTTCTTAGTAGTAGAAAAAGTAAAAGCCTCCGCTTTGTTGTTCTGTTTTGGAATTGTAATGATTAACAATTGGATGAGGTAAATTCACATTTGTGCAGGGATATATTTCTGCAGTAAAGAGAATTACTTGCGGCGGTGCGCTTTCCTGGCTGCCCATTGGTAGATGGTGGCGCCATTACAGGGAATTGCATATCATTTGTGAAATGAACTACTTCCACAAGAAAAATTAGTCCATAACCCAGATCGTTACTGCTATATTTCCCGGCGGTGCAGTCGTTCAGCCAATATCAGAAAAGTGGGGGCATTTTTATGCAGGAAGTGTTATATTTCACATTGTTGATAAAACTTGCATTACCTTTAATAATCCACGATGCAAGAGAAATTTCTCAATGTTAGCAATGTATTGTCAAAATGCAGTGGATCCATAAAATAGGTCATCCGCTGCTCAGGGCAGGAAACATTACCATAAAAAATAAATGTTCAGTTGTGGAGAGAAGCTAGGTCTGCAAGTTATTCTGATTTATATTGCAAGTTTGTTTTTAAATTGGTATTATAACCAGAAATAGTTGAGTAGTTTCACAGTATTGTCATATGTTAAAGGAAGTACGTGGAGGCAGAGAGAATCCATAGCATTGTGTCTTAATCTGCCCCTAAATGTGACAGTGTTGCCAATCCTGGCGACTTGTCACTAGATCTAGGGTTTTTTGAAGACAGAAATTTAGATCGCCACTTGCAACTAATCTGACCATTTAAGATAACATTTAGAGGATTCTTGAGGACTCAGGCTGCACCTTTTAATGGTGAGGGACTTAATTTTTTTCTGAAGGCCAGGGTTTGATCCCAGGAATCGCTGTGTTTGGACGGGTTTTCTTCGGGTTTTCCGGTTTCCCCCACAACTCATTCCAACAACACCTGGTAAGAACAGTTCGTATGAAACTGAGTAGTGAAAGGCATATGAATGTAATTTTTAGGAGACTTAATAAAAGATACCACTCATAATTAATTACTCGCTTATAGCGATCAAAATAAAACCTTTAGCTCGGATAGAATCCAATAGACCCATGGAAGTAACAACAGCTGACGAAACAATTGAAGTTGCAGTTGGTTGGTAGGCCTGCCTTGCGGATATTTTGAATATTTACGTTTTAAATAACCTCTCCATGTTGGTGTAGTCTCTCTTTTTTCCACTTTCTGAGCAGCACCCGAGAAACACGTGCACTCGTCACCTCGTCTGTTACCGTTTTTCAAATGTTTACGCTTTTTCTCTTTTCTCTCTCTTCCTTTGTTTTCTGTTACGCAGCTAGGGCCCTGCACAGACATATATCGGCACCAGGAACGAATATAATATCTTTTACGAGCGAGTCGTCCAGTTTTTAAGGTCCGATAGGATCGGGAGATATTGTGCCGCTGTTTTAGGACTGTAGTCCTGTAATACACCATAAAATTAACCATTCCCTTTCCTCTATAGCCGCTACATCTGTACCATTTACACCAGCCGCTGCATCCAGACACAAGGATTAATATTTTCCATTAGATAGTACATACATCCCCTCGTTACAACACACATCCGAAAAGATTAGAACCGCCTGCAAATGGCTCTGTGTATCTCTTAGGGTTGATCCCCCCCTTCAGATTGGTCATAATTTTGATTAAAAGAATATAAAAGTGAATGCGACATGTATATTTTTTATTTACAAAATAAATATTAGCGTATTCAATTTAAATCCTTTATGCAATATAGACTTAAAACGTTGGACTGCCAGAATACAAGTTTCTAACTAGATTACCTCTGCGGTGGAGTGCACAGCACCCAGAAGTCCCTGGTTCGACTTCCGGTTGGAGCTTAGAAATAATTATATATCTCCACAAGCAATCTGAAAGTAGAATCTAAGTAAATTTAATGTTAAAAACCTGATGTGTTACACTCACATGACATTCTCTACTCTTGTACTAACCATTCTTACAAACTCTTATTCCTGTATCTTCTTCGTGTTAGTTAAGATAAACATTTGTACAAATTATCTTATTGCTTATTTCCTTGTAGGTGCAAGGGGAATATTAGAATACAGTAGGCTTTGAGCGATAGTCAAATCTTTTAAAGCTTTGAGATTCCGTTCTCTTTGCACGCTTAACATATAAAAAAATGAACAACAATGTTCCATTCCACGAAAGTTTTAAGTTTTTTCAAACTCACACACATTACAAGGAATATCTCCGAAATGGTTCACCCTACAAGAAAATTTATTCAGACATAAATTGTGTATTTTAGCAAGATCTGCATTTTTTGTATAGTATGATTTGATCTATCTCTAACGGTTCACCAGTTACGCAAAAGTCGTCCAGAGTAAATACGACTACAGGGGCTATAGCCAGAAAATTCAAGATATACATTTCATTTGTCATAAAAATATCTCAAACATATGACATTTTAATCAAAATCGTTAGAGCCATTTTCAAGAAAATCAAAATTTTCGAAAAACCTTCCATGTAAAGGGTAGTTTAGGGTGGGGCTATTTTCTTCAAAATCTTCGTGTCGCATCCTTGAATGACATTAAACTTAAATACCAACTTTGGGTTTTAAGGGACTTTTCGTTTTTGAGTTATACTATCCACAGACACTGACACACACGGCCCTTTTTCTAAAAATACTTTTTTTTTGGGGGGGGGGATTCAGGCGGTCTCAAAACCTATATTTCCGGTGAAATCTTCACATCGAATTTTCGGGTGGAATACAATACTTCCCCTACTTTTCAGTACAGAAAGTAAAAATGAAACTTTTTGGTTTCAGAAGCATAGAATTTCAAATTTTCACAGATTAGTGCCCTTAATGAAAATATAGATATCGTGGCATTGGGTCGTTCAACAATATTATTATATCGGAATTGTTGTCGGATTTAGCTTATATGCATATGCTTATCAGGTATATAGCAGAGTATACACGCGTACACGTAATCACTCGCTTTACCATTACTGCAGGTAATTCAGCGTGAACGAACGTCAAGCATTCATCCGTAGACTTCACGTTGATGAGGCATATGGGGATGTTATCCATTGGTAAATACACGCATGTGTTTATAATGTGCAGATAGCTTCTCGAGAGCTTTGTTTGCATTCTCCTTGTCTGTTTTGTTTCATAATATCAGAGAAAAAAGTTAATTTATACAAGATATATTCAAATAAAGCTTGTACAGCTTATCACATGCCTTTCTCTGCTCACTTTTGTACAAAATATATCCACGAACGCTTCAAAAAAGCATTTTTAGAAAAACGCCTGTGTGTGCGCGTCTGCGCATGCGCGTATGTGTGGACAGCATAACTCAAAAACGAAAAGCAGCTTAAAAACCAAAGTTGGTATTTAAGTTTAACGTCTTTCAAGGATGCGACACGAAGATTTTGAAGAAAATAGCCCCACCCTAAACTACCCTTTACATGGAAAAGTTTTCGAAAATTTTAATTTTCTTGAAAATGGCTATAACGATTTTGATTAAAATGTCATATTTTTGAGATATTTTGATGACAAATGAAATGTATATCTTGAATTTTCTGGCTATAGCCCCTGTAGTCGTATTTACTCCGGACGACTTTTGCATAACTCGTAAACCGTTAGAGATAGACCAAATCATACTATACAAGAAATGTAGATCCTGCTAAAATATACAATTTATGTCTCAATAAATTTTCTTGTAGGGTGAACCATTTCGGAGATATTCCTTGTTAGGTGTGCGAGTTTCGGAAAACAGAATGTCAGTCATTCTGACGAAGGCCATGGAGTTTAGAATGGCCGAAAGCTCAATATTTTCAAACCTCACACGGCTGATCGCCCGTGAAACTGTAATAAAGATGGCTATTTAGTTAAATATGATCAAGAACCCAATAAATACTGCTTATTTTAAGCAACCTTTTCCAAATTAGCATTAATAATAACCAGACGTGCGTACTCCTTCCCAACCTTACTTTGTCCTCATTATAGTGCCACGTATTGCAACTGTCAGCAGTTCAGTGGTCAGTAGTTATCCCTCACCCCTTAGCCCATAAGAAGCAGAGATGCTCCAAAACAGTGCGTATTACTAAATTTGTTTTGTGTACATTTCACGTGTTATTATTTTGCAACATTGGCTTGTTGCTTGTAAAGCAGCCCTTCTTAACATATCACAGTTCATTATTATACATTCTACTGTTTAGTAAAACAGCGGAAGGAGTATATGTTCGCGTGGAGGGAGGAAAAAGAGCGCTGCCATGTGCAACGCATGTAGTAAATGTTCGTAATATATCATTTTGCCTACATCAAGGTTCTTTGTGAGACACGCTTATGGAAGACAAACATGAGCCTGGTTTTGGCGCTGCAGCTTGTGGCTGTGTTAGAGATATAATTGCCTCTGTCAAAATGACCATGTGCAACAAAATTAGCTGCCGGGTCAGAATGTTCCGTGACGTCATAATCGCCCTCTGGTGTGGGTCCCTGCTGAAGAAAATAACACGGAGCATAGAGTTCCCATTTTCGCATGTAAAATTATTTAAAACTTTCTTTGTCTTTTTCTAAGGCTAGCACCAACAGATGTTACAGTCTGGTTAGACTTTTTAAGTTTTAATCTCTGTGAGAGCCACTAAGAGAGATAACAGGGACAGACAAAGCTGTACATTGAAATCAGTTAACTTATCTCACTTCATTGCGTGCCTTATTCCCGAGGCATGTTGGTGCGTGGTGTAAAAATCTGATGTGTTGCACTCACATGACTTTCTCTACTCTTGTACTAACCATTCTTACAAACTCTTATTCCTATATCTTCTTCGTGTTAGTTGAGATAAACATTTGTACAAATTATCTTATTGCTTCTTTCCTTGTAGGTACAAGGAGAATATTAGAATAAAGTAGGCTTTGAGCGATAGTCAAATGTTTTAAAGTTTTAAGATTCCGTTCTCTTTGCACACTTAACATATAAAAAAAATGAACAGTGATGTTCCATTTCACGAAAGCTTAGTTTTCCGAAATTCACACACAGAACAAGGAATATCTCCGAAATGGTTCACCCTAAAAGAAAATTTATTTAGAAATAAATTATGTATTTTAGCACGATCTACATTTTTTGTATAGTATGATTTGGTCTATCTCTAACGGTTTACCAGTTATGCAAAAGTCGTCCAGAATGAATATGACTACAGGGGCTATAGCCGGAATATTCAAGATATACATTTCATTTGTCATAAAAATATCTGAAACATATGACATTTTAATAAAAATCGTTAGCCATTTTCAAGAAAATCAAAATTTTCCATTTAAAGGATAGTTTAGGGTAGGGTTTTAACCTACTTTTCGTTTTTGAGTTATGCTGTCCACACACACACACACACACACACACACACACACACACACACACACACCTTCTAAAAATGCTTTTTTGGGATTCAGGGGGTCTCAAAACATATTTCCGGTGAAATCTCGACATCGAATTTTTGGGTGGAATACAATACTTCCTTCTACTTACCAGTAGAGGAAGTAAAAAAAGTCATGTAATCATTGAATTATATAAAAGCGATGTTTACTTACAGGCCCTTAATCCTGCGTTTTCGAAAGGCTCTATAATTCGCAATTTTCATCAAAGTGAAGTTTAGCTGGTCTTAAAATGTTCATCTTATAATGCAGTATAAAATATTTTCTTTTTTTTAGATTTTCATCATTAATAGTATTTTCAATAGGATGTTCTCTTTTTCACTTTCCAACAAACTATGTTTTGAACAAAGCACTTCTCATAAATAAGTGGTTCAATGACTGAGTACCGGACTAAATAATAAAGTACAGAGGTGGTATCTCAATCGCACGTTATCACGTCAGCTCAATACTACACTTCCAGAGCAGGGAAAAACAAGTCAACTGCATGGCCTTGTATACAACAGCTGCGTTATCGTGTTTCTGTGTGCGCAGTGGAAAGACATCTACCAGCCATTGTATTAACCAATACAAGCTGAAATGGCTCACATTTGATAAAACATCTCTAATCTGAGCAACCGTGACGCGAGCTACTTGGTCTATAACACCGCTTTGAGCTACGATAGCCCACATTTCATAAAACGTTTGCAAAGTGTGGCAGTTGTTTCAAATAGACGTTTATATATGTTATACGAGAAAGACTCTTTATGTATATGTTGTAAAGAGTTGCTTGTGCACATAAAACTGAAGAAGAAGGCAGCCGGGACTTTATTAAAATAACACGAAGCCCGGCGCCTCCGTGACCCCCCCCCCCCCCCCACACCCCCACCCTCCGCTGCTTCCCTTTTTATTACTCAGTGTCTGTGTAATGAACCGTGACGGCTCTACCGGGTGCAACAGTGCGCATGCGCTTAAAAATCTGTCTCACTTATGTATCATTTTCTAGGGCGCGCGCGCACACGCACACGCACACGCACACGCACACACACACACACACACACACACACACACACACACACACACACACACACACACACACACACAATCATTAGGGTGGTTTTCAACTGCAGACCCATTTTCTGCCTTTTCCGTCTTTCTCTTCGTCTTGGTGTATGGACCATTTATCTTAATATTGCGCATCTTTTGTTGCCCAAAACCTTTCTTCGTAATTGTCATTCCCATCAGTTTCCCCTTGCATATGCCTCAGTCAATTTAATTTCGTATCTCTAAATATTTTTGTTCTTTAATTCTTTGTGCTCTTTGTGCTTTGAAAAAGTTTTTGATACCATAAACATAACCACTGAAGGGGAAATCGCATATTAATATATTAGTGGAAAAGTGAAACTATATTAGGGGGTAAGAAATGGAGTGACGTGTGGAAAAAAATGGGATTAGTGAATCAGTACAGTAGAAGACTAAAACAAGGGTGTAAATTAAGGGTTAAAGAAGTTGTCATTGACCGGTATTAATGGATGAAATTCAAGGAATATTTTATGCGGGTGTTGAAAATGGGGTTCTGAGAGCAGTAAAATTAACAAAGCTCAGAAATTCTGTTTAGAATTGAGGATAGAAACAAACATAAACAAATCTGGTGTTTAAGAAAGGAAATATATCAAAGGAGAAAGAGGAGAGGCATTTGAAAGAAAAGTAAATTAAAATAGTGGAAGGATTTGACCCTTCGGGGGCTAAAACTAATTTCTAACGGAGGCTGGAGAATCAATGAACAGTGAGTGGTTAGAGGTTTGTAATACAGCAATAGAAGCTGTGGAAATATAAAGCAGCATCACATATAAGAAAAAAATTAGACCTAATTTAGGACTACGCAGGATAGTACTAGAAAGGGTAGCAATGGTCAAAATTAAGAAGAGTGATTTAAAGAGAGTACTGAAATACTGGTATAAGAGCCCAAAAGCGACACTAAAAATATGATGAAAAGATTGAAGATAGTTATCAAAATCGAGAAGTGCAATTGGGTTGAGTTAGAGAAAATCTTGATGAAAATAGGAATCAGAGATTGATGGATGAAGGAGAAGAAAAAGGAACTCGATGCAAAGCAGGATAGAGGACAAAGATAAACAAGAAATATGGTCGAGTTAGAAATTAAATGGATTTGCTTATGCAGAAATACAACCAAAGAAGAGTGCAGTGCAGTGCAGTATTGCTCACTGTTTAAATGAGAGAGAAATAGAAAATTGTAAGAAAATATTTCCAGAGCATAAATGGGATAGAACACCAGAAGCGATGGGGGTGATAAAATATTGAATAGAAAGGGAAAGGAAAAAATCATAAATGAGAAAATGTTAGGGAAAGCTAAAAGAAAAATTGATAAGAAAAGAGAAAGAGTAAACTGAGAGGATGGGAAGAAATGGACAGCCCCAAAAGGGGGCTACACTCCCTATATTTCGTACAAGATTTATAAAAGGTACAAAGGAGAGAGGGGCGTGTCTTTGTTACCCGGGATGGGATCTGGAGTCAAAATAACCCTCGTAAATCTGTGTGGTCAACAGAGAATGACAACTTTCAGGCCTTCTTTCAAGGGCCATGTTGTTTGAACCCTTTTTAAATTTTGCAGCAACTATAACACTCGGCAGGTTAAGCAAATGTAGGCCTTGAGGAGTACTGAAATATACCTATATTTGCACTTTGGGATGAATAACTGTTGTTCACGTTCCTTTTTTTTTTCCCCTTAGAATCAGAAAACTTCAAAGCATATATTTCTAGTGAAAAGCTTATACTGAATTTTTGAGTAGAATGCAATGCTTCCTCTATTTGCTATCTGCGTGATGGAGAAAATGAAAAAAATAGTGAGTAGAGAAAATAAAAGTGGATGCAATAAGTCAGTTTTAGTTACTTCCATACCCTTCCCCCATTTATGAGTCAATTTCTATCGAGTTTAGTGGAATACGGGAGAAACTGAAATTTGAAATACGAAATCTGGCAGGAATGTGAGGTTTAAATTAAACAAATCAATGTAAACATGCCTCTACCTCGCATACTGTTGCAGATACATTTGGCTGTTTTTAGGAATAGAAACCACTATTGCCCTTCTGAAATATGTGCGTAGAAAGTGCATTTAGAATCATTTTGACTTATTACCTTGAGAACTTTATGATGGTATTTACATTAAACTAATGGAGATACAGAAAAGCGCATGTTGTGTGAATATACAGCGGACTTTGGAGAGTGATATATCTTGAAAGTGGTAACTCGCAAATTTGCTATTGTCACATTCAACAAAGTGGGTCGCTCTGGGCTTGTTCTCTTAGGTTAGGAAATCCGAATGCACAATAGTAAATCTGATTAAGGTTTCATACAAAAAGGAGTTAAATTATCACTAGACCGAACTTTTGTTCAGATCTTCACTTCCTGCCAGGTCGTACACTGCATTTACCGAGTCATATGGCCCAAGCCGTGAAGTTTGTGGCCGACGTTCTGGAGGTCACGAGTTCATATCCCTTGGGCCAACCATCTCACTGTGGTTTTGTGGTTTCCCTTAGTCGCCAACGTAAATACCGGATTAGATATTTAATATCACGATCCTGAATTCCACCTTAAGCGTAAATCAATAGTATAAATGAAAAATACACGGTAATAATGAATGGTGTGCCATCTATCTATAGATAATATAAGCAGATACACTGAATGTACCCTAATACCATCTGTCCATTACAGAGGCAGAGGTACAGTTGCCCTGCACTGTTCCCTCTATGGAGTTGTTACGAAACAGGATAGATAAGGATCAGACCTAGAACGCTATCCACCATGCACCGTTCTACCAGCATCTACTAACAGATCCGCCGCGATATGACTGTGTAGTTAAAGCTATGTAAAAGAAATATTAGAAAAACATTTCATGTGTTGCATTCAGACTTTCTCCGCTCTAGTACTAACCATTCTTACAAACTCTTATTCCTGTATCTTCTTCATATTAGTTGATATAAATATTTACAGAAATTATTTTATTGCTACATTTTCTTGTAGGTGCAAGGGGAGTATGGGAATACAGTAGGGTTTGAGCAATAGTCAAATCTTTCAAAGCTGGTCGCTATATGTGCTTTAAAATTCCGCTCTCTTTATACTGCCAAGAGGGAAAAAGGTGAATAATGACTTCCCATTTAAGAAACGTAATTATAGATCTATGTAGCTTGTACAGTAAGATTTGGTCCGTCTTACGCTTTACCATTTAGGCAAAAGTGATTAAGAGTAAATGGGCTAAAGCCAGGGATTTGAAAATCGAAATGTTTAAAAAAAAAATTTCCCTCCAAAGGGTACTTTAGGGTCGAGGAATTTTTTTCAAAGTAGTCGTGTCGCTTCTTGGAAAGATATTCAACTTAAACACCTACTTTGGTTTTTAACCGACTTTTCGTTTTTGAGTTATGCTATTCACAGGCTGACACACACACACGCGCGCGGATTTTTTATTCAGAGGGACTTATTAGAGTCAGCGGGTTCGGCTGGCCGAAGACCCGGACCGCAGTCTTAAGACACACGCACTTACAGCTTGTCTAAAACGTCGTGACACTCCATATGCGCAAGTGAGGAGAATTGCGGAGAAGTGGTGAGAGTGGTGGGGGAACAAGTGACTAGAAGGTTATCAGAACTTGAAGGCAGTCACATATACAACGCATAAACGTCTGTTTTATGCAAGTGGACTGCTCAGTACTATTATGCATCCTTGCTTTGGGAGTGGGGAAGGTCCGGACGTTTTAGAGAAGCTATACCTTAGTCAACGGCAGCGGTGTGGCGGCTATTCAGACCAGCGGACGGGTGTCGTAAGCAGACGTGTGTCGACACGACCATAACAGACACAAGGGGGTGTAAATGAACCGCGTTAATAAGGCCCCTGCCTGCTTTGTAAGCATTCTGATGTTACGAATACCTGACCTGAATTAGCTCTCGTTACTTTTCAATCACTGATGTAACCCTACCGTGGTGTTTGCAACTGGTATGCCCACTAGAGTATCTTACTGATACTCGAGCTTCAAATATATTTGATATAATCTGAGATAAGTAAACTTTGATGGCCTTAGTAGTCGATGCTTTAGAATGCGGAATTGTGATTCCCTCGCTCTTTGGCTGAAAGCTTACAGCACATAGCTACTCTCTCACTGCCTCTCTTTGAGAGCAGTGTTTCTCAAAAGAGCAGTTCCGAGCTCTCCTGTGAACTCACAAGAGAATCATTTAAAATAAACTTCTACGCTACTGTTCAGAAAAACAAATATATGCTTGCTTTTTTTTAACACTCAGTAGTGCCTCGTTCTGAGGAAACTAATTTAAAGTGAATGTATACATGACTGTGTCTCTGAAGAATATAGGACGCTCGGTATAAAAGGAAAATAAGAGGAAGGAATCTGTAAAGGAAAACAGTGTACTCCTTGCTTTCATTGATGCAATCATCTTCTGATTCCCCTCAGCTATTTTCAAACGTGCCTAAAATAAAAACAAAAATAGAAGGACTCGCCAGACGCGAAAAAATCGGTTCACTGTGTGCTCCTTGGAGTGGAACAGTTGCACGCCCTTTGTATAGAATGCTCTGTATACAAAGCGAAGCAACTGGCCCGAAAAAGAAGTCTTTTTTTTCTCAGTGACGATTGCAGGACTGTTGCGTAGCACTACAATAAAAGGTAAGAGCGTCTGGTACCACACACTTAGGCGCGATCCCAGCGCTCCAAACGCCAGAGCAGACAAGCATCGAATAGCAACCAGAGAAAGGGAGGAAGAAAAAAGAATCCACCCCTTCCGCCCCCCAATTCTTTTTCGTGCCAGTTGGTTTGCATGGGTGTGTTGGAAGACGGCAGGCAATGGTATGATGCGGATATGGAATGCACAAATGCGAACGTGTTTTTCAGAAAATAGCTGATGAAGTCGGAGGTTAAAGAGATAGGACGTGGATGTTGAGTAAAAGAAGCGCATTGGGGAGAAAAGAGCATGTAAAAATGCGAAGATGAGCGAGCATAGCCTAAGAAAATAGAGGAAGGACGAAAAAGTGGCTTCACCAAAGTGAAAATGCACTCAAAAGAATTGGAAAGCACGCGATTCTCTCTTCTCGACACGCGCATGCGCGGTAGCGTAACCTCATTTTCTTTCGTTCTGGTTTCTCTCGATTTTTTATAGAACGGAAAAGCCACACAAAAGATACTACGTGATATTTTACATGAAAAAGTCTGTGCGTAAAGCGTGGAGGGAGTGCGGGGGGGGGGGGGAGAGGGGAGGGGCTTTGGCACATTCATTGTCTTCTGATAAAAACCAACTGAAAAAATGTCAGCTTACAAATTCTGCTATTTTGTTTAGACTGCCGTTTAGCTTTTGTATGGTACTGCAAATCTGACGTAGAGTTTTCCTCTGAAGCTACTCTACAATATCCTATCAGAATTATTTAGGTATAATTACTACCGGGCGTTTCGAAATCTATTGGTACAAAGAGGGACAAAGAAAATCTCGCTGCACCTTGCGTCTAAATCACATTCATTGTTGTGCACATTTCATTTTTAGCTTTAGGCCCGATTCAAGAGTGTCAGTTCTGGCAAGTAGTTACCGAAATAACCACAACAAAGTTTACAAAATGGCGTAGAAACTAAATATAGGTATTAATGCTTTGAATCGCATTGGTTAAAAGAAAAAAGTACAGAAATGAACTTCATTTATAATATAGACCTCTTTTCATACCTTATCTCCCAGTACAGAACACGCCTTTGAAGGGTTTATAATCTAAGGTGAAAACCTCATGAGAATCCAGGTTAGCGGTCACTCACGCCTCAAAGACGCCAGGAAACGATAGAAAATCCGCCGAGGATATATTGTTAACTAATTTTAGCTGTTAGAATCAACCTATACCAGAAGAAATTGCACAGTTATGCTGTTTATGAAAGCTTTTTCTTTACCTCTTTCTGCTTTAACCACTGCGTAATTGCAATTAATTAAAACAAATAGTACCTTTTAATTACCTCAACAACAAAGTAAATCAAAATGAAACAGGCTTTAAAAAAGCAGTCGATTGCGATCAAGCAATACGTATAGATGTTGTGCTAGTATTGATTTTAGAGGTTTTTTTTTTATTGTCTCTTTTTGCAAGTTAATTAAGGTAGCATTTAATGAGGAAAATCTGCTCGCAGCCATTCCCTGCATTGTCACGTATATTATCATTAACAACGGTGCAGTTGTGTAAATGGTAGCTACCTAGGGCGCGTAGCAGACGGCAAATGTTTGAAAGTAGCGGAATTAAGAGGACGGTGCGTAGGCGAAACACCGCTCAGAAAGCAACAACGGTATTGTCAAAAGCACCAGTGTTGGCAAAGGTATAATTCTCATTCTGTTATGAAACTAAAACAAAATCATTTTCAAAGGATGTACGACTAAAGAGTAAATATCAGAATTTAAATGAATTAATTACCTTCAGATCTGCGTCTTCTATAGAGGATAGAGGTTATCAGCAGTTTCTCAGAGTTCAATATGGCCGACAGGACATATCAAAAAGCAGTACTGCCAACCTACATAATAAAACTATTATTTATAACCTCAAATATCACAGTAACATGCTTTCAAATGATTTGTGATTAGATTATGCGCCATAATTTAAAATAAACTGATATGCTTTAGTCCTATCGAGTAGGTAAAAAGGCATGTTTCAGTACTTTTCCCTTACAACGCAAAAAATTAATATTATTTTTTTCTTTTGTTTCCAGGTATGTGGATTCTACAAACCGATCATGCACTAGGTAAGTGTATAGAGGTTTATATCGCAAAACTACTACTTCAGAGATTGTCGTCTGTATTCAGTGGAAAGCCGACAGCACGTTTAAGGTTCCAGAAATTACTTGATTTTATTCTATTCTTAAATTGAGTTGACTGCATAAGTCGCACAAATATTCCTGAACCGTTACCGTTATCGGTTTACAGTTCCAAGGATGATTTCTTTCTGGTAAATGCTACATTTGGTTCCAGGAGCCACATTGGCTATTTTCTAACAGTTTGAAAGTGCCAAGTAGGAGCTTTACAGATTTACCAGAGATGGAGATTTTTAAAAGGAATGTATTTTTGGTGAAAATAGTCATACTTTAAACTATTCAATTATATTAATATGCGCGCGTGCCCACACAGATACAGACACCATTTCCTACGGAGATATTTTAGTTTTGTCGAGAACAAGCTGGTAACACTGTAGATTGTGTCACTTTCCCTAGTTCAGTACATAAACAAAGACAGTAACGGTTCCTGAGAACATAAACAGATACTGTGCCTTGTCCTTTCCTGTTAGCTGTGCGAGTTTAGGCCAATCACAAGCGTTAGCTCCCAAAACATTAGACGAAAACGAAAGCGCCCGACTTGTTTACATCCATAAACCATGTCAATTCCTTTACCAATCTCAACGCAACGCTGTCGACTTAGTTCGTTAGCACTATCAAGATAATATTTAAATGTTTTAAGGATGCTACATGTGTTCTTGTTCACACAGTCGCCGCCAGTATGCGCTTGCTACGCTTGACAACAGCGCCCTGCGCGACTCATATTGGAACTTCCACATTTACTTCTGTATAGGCATGCACAACGTGATACAGCAAGCAGAATATTCTTCTAACCTCTTGTTGGAGTGGATTAGCGTAAATAATTAGAAGGTTGGTTTAACAGTGGAATGCTATCTTGATTAGCTGTAATCGAAACAATCTCACTCACGTAAGAACGGGACTATCATACGCACTTAGCTGGGTTTCAGTTTTACCATTAGCCCTACCTTGTTCATTAACTTTATTTTGCTGCATCTTCTTCTTGTTTCATCGGCCCTTCCTCTGCGTTACTGAATACTCAGCCTTCGTGTTACTAAAGGCAGTCACCATTTAGCCGTGTTTAGAAATTAGAAAGGATCTCTGGTGACTTGAATTCAAAATTATCAATGCCGATTCGCTTTCCAACCTTGTATAGCAATACACTACTTACCTATGGAGAACACGTGGGATAAGTGCATCCTTGGTAAACAAGGAAAACGCCCAAAGTTTCGAATATTTTACATACATTATTATCCAATAAACTTAAATTATGTATATGTGTAATGATTTTTGGAGACTATTTCATACTTTGAGGCATTACATTATCACAAAAGGATTATTACCTGATGATTCTTTTGTCTTCTATAAATTAGGTTATTATCAGAGTTGCCAACTGAGTTGCACATAAATCGCTGAAAAAAATTTTACACATTACAATCGATTAACAATCAAATGACACTAAATTTCAATTTGGCAACTGTTTCTGACCATTCGTTTAGATAATAATTAACACATTCTTCCAAAAGAAACATGATTTATTAATGTTTAAAATAAAGTGAAATTTATTTGAGATTATAATCTGGTTTTCTGTTATAACAGGAAAAGATCCAAATATGTGCATGTAATTTTAGGGTTTTGTTTTCCTCAATTGGCAGTCCTGACTAAGCCGAACTACACTAGTCAAAATTAATATATTTTAAGTTGTTAATGTTTTCTGGTCAAATCTTTATGATGAAGTATTTAAATTCATATTTCATTTGTGAAATTGTCCAGGTAAGTATAATTCGACAGTCTGACTTCGCTCTGCTCGAGAATTTATTGGTTAGGTTAGACGCCTAATGAATTTTTGGGTGGAAGATAATATTTCCGAGAAAATCAGATGTGTTGCACTCGCATTACATTCTCTACTCTTGCACTAACTGCAAAGTATTATTCCTCTATCTTGTTCATGTTAGTCGAGATAAACATTTGCATAAATTATCTCATTAGTAATTTTCTTGTAGGTGCAAGGGAAATAGATAGGTTTTAAGCGATAGTCAAATCGTTCAAAGACGGCCGCTATATGAAACCTTTGAAATTCCTTTCTCTTTGCACGGCCAAGAGATAAAATGGTGAATAACGACCTTCCATTTTAGAAAAGCTTTAGTATTCCAAAACTCACAAAAGCAAGGCATACTCCGAAATGGTTTACTCCACAATAAATTTCATTTGGCTATAACCTGTGTATTTTAACGGGATCTAATTTTTGGTCTAGTAAGATTTGGTGTATTTCTTATGGCTTACCAGTTAGGCAAAGTTATCAACAGTAAAGAAAACTAAACATACATTTCATGTGGCATAAAAATATCTTAAAGAAATGGAGTATTAATCAAAATTGTTTGTCATTTTTGAGAAAAAAAGAACACTAAAGTTTGGTAGTTTAGGGTAAAGGAATTTTCTTCAAGATCTTCGTGTCACATTCGTGAAATATATTAAACTTAAATAGCTACTTACTCAAGTTATTTGTCCACAGACTGACACATAGACACAGGCGCGCGCGCTCATTTGTCTAACAATACTTTTATTCAGGGGGCCTCGGAACAATATCCGGTGAAATTTCGACATCGAATTTTTGGGTAGAATACACTTCCTCTACTTTACGTAGTAGAAAAAGTAGAGAAAGCATGGTTTCCATATAATTTGTGTATTTTGTCGCGGTAATATTGCAGACTGCTTTGGCTTTTCGTTTGATTACGAAGACGAAGGTAAAATTGTCCAAACGAATCTCCATTTCCCTCGGGTATCCGCCTCCAGAGGTAAACGTGATAAAACAAACATATTTGGTAGAAATGGAAAATGCAAACAGCATATTGCACATAAACACTTTGAAGAAATAAGAGTATTACGCCGTTTCAGGTCCTCTATGCCTTTCGCCAGACTGTGGGGGGAGGGGGGGGGCGCTAATATGAGAAACCATCATTTTTGTTTTGGTGTTGCGCCTGGCTGGGGAAACAATGAGCATTAAGCACAGCCGCTCCCTGCCTGCCTCGCTCGCTCAATAGAGATTATATGTGTTTTGTTTCTAAAAGAGTTGCGGGTTGGTAATATACAGATCAGCGCCGCTGAGTTTTCTCTAATCCGTAGCATACATAATGTTGTAAATCTCGGCGCTAAAATGCTGCAAATTTTACTGGTGTTATGTAAACAAGGAAATACGTATTGTTTTCCGCGTTAGTAGTTTCGGGCGATACATTAGCAGATAACATTATTCTGCATTTGGGCTGGCGTTCTCCAACTCATTACTTCATGTCGATCTCCTTCATCTTTAGCTAATTCCCCAAACATGTTTCTCTTTTTACTTTCTCTATTACGTAGAGTAAGTAGGTATTTGACCCAAAATTTTCAAGTCGAGATTTCTCCGAAAATATGCCTTGAGGCCCCCTGAATCCAAAAAAAGGAGTTTTAGAAAAACTTTAGGCACATCCTATGCACGAGAACTTGGCTTCTTCGGAGAATATGCGATGTAAAACGGTTGAATTCACAGGGAGAGTGACAGAAGAAGGTAGAAATACTTGCAGCACAAAAAAGAAACCCGAGAAGTCAGCCTAACATTCGTACAATGAAAGATAAAAATAAAGAAAATTATTTGACACACGATAAAATAAATAATTTAGAAATCAGTCATACTTGCGGAGCAATTCTATGAAATTAAATTACTAAAAAAACTCGTATTTAAAGTACTTATTGTGAAGAGAGACAATAAATGATCCGGTTTCACCTGCAGGGAGCACCGAGATTGTACAGTTTTTCGAATTGTAACTCTTGATTAAAAGCGTCGTGGCGATTGGGTGCGGCCATGCACGATTGAGACAATACTTTGACATCATCAAACACATGGCCTCAATTGATATTAACGCCTGGTTGTACATCTCCAGTCGATCTGCTTACGTTATCTGTGGATAGATGGCACAGAATTCAGTATTACCATCTATTTTTCGTTTATACTACTGGTTTTAGGCATAAGGTGGAATTTTAGGTCGTGGTATTCAATATCTAATCCGTATTTACCTTGTCGGCTGAAGGAAACCACAGAAAAATCGTCGGCACACAGGATTTGAACGTGCGACCTCCGGAATGCGGGCTACAGACGTTTCTGGGAACCTCGCTAGATAACATATATTTTGTTCGTTGCTAAAATCAATAAAATCAAAGTAAATTTAACTGTATATTTCGGTGTCTTCAACTGCATCATTTACAACTTTCATAAGAGTATCAAATACACACTTTTGTTGTTGGTTCAATAGCGGAATATTTATGGGAACTAACTAATTCTCCTAAAGAACGATTTGAATATGAAAAAGATAAATGCAGTTTTATGCTTTTCCGTGCAATTTTCCCAAATGATGTGATTAAGTCCATAAAAGAAATGCGTGTAGAGAAAACCATGTGAATGTAACGTGGGGCATTTCTATTTTAGTGGTAGATAATTGTATGAATTCTATGTTAAAGGGCAAGTAGAGAAAGAAACATTATTGTGTTTAGTAAAACAAACGTGAGTAGAGAAAATCGTGTGAATGAAATTCGTTGCATTCCTATTACATCACAGAAAATTGTATGAATCGTATGCTAAAGCTCGAATAGAGAAATAAATTTAATCGTGTTTCGCAAACGAAAAGTGAGTAGAGAAAACCGTGTGAATGTAATTCTACTACAATCATAGAAAATTGTAGGAATTGTATGTTGAAGGGCGAGTGTACAGGGGAGGTTATGTGAATGTCTCACGTAAAAGAAAAGTGAGTAGAGGAAAACATGTGAATAGTAAAATGGATAGCATAAGAATCTTCTCTATGAAAAGCTCAACCACGGCGCCCCAATATACTTCCATACTCAGGGAAGGATGAGAAATAATCTTGACTGGAGAAAAATTCCTACCCCCCTGCCGGGAACCGAACCCGGGACCCCTTGCATAGCAGGCAGGTGCTCTACCAACTGCAGTTAAAATAACAATAGTACTAAAAAGCTTAGTGCTATTGAAAAATGTCGGAAATGGTTGCCAATGCAAACCCGCTGTGCTCCTGAAGTGCGAAGGAAAAAGCAGTAGCGAAGTAGAGATAAATTCAGGCACCGTTGCCCCTACAGACTTAATGACTATATGTAGTCCTCAGAATAAAGGAAAGAGCAACACTCTCCTTATACTTCCCCTTCCAGAGGAGGCATTCGCGCTCTGAATGATGTTGCGTTGTAAGGCAGGCGTGCAGGCGTGCGTTTGTATCCATTGTTTGGTTGGGGGAGACCAAGTTTTCTTCCATTAGATTCAAAGTCCTTCAAGCAAGATCTTGGCAGAAAACTTGCATACAAACTGTGTCTTGCGTGCTGCAATGCTCGGAACTCAAAGTAGGACTGCTGCTATGGTTTCTGCTTCTCTCTGTGTGTGCATGGTGCAGTAAATATATAAATACTGCAATTATTGTCTTATTAACATTAATACTTCTGTAAGGAAATGAGGTGGAGAAAACTTAAAACTTTAGCGAAATGGAACATCGTTGTTCATTTTGTTTTAATGTTAAGTGTGCAAAGAGAGGGGACTCTCAAAGCTTTAAAGATTTGACTATCGCAAAAGCCTACTGTATTCCAATATTCCCTTGTACCTACAAGGAAATAAGCAATAAGATAATTTGTACAAATGTTTATCTCGACTAACACGAAGAAGATATAGGAATAAGAGTTTGTAAGAATGGTTAGTACAAGAATAGAGAAAGTCATGTGAGTGCAACACATCAAATTTTTTTTATTATAAGGCGCGAGCTTTAATGTGATATTTCTTTAAATGCTGCATATTCAAGGCATTGTTTTTCCGAAGCATTTGAAGCAAGAAATATAGTATTTAGGTCCCTGGTTTGGATTATATGTCTGAGGGTTAAACTTTTTTTACTTTCAATGGGGAATTATAGATGTATTTAATATTAATGTGTTTATTTACCCTTCTGCCATCTCTATAAGAGTTAAAAGTGTATTTATAACTCTATAAAGTATATGTTATTAGCCAGGTGGATTTTAACCATACGGATTATATGATCATATATGTACAGGCTGTCATATGCGGCAGAACTTATGTCCCATTGTGACTATAAAAACATGGAGTTTATTTATGCCAATAAAGCAAAAAGTATTTACATGTTATACGTTAAAATGTGGGGTATTTCTCCGGGCATAAACACACACACACACACACACACACACACACACACGCACGCACACACTTTATCTTCTAGCGTTAGATTTTTGTTTTGTCGTTCCCAGTTGCCCTGTCATTATCATGAATAACATAGTCCTTGGGTCCACACCTGCCACTCAGGTAGAGGCGGTCCCAGGTTAACGGAAAACGATATGTCAATTTTATATTAGTTATTTATTTACGTCCCATGAAAAATTCATAAAAAAGGACGGTTTGCTTAGTCGTGTAATCAAAATGCTGTACTCTTGCTAACACACGGCTAGAGTGAGACAACACTTATCGAATAAGTGTTTTACTTAAATCGTAAATACTCCAAAATGTATCATACTTTTGTTGTGGATATTGTTATAATTAGAAATACGAGCAGGTTTTTATAGCATGAACCTTTTGAAAAAGTCGTTATTGAGTGAGGCCCTTTTTCAGTGCTGAAAACTTATCTAGTCATTTTATCACGGATTTTAATTATTGGAACAACACTGTTTCTTTTTGTAAACAAAGTTATTCTAACCTCACTTTTTCTTTCGCTTTGTCTAGTTCACGGACCCAAGCTACACAAAATATTCACCTTCGCGATAGCAGCAGCATGGTGGCTTATCTCTCGGTTTATTTCCAGGCCGTGCTGCTTGCCCTCTTTTTTAATAACGGCTAATTACTCTCACTAAATTCCTATTACTGTGCAGCTTTTGCAATTTGTTAGACAGTGCAGCGGCTAGAGCACGTTGTTTCTGTGGAAGGGAACTAAAGTGGTGAAAAATCTGATGTTACACTCACACGATCGCTGTTAGAAATGTAGAATGTTTAATAGGTTAGAATCTATACTAATGCCATAAGAAGAGAATTTGTATTAATGTGATTGTAGAATACTTACGAAACTACACAACCGTGTTGAATGCGCTTTCACCACTGAAAACTTCTATTCTTTCTGATGAACATCCTCTATTAAACTCCTAATTTTTATTAATAGATAAGTAAAGGGCTAAAAAAGATTTACGATGTTTGAAATGCAATGGAGTCGAAAACAGTTGCTGTCTAAAGAGAATGCATTTAGAAATCGAAATAATTGACTGCTCTACTCCATAGAGAATCGAATGTAAAAAGAAAAGACAGTTATATTTTAATCCAAACAGTATACATATGATGGCACACTTAAGAAAACAGATGGTAGGGTTGAAAAATCCACAATTGATTCTGTTTATAACCCTAGGAGTCGCATCTATATTGGTTTTTTAATAGCAATTTACGAAATATTGCAGATATGTGTATTGAAAGAATGTCAAAAAGTCTGCCTCAAATGAAGCATTTGTTTATGAAACAAAATCATCTTTCCCATGAACTTCTTTGAATAACCTGATTCGTGCGTTATAGATTTACCCTTAAGTTCTTTGGTACCAAAACTTGATATCGAAACATGCATGAACATTTTGCTTTATTCCCTTTGAACTTATGTACTAACAGAGTTCGTTGGAAGAACGTGCTAATTGTTGTAGAAAGAGGAGCGATTTACTACGAAATATTAGAGTCAATGTGTTATCCGCGAGACGAACAAAGGATTGAGGTTATGACGGTCCTCGAATCTAGTATCGCATGATTTTTTTTCCTGTGGGGATATTTGAAGAGCAAACTCTATGAAACAAATCGACATACAACATAGCAACTGCCCATTTTGAGACTCACATTCAAGAGATCTGAGTTCGAATCTCAGGATGAACTGCATAGATAAGATCCTTCCGGTTTTTTCCGTTATTCTGAAAGATGTTAACTCTAAGCTCTAAGGATTCCAGGGCCATTCGAGCATCATTTAACCCATTTCAGGTATCGTTCGATCTGACCTAACCAATTTAAGGGCGTTAAACCCCCCCCAAAAATACAGGAAACTGAAATGCATAGTTACAAATTTGCCGCCATCGATATGGGAACCTTTTGCCGTATGTATGTGAATATGATTTAGATGTGCAAATCTGGTATTGATGCTGCAGGATGTAACTTTTAACATCTTCAGCAAATGGAGAGTCCAATGCAACAGTTCGTTTGTATTTACTCTATACTTTCACGCGCCAGTTTTATTTGCTCCAGCCGTTATAAAGGAAAACACTGTAGAAAATCGAAAACATTAATCTTAAAGATTAAGGGAATCTTTTAGGAGGCATTTTTGAGATTGAAATGCCAGGAGTTTGGCTGGAAATAACAAAGCACCCTATGGCGTTGTGTGTGCAGTTGGCACACATGAACGACAATCCTGCTCCATGACAAAGGAAGATCACATGCTCTTCGCACAAAGCTGGGTGTTCAAGTTTTAGAATTTCTCCCAGCCGCCTTACATCCATGATTTGGCGCCCAGCGATTTCCATTTCTTTTTTCACATCCAAAGGAATCTCGAGGGAAGTCGGTTCACCTCAGATGATGAAGTAAAGCAAGCTGCGACGTTAAGGATCAAAGAATTGTTGAATTTTTCACTGGCGGCTGACTGGCTGGCTTCAACTTGCCTTCCTTGATGCTGCTGTTTGACTGACCATGCGCGTATCACACTGAAAACTATAATTTACAATTGTGTTATTACTTTTTCGACGGCAGTATCTTTATTTACTTCCATTCCTGCTGTCATGCTGAAAAGTTATATTTTCTGCATCCAGTGGTGGTGACCTAATCTCCCAGGCTGTTCTGCATGAACTATGTTAAACACCCTTCACCGTTGTTTCATTAATACAATAACTTTTATGGTGAAATTTTACGTGGCCCTTTACTTCCTTTCTTATTATGCACTCATGATTTAATTCATGCAACACTTCGTAATTATGAACTGCAAGGTATTTGATTTTGCAATGTTAATTTTAAGCACTTTCACTCCACTTTTTAGAGAAACTTGGTACGTACGTAAATAATAGCAACTTCTTATATAACATAGATATGATATTCATATTTTTTAAAAAATTACAAGGTAATTGTTTACAAAATTGGCCGCTCGAGAAAAAGAATGAAACATAGTGCAATGGCTGCAGTTTTTATTGCTGATTACGATTTTGGAAGTTTTATTGTGCGCTCAAGCTTCGTTTTTGATGTATAAGCAAATTTCGTACGTGCGATGCAGTGGTTTTATTTCGCGTATGCGGTGGATATTTAGCAAATAAATGTGTATAAACAAAGTAATATCCGAGAATGATTGATTAATGTATTTACGTTGAAATTGTTATTGCTGATTACGATTTTGAAAGTTTTATTTGACGGTAAAGCTTCGTTTTCGTTTTGCTTGTGTAAGGTTAGGTTTAGTGTGTGTATACGAGTGTGGTAACAGGGTCCTGTGTTATCGAAATTTTGACCGTGTTAGGTTAGGTTAAGTTGGGTTAGGGTATCGAAATATTTACAACTTGGATAGTGTTTATGCAACAGTCTTAAACGTAAATACATTTATCAATCATTCTAGCATATATTATACTCGTTTATACACATTTATTTGCTAAATATCCGCCGCATACGCGAAATGAAACCGCTGCATCGCACGTACGAAATTTACTCATAAATCAAAAACGAAGCTTGACCGCCAATTAAAACTTTCAAAATCGTAATTAGCAATAAAAACGGCATCCATTGCACTATATTTCATTCGTTTTCCCGAGCGACGATTTTGTAAACATTTACCAATTACAATAAATATATATTTAACAAGCAAAATTTCTAGCCTCCATGATTTTAATGATAGGGCTATAAGAAGAAGGCCATAAATAAATGGTAAAAGTTTCCTCGCTCTAGAATAGTTGGTTCCTACGAAAGTGGGATAAATGTAAGCAGAAAAATAAGTTTGAGAAAACTTCAGTCAAAATTAAGGGGAGGTTGTAAGCTCTTTACTTGCAATGTTAGTTTTAAGTAGTTTAACTCACTTTTCAGAGAAACTATTTACTCTATAAGTGAGAAATTTGGCACACATATAAATCAACGTTTTTTAATGTGCTGACTTTTTTATATTAGAGGTATTACTTCTATATTTTTTAAAAACATTAGTGAATATCATACCAGCTTACATTCTCCCCTTAGCCTAGAGGTTATGGAATTGCATGAACTAAATAAGGACTCAGTAAAAAAGTTAGCCTCTTTTATAAATGATGCACGCAATCTATGAGGTCAGAAAATAAAAGGTATGCACAATATATTAGTAATAATCGAGGGCTTTGATAGCATATCCCTTCTAAATCTAAGTTGTTCTAGGAACACTAAGCAAGCTTTAATAATATATATATATTTTCCTATAGAAGACAGGTTTCCTATAACCATCACGAAAGTCGATGCAGCTAAAGTGATGACAATAGAGGCGGGGTAGATATTCCTTAATCCTAAATCGAGTGATGGAAATAGTTACGTTATTGCTGAATAGGGTTGTACTTTGAAGAGCTGAGCATGCCGGCGGTATCTCTTTGCCCATAAAATGTAAAAGGAACAATTGCGCTCTATGCCACACTAGCCGCCACTGTTAATATAAAAGGAACAGTAAATTGCAGAGAGGCACTTTGCTCTCTATCGCCGGAGAGGCGTTGGCTTTTGGGATAGATGCCTTGGCCTGTGTGCCCTGTTGGGTGCTATAAGGACCTACAGGACTAGTGCGTGGGGTTTAATCCTGCCAGTATTTGAGAGGTGCTTCAATTCACTCCCACGTGACAACGTAACTGAGAGGCTATGAAGTTGCTTGCATTGATATTAGCAGTAAGTGGAAAATGTGTGGTAAGAGATAGACCAAATCTTACTATACACAAAATGTAGATTTCGCTAAAACACACAATTTATGTCTGAATAAACTTTTTTGTAGAGGGAACCATTTCGGAGATATTCTTTGTTATTTGTGTCAGTTTCGGGAAACAAACTTTCGTGAAATGGAACATCGTTGTTCACTTCTTTTATATGTTAACTTGCAAAAAGAACGGAATTTGAAAGCTTTAAGAGATTTGACTATCGCACAAAGCCTACTGCATTCTAATATTCCCCTTGTACCTACAAGGAAATAAGCAATAAGATAATTTGTACAAATGTTTATCTTAACTAACACGAAGAAGATGTAGGAATAAGAGTTTGTAAGAATGGTTAGTACAAGAGTAGAGAAAGTCATGTGAGTGCAACACATCAGACTTTTCTGATCCATAAATTTACAGTCTTTCGACCTGTTCTTTGTGACTCCAGGCAGTGGTCACGAAAATTTAATCTGTGTATTTATTTTCAAACACTAATTTTACCATTTCAGGCACTTCAACACTTTTATTATGTTCGTAGCACTTATAAATGATTTAAAAGCCAATACTTTTATTGTATATGCCAATTTTAGACATCTTTTCCTCAACTTGCCTCGATAGAACACTTTTTCCTTTTTCCATTGGCATGTAAAATAAATTCCGGCACACTGGTGGCGCTGATGTGATCCTGGCAAATCACATCGTCGTTGACAAATGAACCATTTTTTAACTTTTCTACTTGTCCCGTCTTGAATCCTCAGATTTTCTAAGCCATCTACATGAAATTAATTGCAATATTTTTTCATGCTGTGGTTTATTTACCCTTAAATGTATTTTAATAAGGTAATTAATTTACAATATCCTAAAGGACCTCGCAGTATAGGTATTTTGATTTAATTTTATAAAAGTTAACCGTATATTAAAACAATCTCTATTTAATTATGAATGTAATTAAATCATAACAACTCATTAGGTAAGTTTCGGACGGCACAATTTTTAGTAAAGTATGCATTTAGGTTTACTTGGAATTAAAAAAGATAATTATGGGAAGTTTGAAGAAAAATACAGTTTTAATTAACAATGTTTTAGATGTATGCTGCCAGCTGCGAATTATGACCAGTTCTCATGTATTCTAGGGTGAGTATGAGAATAAATCGCCCACGTATGTGGATAGTAAATTTAAATGATATGTTTTAAGCAAGTTGCCAACTATTGGAGATTGAATAATGGTGGCCGCTAAATCTATATAGCACGGGCGTGATCTTTAAGCGCTGAGCTGCCAATAATCGATCACAAGAAACACCTCTGTAACATTGTGACAATTGAAGGAAAGTTTGATGTCCTTTTCATTCAGAATTAGTTTTGCATAATTGGTAAGCCGTGAGAGAGGATAAAAATCTTGCACACAAGAAAGTCCGAACCTTTTTCTAAAGATGCTTTTTGGGGGGGGGGGTGTAGGGGGCCTCAACAAAGCATATATTTCCGTGAAATTTCCACATCGATATTTGGGTGGAATACAATATATAAGTTATATAAACTATTTTGCCACAGAAAGTCGTGGCAGATTTACATCTTTAATTTTGGACTAGGCTGAAGTGTTTAATTTGCATTTTCATTGTGTAGAAGTTTGAGTGTGCCCTTGTTGTGGGAGATAGAACCTTTCTGCACGCTATTGTGTGTGAGTATAATGAGATGCACTATATGTATGTTTAACAGTGACCCAAGTTTGTAGTGGCAAGGGAACTAAGTTGTAACCAAGTTGGGGCGACTTCAGATAGAGACAGCAGCCACCCTAGTTTATGACGCACATCACCACATGCAATCTTCCTTAGCTTAACACCCTTCGACCCGTTCATTTATTTATGAACTTCTGGTTCATTTATAAATCAAAATATATCTTACATTGTCTAAACTGGCAACTGTCTTATGGTTGCAAATATATTAACAATATGAAACGTGTGTTTGTTTTTCTTAGCAGTGTGAGAACAGACGCCTGTGCGCGAGGATTCCTTCGCAGCGCATAATACAACATAATACACACACACAGAATCCAGGCGCTAAGAAGCTACATTTTCTACTCAAATTGCAGTGTTCCATTTTCTTGCTTCTGTATGCAAATAACGCTAGGATTATTAGCAGCTGTTTTACTTGCTCTGCTATTACATTAAGTTCTCTAATGCTGCTAACTTTATTATTCCAAGAAAATGTAATACTTAATGAATGTTAACTGCCAGTGCTGCATGACTTACTTCAGTGCTTTACGGAGCTTATTTTCCAAAAATACTGTCCCTGTATTGTTTTTAAAAATCTGATACGTGTGTTACAACAACAGAATCTAATACATTTAATCCCGTAGTGATGATGGAATATGAATATGAAAGTAATTTATAAAATGTTATTATTCATACTGCATCATTGTCTTCATTGTGTTTTCTTGGCGTGAATTTGCCTCTTGAAGTAACATGGAAAGATGTTGATTGATTTTAACGAATGACTTAGCCTTTCTTTCCTTTCACTTCATTATAATTTAACATCTTTAGGCAATAAAAAAATCCCGTCAACTTTCGTCAAATAGAACATCGTTGTTCATTTTTTACTCTCTCTACTGGTAAGTAGGGGAAGTATTGTATTCCACCCAAAAATTCTACGTCGAGATTTCACCGGAAATATGTTTTGAGACCGTCTGAATCCAAAGAAAGCATTTTTACAAAAAGGTCCGTGTGTGTGTCTGTGTGTCAGTCTGTGGACAGCATAGCTCAAAAACGAAAAGTCGGTTAAAAACCAAAGTTGGTATTTAAGTTTAATGTCTTTCAAGGATATCACACGAAGATTTTGAGGAAAATAGCCCTACCCTAAACTACCCTTTACATGGAAGATTTTTCTAAAATTTTGGTTTTCTTGAAAATGGCTCTAAAGATTTTTGATTAAAATGTCATATGTTTGAGATATTTTTTATGACAAATGAAATGTATATCTTGAATTTTCTGGCTATAGCCCCTGTAGTCGTATTTACTCTGGACGACTTTTACGTAACTGGTAAACCGTTAGAGATAGACCAAATTATTCTATACAAAAAATGTAGATCTTGCTAAAATACACAATTTATGTCTCAATAAATTTTCTTGTAAAGTGAACCATTTCGGAGATATTCCTTGCTATGTGTATGAGTTTCGGAAAAGTTAAAACTTTCCTGAAATGGATCACCGTTGTTCAAAATATTTGACTATCGGACAAAGCCTACTGTATTGTAATGGTCCCCTTGTATATACAAGGAAATAAGCAATAAGATAATTTGTACAAATGTTTATCTCAACTAACACGAAGAAGATATAGCAATAAGAGTTTGTAAGAATGGTTAGTACAAGAGTAGAGAAAGTCATGTGAGTGCAACACATCAGATTTCTTTTTCACTACTTTTCTCCACTCTTGCCGTTTTACACAGCATACCATGATGTGTGTGTTGCTCATGCGATCTTTATTTAAATGTATAAAATGTTTCGGTAAACAACAAAAGATTCAGAGAAGCGGTAGAGAATTAGATGCATCTGGTGCGCTGTTTGAATTGGAACAGTACAATGGAGTTGTATGTGAGGTAAACCACTGTTAATACGGGCCCAGTGGGGTACCGTCTCTAAACGTAAACAAACTTCAGCTTTTGTAATCGTTCCAACCATTTTTCTCCTGTTCTTTTCTTCCTTTCAGAAAGAGATTTGTCATCTCGTTGTGAGGTATAAAAGAAGCCTGGTGACACTTCTGCTTCAGGACCTGCTTTGTGTGCTGGTTGCGCCAGGACCAAATGCTATCTCCTGTAAATTGCTTATATACACACTCTCGTCCATGGGACTGGGCTTATAAAATAATAATTTAATTTGTGTGAAAGAGAGGAATGTCACTTTTTCATAGGTTAGCAAAACCAGCCTATATTCCAAAATTCTGCCACATTGTTTTGCATGTATCTAAGATACAAGCCTGAGATCTTTTTTTTAAATAGAAAAACTGTTCACAATATCAAAATTTCCATACTAATTGTTACAAAAGTAATAAGGAATAGAATTTCAAAAACTCAACCTCCCCTGGAGGAGATAGTTTGGTTATACTATATAAAATTAATATAAATTAACATAACTACAATGTGATTAAATATGAACATGATATTGAGTACACGCATTTCTTTGGTTGCTAGTAATGCCTATGCAAAAAATTAAGTCTCTAATTTCAATGTTTGAGAAAATCACCTCTATCACTTTGGTGTATCCTTAATTACTTTCTTGAAACCTCAGATTTTATTCTAAATATTTGTCTCTCTCTCTTTCTCTCTTTTTTTTACAGTTTACATTTCATTAAGAGAATAGTGAACTGTATTTATTTTTTTTATAGCCTAGGTCTGCCTTCGTTTTTGTTTTTACACTGTTTTTTTAATATACCCATCTGTCCTTATGGGCTACTAAGTTTTTTTTATTTTTTTTAATATTTTTTTTATAGTTTAATTTTCGTATTTAAAGTGCAAGGCGTGTCATGTACGACTGCATTGATTTGCTGAGACCAGAAGTTATCAGTTGCCAGCGTGCCTGTCTCAGACAACCGACTCTCGTTAAAGCTGGTTAATTCACTGTGTTAATTCTTCCTAGATTACCATTATTGATAGTAATGATGACATCATTTAACCCTAATCTAAGAGTATTGACACCTATAAAGACTTCTTTTCGGGATCCTACATCACGTGATATTATATACTTCACTTGCATTTGTGATTTTTTCGATATAAACATTTTTTCGAATGACCTGGTTGGGATAAATCTGTATATTGATGTTTTATAGAAGCATAACGAAGTCTGGATATAATTTGGTTCCTTTCCGTTGTGCTTTCACCAAGAATTGGCACTTTTAGGGCAGAGATCACGTTTAAAATGTTGAAAAAGCAGTAGAAATCAAAATATATGTAATTTTACCGCCATACAAGGGCTTGCTCACCTTAAAACCCATAGAAAAGAAAGTATTTTCAGAGAAACATAAAACACTTAAATTCCTTGCCATAAGCTCCAGTTATTTTCTACAGTTAAAACCACTGTTGGTGTTTTTACTGCTGGAGGACCAGTAAAAATATGACTATGAGTTCATTAGTTCTAATGTAAATACTGAATTTAATATTAATGTAGCCGGAGGCATCGCTCGAAGCGTGAATGCGTTCAATTTTCACGACTAGTTCAGATGAAAACACACCGGGATCAAATATTGGAGGTTTTTACTATTTAGCCTAGGGAAAAATGCATTCACGTTCGTTACTCAAGTAAGGTATATTTCGTTGGAAAGAGCTGATTTTAAGTACGTGTGTGAATCATTAGTTCAGTAATTGAAAATCAAGTATTCTTTCCCAAACAGGACTGTAGCTAAGGCCGGCTAAGATTCAAAAGCTCAGTGTGTTAGCGAGGATTTGAACCACGAATCTTCAGAATTAGCAAAAGTGGAGGCTACGTGTATAAACGTATACATATCTTTAGAAATAACGTAAAAAAACGAATAACAACTTCCTATTTGTAAATAATTGAAATTCAAACCAATAATGAATATCTAAAACAAAAAGATTTGACATAAATTGCATGCACTAACGACATCTATATTTTGCATAGTAAGGTTTTGCCCATATCTTACGGTATACTAGTTATGTGAAAGTCATTTAGAATAAAGGGGAGTTTTAAAGACATTCCCAGAAAAATGAAGATATATGTAAGTTCTTTTGACATGAAAATGTATTAAACACGTGGATTGTGATCAAAATAGCCGGAGCGTTGCCAAGATAGAGTAGAGGGCAAGCACAAAGGTCGATAACATTTTATTATTTGATCAACCGATTTCAAAAAGATAAATAAATTGGATGCGTTATTCAACAAGAATGTACAAAGATAATAGTTTGTTACTTGTAAGATGCGTAACTTATTTCTGACATAGCTTTGGTACTAATTATGAGACATTACACAGGGTTACGAAATAATTAATCACTTAAAAAACGTGAAGGAATACTCCAAGGACTTTTACAGACGTGTAAAAGGTTGGTCAGGAAATTTAACTGGTTTGTGGTTGTAAACAGGCCGGGCGCTTTCACTTTCGTGTAATGTTTCCGGAGTTAACGCTTGTGATTAGCCTACACTCGCACAGTAAACACAGAAAGACAAGGCAGGGTGTGAGTTTGTTTTCAAGACGCACCGTTACAGTGTTTGTTTATGTACTGAGCTCGGGAAAGTGACACCTACAAAATATTCGAAATACCGATATCTACCACTGATTTAAATTAATGTAATGACTTCCCTTCCACCCTATACGTAGCAGAAAAAGTGAAAATTATGTTTTCTTATTATATTACGCGTATCTCCCGTGAAATCCCTGTATAACATTTTTGGGTAAATGCAATATTTTCAGTGTTTTGTTTTTACGTGATAGGGAGGGAAATAATGAATCTAGTTTTGCTATAATATTAGCACTGCTGTAGCATTTTCGGGGAAGGGACCCATACGTAACGCTTTTGTGTGTGAGTGGCCCGGTGGTCTATCGATGCAGTACAACTGGTTCCCCTTGGGACTCGACGTCCCCAGTGAATTGCACGGTCCAGTCCTCCTCGAGTTGTCCCAGTAAAATGAATGACAAGAGGAGGGTCGTATGTCACCAGAAAAGAGATGCCTAAAGCTAAGTAAACAAGAAACGAAATAAATAAAGGAAGAGCAACCCAACGGTTGGGGACTACATTGAGAATGAAAAGCTTTTCAATTTATAAACTACCTCAACTGAATTAGGTTTTTATTTTCCTATCTTTTTAATGGAGGGAAAAGGGGGAGGGAGTATGGATGTGTGTGTGTGTTGGTGCGTGCGGCATTCTTGGGGGCTGAAGGGAGGGACGATTAGGAGGGTGGGTTTGCTATTTACGTCTGCTTTTTTCGGTCGTTTATCTACCTCGTTCATCCACTCTTCTTTCTTATATGTCCTCCTTTCCGTCCCTTCAGAAGTAAGTTCGCTTGTAAGTTTCTCAAAGCACAGGAAAAGGAATGATTTCTTTCTTCACATTTGGAAATGTCCTCTACCTCTCGACGTTCTCAAATGTCTGCCTCGCTGAGATTTTCAGTTCCTTTATTTTATTGCAATAGCTACAGTTGCTTTGCTCTCTCTCTCTGTATTCGGGGGCAAATTTGTCTGCAGAAATCGCCTTTCTCGAACATTCAGACTTGATACACGAGTATGAGGACGATGTGTCAAAACAAAGCAACAAATCCTTGGATATATGCTGCAGACACAGCAAAAGAAGCACAAGGTATGAAAGCAGTTCATTTTTAAAGTTGTTAGCTTCTTAGGCTTCTGATGGCCTCCATTTCTACAGCGCAGACAAATGTATTACTTCAGTCCCCGCCCGTTTTTATATTGATGTTGGCTTTCCAAAACCCTTCTGTAGTTTAGGACGTAAGGAAATGACGATAATACATACAGTCTCCTCTAAAAAGTCTAATGTGTGCACTCTCTAGTCATAAAAACGCTTTTCCTCCCATCTATCTTATGTTAATCCAGATTGTAGAAATTGCTTTAACACGTATTTCCTATTTTCCATTAAAGTTAGGAAAATTTTAATTCAAGATCGGATGTAAATATTCAGAAAGTAGAAAAATATTTAAGAAAAATGGGCTTAAAATGGTTAAAAAATTGAATAAACGGAGGAATAAATTGTATATTGTACGAAATATGGTTATAATTAATTACATTTTTTATTTCATTAGACTAAGAGTGTATTTGTATAATTAGAATTGTTGGAATAAAATATATTTCTTATTTCCTTTTAGGTAGCACGGGTGTAGCAGAAATGTTTAGGTTTATGAGACAGTCAGATTACCTTACAGCTTGTCGCTGTCTGATAGCTTTGAAATTCAGAGCAAAGCATAAAACAAGCGAATAACTTCCGGTTTGAGAGAAGTGCAAATATTTGAAAATTCAAACAAATAACGAAAAATATATATGGTATAAACATATGGTGGTTTAATCACTATCGTTAGAGCCATAGTGAAAAAATAATTTTTTTCTAAAAATGCTCTATTAAAGGGTGGTGGTGGGTGGTGCGATTGTGATTCTTGAAACTGTTCATATTTCACCCCTGGAAGATGGTGAACCTAAATACCAAGTTTGGTATTTATCCTTTCCAAGTTCTACTACTGGGACACAAGCACCAAACACACACACACACAAACACACACACACACACACAAACACACACACATAAACACACACACACACGGACACACACACACAGACGTTTTTCTAAACATAACTTTTGTGGATTCAGGGGCTCCCAGAAAATGTATTTCCAAAGTTCAATATCTGTTGGAGGAGAGAGATTTCGATCATAGCTAACTGAATTGGAATTGTGTATAAATGCTTTCTCAATTGCAAATTAATATCCTTGCGAAAATTATGTAGCTGCAGCACTCTAAATCACTTACGTGTGTTGTATTTTGAGAGTAAGGGGTCTCTGTTGTAGTCGGCTTATTCAGAATGAGAAAGGGCGGGCTGGAGTAAGAGAAAGTAGCCTGCAGCTGTTGATGACGTAGAATGAGCCAGGCCAGGCCAGGCCAGGCCAGGCCAGGCCAGGCCAGGCCAGGCGACCGACCTACCACTAGCAAGGCAGCTAACTTAATGACCTGTGCTGTTATTGTAAGCATTTGTGTGTCCAGTTCTAATGTTTGATGTCCGCCCGCCCGCCCCTACGAAGTTTCTGGGCCGAGGGACCAACACAATTTCTAGTTTAGTGTTTGTGGCTAGCTCAAACAAATGAATCCTTAACCTTCTCAATGCCAAAATCCGATTCGCCATATAGAAACAGACTTGAATATTCCTTTTGATAATTTGATTCCTTTCGATAATTTAAGGACAAATGGAAGTATTAAAATTATTGCGCATTCAATGGCTAATTCAATCAGCCGGTAACAATCACCTGAACGGCAACGGAAAGCAGCAGTTCGTATCAGCCCAGCAACGAGAAGGCCTATTATCGATCAGTTTATCGATAGAAAGCAGAGCTCGATATGGCGCATTCGGAATTCATTTGTTTCTAACTGTCCAATGATATTTTTTCTAGCTTGCGGCTGGAGAGAGCTCTAGCGGCTGTTTCATGACACTTCCTTGAATAATTTCTACAATGGAAGGTCTAATACGCACAATATTAATCTAAGATGCCGTGTCCGGCAACGGGAACGAGCAAGTTGAAACCTTGCGTGTATCTAGGTTAGGGTTACTCACGTTAGAAGACAACAGTAGTGAAATACTGCAGACTGTCTTAACGTCAGGAAAATACAGCTACGTATTTATGCAACGTTTTAGGAGAACAAAGTGATAGAAAGCTAAGTGGATTGGACTTTTATAATTTTGTTACGATATCTGCCTTTAAAACTATATCAGAATGCTAAGAAATAAGACTTCCCTCTTGCCTGGAAAATGTTTTGCTTACAGGAGACGTTCTTGGTGTAATTGTTTAAGTTTAAACACCCTGCAAAGACATTTGGATTTAAACCACATGCTCTATGTGGTAAAGAAAATAAAACCATTTAAAGACACAAAGAAGACGTTCTTTTTTCAGCACCTGAAGTACTGTGGAGTTACACCTGGACCGTGAATTTTGTAAATAAAGTGCTTTCACTTTTCCAGTTAATTATTTTAAAGTAGGAATTCGCTTTAGAATAAGGACAAAACTCGCAGAATTTGATATTACCACAAGTTTAATAATTATTAAGCTTCAGTGACGCCGCTTGGGCTGATCATAAAAGAAGACAAGTTGATAATTACTTGAGTCTGGGCGGTAAATTTCTCTTTTCTTTTCCTTGTTTCCTCACTCATTTTTGTCTGTAATTCTCTTCTTCATTTTCGTTCGGTGTATGTGTGAGTTTGTATGTGTGTAACTTCGTAGTACTTGAATTGTTCGAAACTTCGCTTTATTCACCTCCCCCTCCCCACACTCCTCTCCTATTATCTCCTTTTTCAGGGTCTTCGAGTTTAGAGATGCTAACAAAAGGAGGCGAATAACTCCTCACCTTAAAGGAATGGGTTTCCCAACCCGCTTAATTGCTCACTGGTCCTTCTACGCAAAGGCAGAGTTTCGGCGTTAGAAATGTCTGTCTGAAAAAAAGAAAGGAATGAAAAAGGAAAGGGAAAAAAGAGCACCACGCCAATGTTCCCAATAAAAAGTCAAAGTTCGTTTATTGGCACCATAAGAGCAGAACTTTTTAATGCAAACCCAGCCCTTAACGTTTCCGGAGCGCTTGAGCACAAGCTGATCTAAAGAACTCATCCTCCGTAGACGCTAATAACATATTTCTATTTCATTTAGCTTTTTAATTGTTCCATTTATACCCTGCCTTTAAATGCAATGGTCAAATCCGCGGGCTTTCCTTTGGAACATAGGTTAACTAGTATACAGTAGGTTTTGTCCCAAAATTAGACCGACAAACCTTTGGAGCTGATAGACAACATTATTTTAAACACTTTTTGTTAAGGAAAGTTTTTTGCTGCGGTGCTTCGTTTAAGCGCTAGACGAGCAAATGTCATAGATTACTGCCTCTCACCCAGTTTAAGTATTTACGGAAAAATCAACAATGCAAATTAGTAAGACAGACACTATTAAACCAAGAAATAAACACAGAACACATAAACAAAACACAAACATCTCATTGTTTATAGTTAATCACAGCTTTACTATTCAAAATTAAACTAACAAACCTTTAAACCAGAGAAATAAATGGTATCTGCGAGAGTACGGCAGAATAGGACACGTCGATGCACTCTGTTGGGCGCGCGCTGCAACATTTACTTCAAATAGTAAAGCTGTGATTAGCTGTAAACAATGAGATGTTTGTGTTTTGTTTATGCGTTCTGTATTTTGTTTCTTGGATTAAGATTACTTTACTAAGATAAATGCAATACTAATTTGCATTGTTTACTAGCAAAGTCGAAACATAGATGCTTTCCGAAAGTGATGCTTTCATAAAAACATTGGTTACATCAGTGTGCTGTTGGATGTGACGTCATTTCCTACTGGTACCGTAAGTATTAAAGACCAGCTTTAGCCTTGTTGCCGTGCTGATCGATAAATGATTTCTAAATTTAGCTTACACTACCAAATCTGTGTTCGCAGTAATTAACTTACCTATCCAGTATTGCAAAAACACCTTTATTTATGTATTCCACTTTCATCTACAAGAAAATCAGCAATAGCATAATTTCTGCAAAATGTATCTTGATCAATATGAAATTGATAGAGAAATAAGCTTTTGTAAGAATTGTTTCCACACGAGTAGAGAAAGTCATGTGAGTGCAACGATTAGAGTTTGTAATTATGCTATTTACAAACACAACAATATTTTTCCAAAAGTGCTTTCTTTTTTATCATAGTCTGAAATCGTGTATTTTTAGTTTTGCCCAAGTACTTAATTTATTATGATCAACAACTGTGACGTTCCTCTGGGAGTCAGCAATTGTCGAAATTATGTTGGTTCACTTTACTTCTTTTTTCCCTGATTACCCTCCCCTTATGTAAGACTTACAAGCCAGTGCCTAGGGTCAGACACCTGTCGGGGAACACAGGAACTTGTACAGAGTGAAGACTTGGAAGCGGGTGGTCGGCCAAGCAACAGGTATGAGGATGATATGAAATGTAGGCGAAATCCATGAATGGAAAGGTGATGATGGAGCAGTTAGTGGAATGAGTGGCGGGGGGAACCAGAGAAAACCCACCCTGACGCCAACTCGTCTATCATGAGGGTCCTTGGGATCGAACCCTGGACGCTTTGAGGCGAACGATCTTGTCTCTCGGCCACGGCGCCGCCGCTTATTTCAAATGCTTTGTGCTTGCATGCAAGTTGCATATAATGCTTAACAGAACCCATAACTAGTTAAGAGCCGAACGCTTCATTACCCTTTGTTCAGGATGTTATAATCGAATTTCTAACACAAGAAAAGTAGAATGAAATTAATGAACCTCCTCACGGACTGTAGACGGAACTCTGGTGGAAAAGCCGGTCCGTTACTCGTAAAACGATGACTGAATTAGAATATAAAGGAAAAATGTTCATTAACTTCTCCCCCAGGATATAGCTAGCTATATATCTGTACACTGATAAAATAGGTGTTTTAAAACCGAATGTTCTAAATCTTAATGAGAACGTGAATAAAAAAAAACCAGCATTTTTAGAAAAAGGTCCGCGCGCGCGCGCGCGCGCGCGCGTGTGTGTGTGTGTGTGTGTGTGTGTGTGTGTGTGTGTGTGTGTGTGTGTGTGTGTGTGTGTGTCTGTGTGTCTGTGTGTACAGCATAACTCAACAAAAAGTCGCTTAAAACATCTTTCAAGGATGCGACACGAAGGTTTTGAAGAAAATTACACCACTCTAAACTACCCCTTACATGGAAAATTTTTCGAAAATCTTGATATTCTTAAAAATAGCTCTAAGGATTTTGATTAAGATGCCATACATATGTTTGAGATATTTTTATGACAACTGAAATGCCTATGTTGCTATAGCCCAAGAAATCCTATTTACTCTGGATGACTTCTGCATAACTAATAAACCGTAAGAAAGAGAGCAAATAGATAAGACATGGCCCTGTGTCAGCGCTATCAATATAATACAATGTAATTTATCAATCTTACTATACAAAAAATGTAGATCTTACTAAAACACACAGTTTATATCCAAATTTTTGTTGTTGTAGTGAACCATTTCGGAGATATTCCTCCTTATTTAATATACGTTTTGGAGAATTTATACTTCTGCTAAATGGTACATCGCTATTCATTTTTTAATGTATCAACCGTGCAAAGAGAACGTAATTTGAAAGCTTTAAAAGATTAGACTATCGCTCAAAGCCTATTGTATTCCCCTTGCACATGCAAGAACACAAGCAATAAGATAATTTCTGCAAATGTTTATCTCAATGAACATCAAGAAGATAGAAGTAAGAGTGTTTGTGAGAATGGTTTGTACAAGAGTAGAGAAAGTCATGTGAGTGCAACACATCAGATTTTTTACTTTCTCTACTGGTAAGTAGGGGAAGTATTGTATTCCACCCAAAAATTCGAAGTCGAGATTTCACCGGAAATACATGTTTTGAGGCCCCCTGAATCCAAAAAAAGCATTTTTAGAAAAAGGTCCGTGTGTGTGTCTGTGTGTCTGTCAGTCTGTCAGTCTGTGGACAGCATAGCTCAAAAACGAAAAGTCGGTTACAAACCAAAGTTGGTATTTAAGTTTAATGTCGTTCAAGGATGTGACACGAAGATTTTGAAGAAAATAGCCCCACCCTAAACTATCCTTTACATGGAAAATTTTTCGAAAATTTTGATTTTCTTGAAAATGGCTCTAACGATTTTGATTAAAATGTCATATGTTTGAGATATTTTTATGACAAATGAAATGTATATCTTGAATTTTCTGGCTATAGCCCCTGTAGTCGTATTTACTCTGGACGACTTTTGCATAACTGGTAAACCGTAAGAGATAGACCAAATTATACGATACAAAAAATGTAGATCTTGCTAAAATACACAATTTATGTCTCAATAAATTTTCTTGTAGGGTGAACCATTTCGGAGATATACCTTGTTATGTGTGTGAGTTTCGGAAAACTTGGAACTTTCGTGAAATGGGTCATCGTTGTTCATTTTTATATGTTACGTGTACAAAGAGAACGGAATCTCAAAGCTTTAAAACATTTGACTATCGCACAAAGCCTACTGTATTCCAATATTCCCCTTGCACCTACAAGGAAATAAGCAATAAGATAATTTGTACAAATGTTTATTTTAACTAACACGAAGAAGATATAGGGAATAAGAGTTTGTAAGAATGGTTAGTACAAGAGTAGAGAAAGTCATGTGAATGCAACACATCAGATTTTTTATCTACTAATACCAGCATAACGATGATAATGGTATATAACTTTTCTTAATAATTACTTGTTTTAGAGCAAAAACTTTCTCGTCTAATTGATATTCCTTATAAATACAATACTTTTGACGTGGCTTGTCCTGTTCTATCTTCAGCCTCTCGTTACTAACCCTCTACTTTTGTAACTACTACTCTAGTAGTATATTGCGTACCAAGAACTGTAAGTGATACTTATCAGGTCGAGAATGCATTTTGGGAATAGGAGGCTCCACAAAAGCTTCTCGGGGGCTCCGTGTACACATGAGAAAGTTTTTTATTACTTATTGGTGAGAAAAGAGGCTACAGTGCCCTCTTAATCGAGATGATGGTGCCGAGAATATGCTTTTCACTTGAAAGTAGTTTCGTTTGCCCCTGCTAGATGGAATCACCAATGAACATTCACAGCCCAAGTGATAAATGTATCAATTTCTTATATTTTGGACATTCTCTTGCGACGAAAAAAATATTGGCCTTATAAAAGCAAGCGCTGGACAACACCATTATATTGATTAAGTTTGTTAAGGTGCCTTTGCAATGTAGACTGATAAAAATGTGTGAAGATATGGGAAGTACTCGAGAGTCATTGTTATTACACAAAAACTCGCATTGTGTTATTTACTAATTGCTATACGAAATTGTTCCCGAGGACCCTTAGCGGACTCCCAAAATGTATATAGATATATAAATTGTTACCCCTGCAAACCGGGACCACTGTACCGGCAACAGGACAAAATGAGTACCAAAAGTAACCTAACCTAACCTAACCTTTCTCGTTTACTTCAACCTCGAATGAGAACTTCCGTTTTGAATAACAAAAACAGTTTGCTGTTAGCAGATTACTTCAACTATGGGAGATGGTTGCGATAATTAGCTTACTTGACAGACTGTATTTTCCCAAAATAAAGGAATTCATGACATCCTTACGAGGAAAACAGACAACTATATTTGATAAGGACGAAATAGCCACAGGGCGACGCCGTGGCTGAGCGGTTAGGCCGTTCGCGTATTAGCAAGGCATCGATGATTATTCCAGAGACCTTCACGTGTCATTCATGGCAGACAAAGCTGTACCTGGCCGGGTTTTCTCCGATTTCTTCCGCCACTCGTTCCACCAACTGCTCCATCATCATATTTCCCTCCATCAATTTCACCTGCATTCCATATAATCCTCTTCCTGAATCACATACCTGGTGTCGGGTTGACACCCGTTTCCAAGTCTTCACTCTGTCCGGTCCATAGGCTCGTCTACTCAGGTGTCTGACCCTAGGCACAGCATTGAAAGTCCTACGGTTTAAGTCCTCGACTCGAACTGCCTCTGGTGCCTCCATACGGACAGGGTTATGTGCCGCAAGAAGCAGGCATAACTGATAAACCTCCACAAACAGACAAAATCTTGCTGTAGATCTCACTAAAGTACACCAATTATGTCGTAAATCTTACTTCGTGGACTTCACCATTCCCGGGATATTCCTTGTTATCGGTTTGAATAGTTCAATAGATACTCAACACTTTCACCTTTGCGATACCTGGCACAAGAGTTATCCTATTAATTGAATTAGCTAAGTCTTCTATTATGCTTATACCCTTTGTCATTTCCAAACAGATTTTTCTAATTGTTTAATAGCTTAGGACAACACTGTAAAATTATTCGATATGAACTGAAGATTTTCAGATAGTTCATGCAATATACTACACCTTGACCTTGCGTCTGCATACACTTGCAAGCCAATGCTTCACTAGTTTGCAGAGTGCTACGTTACGTTGTCTTGGACTCTTGCTTCTAGTGGCAGTTTGCACTTTTGATGACCGTTTTCAAGTTTTCAAGTTTTCTTTATTCATAATTTTGGCCTGGTGCCGGTACAAGGGCCCCGGCTTACAGGCTATAAATTTACATTTATTTACAATTTTTCTTTTTACAAGCTTATAGTTTTGGGTATCACCAAAAACCCATACGGTGGCCATCTTTAGGCCACCGAGAATAGTTTTCGTTAGTCGTTTGGTGTCTATTCCTATTATTTGTTGTTGTTGTTTTTGTTTTTTTCCTTATATACATATGTACATCTATATACACACATACACGCACGCATTCACCCACACACTCACATTCACACGCTTACACACACACACGTTCACTGGGCACACCAGAAAAATGCGTCCCAGCTCGCGCACTGCACTATTTACAATATTTACATTTTCCCGCTGTCCTCCCGCGCGGGCAGGGTGTAGCTCCTGGGTGTTTTCCGAGGCGAGGACCTCTGCCGTAACGTGTGTGTGGCCTTAGACCGAGGTTGCATGGACACACATTAGTCGGCGAGCCGTGCCGCGTCTAGAACATTTTTATTCTAGTATGTTTGCGGTGCTTCGGCTCGCCTTTGCCAATGTTGGCGATCACGTAGTTTTCGTGGTTCCTAATGCGCGTCCATGCTGCCGTTGCTCTTTTTGCTATTGCCTCTGGGATGGACGGGATCTGAGTTTCGAGGTGAAGAGTTTGGTTAGTGGTAAGGAGTGCAGCAGAGAGGATTTTTCTAAGGGAGAGGTTTTGGAGGGTTTGAATTTGTTTGAGGGCGGTTTTAGAGGCATTTGCCCAGGCCATGCATGCGTACAGGACCACCGAGAGTATAAATGACCTATATAAAATCAGCTTGGATTTAAGTTGTAGCTGTTTGCTGCGGAAGATGGGGGCGCACAACTTTATCCGCTGTCTGCCTTTGTTGGCCGTATTTTTTATGTGGGTGGACCAGCACATCGTGCGGTCCATGGTGACGCAAAGGTATTTGACATTCTGGCGACATTGCAATACTTGACCACCGACCGTTAGGTCCATTGCCAAAGTGTGATGCCGCTTTGAAAAATGTATTAGGTTGCATTTATTGGGGTTAATTTTGATTTTCCAGTCATGGAGCCATGAGAGGAAGTTGTTTGTGTATCTTTGCATTTCTGCAAGGCCGAAACGTGGATTTTTGTGGTGGTTGTATATTGCAGTGTCGTCTGCATACATGGCGACCTTGCATCTGGCATCCACTGGGAAATCATTTGTAAACAGTATGTACAGGAACGGTGACATGATTGCCCCTTGTGGGACGCCAGCACGCATCACTCTCTCCCGAGAGAAGGAGTGGCCCACTTGGACGTAGAAGTGTCGATTTTCTAAGAAGTTGTGCAGCAGGTATAGATAATTTTGGAGTGCCGGGAAATTGTGGCGCAGTTTGGCAGTTTGTAAATGAGGCCATTGTGCCAGCACCGGTCAAATGCAGCTTCTACGTCCAGAAATAATGCCAACGTTGAAGCCCCATTGTTAAATTGCTCTGTTACATCATCAGTTAGTCTGAGAAGCTGTAATTCTGTGGAATGTCCTTTTCTAAAGCCAAATTGTGAATTTGAGAGTTCATGTGTTTCCGAAATTTGTTTTTGAAGTCGAGAAAGGATAAGTGCTGTACTTCTGACGTATATTATACTCTCCGTCCACCTAACCTGTATCACATGGGAGCGCACTTCAAGCCCTTACTTATAACAATAACCGCTTCTAAAGGTATAATATTGTAAGCAGTTTCTTAAACACTTCTCAGCGTAAATTAATTTTGGGGAGAGAACAGTCTACAGATGTTTAGATTCCTATATTCTGCATATACACCACACATACACGTTGCAGTCTCGTGAATTCTACAAGGAATATTTAAAACAGAGACATAATGGAACAAAAGACGCAGGCATATTGATGGGACCCGTTCACAAAGCCATTCATTCATTGTCTGCGTGCTACAACCTCGTAGGTTTTTGTTCATTAAAATATCATACCACAGTTAACACTTTGTTAAGGCACATCCCACCTAGGAAATCAACTCGGCTCTAATTTCTTTCAAAGTTTGGCTGGATCCAGAATAACTTGTTTCGCTCAAAGAAGAAATTTCACGTTGTGCAATTCCCAAATACCTCTTCAAGGATTTACCTCACGGAACAGTCTTTTAACTCTTTCTGTGAATTATAAAGTGGAAAACACGGACGTTGCATGCGGCGTATAAAATAAAAGGAAAACTTGGTGTTGAAAACCGCTTACTTCTACAATTCTACCTCCCTCGAACTTTCTTGCAATTTCAATGGAATTTATTGCATCACAGAAATAGGAATTGTTGTGTGATCGTGTAAGTGGTACAAAAGCTCAGGTATATGAATATATTCCTTAGCATTCCTCAACAAATTATTTTTATATTATATTTTTATTATATCACCCCAAACGAGAAAGACATTTATAAACGTGCATTACTTTCTGTACTACGTATAGTAATTATAGCAAGTATTGTATTCCACACAAAAAATTCAACGTCGAGATTTCACCGGAAATATATGTTTTGAGGCCCCCTAAATCAAAGAAAAAGGCATTCTTAGAAGGTCCGGTGTGTGTGTGTGTCTGTGGACAGCATAACTCAAAAACGAAAGCTCGGTTAAACATCTAAATTGTAATGTAAGTTTAAAGTTTTTTGAGGATGCGACATTAACACAGCCCAAAATTTGGGGAATGGTTTACTTTAATATGATGCCTGTCCGACACCATGTTTATAAGAACCTTATATTCTGCAACATGACAGTTGCTGCTTTTGGCGCCACTGAAAATGGATCTATGGTCTCCTGAAACTTGTTTCGAATCAATATTTGAACGTCCCTTAGAAACTATGAATTCAAATATTGAAACACATTTTTATGGTGTTGTATTAATGATTCATCCCTAATCAAGAAATGTTTAAAAATTTCTAAGTTAATTAGCAACATTTCACACTGATGTCCTTAACGCTTTCTATGTAGAAGGTTAGGTTTTTCTTCGGTGAGCTATTTTGTCCTCATCTGATTACCCTGCCCGTATGGAGGGCTTAAACCCTAGAGTGGTCAGGTATGAGAGTAAGGAGGAGGGTTAGATGGAATGCTGGTGAAATGGATGAAGGGAAAGGTGATGATGGAGCAGTTGGTGGAACAAATGGCGGAAGAAATTGTAGAAAACTCGTCCAGAGACCGCTTTGTCCGCCAGCAATATCACATGCGGGTCCCAGGATTAAACCCGGGCTACCTTGTTGAGAGGCGAACGATCTAATCGCTCGGCCACGGCGTCGCCCTGTGTTGTTTTATCTTTATCATCTAATATAGTTGTGTTTTCCTTGTAACAATGTCCTGAATTCTTTTATTTTTGAAAAAAAAAAGGTCTGTCAAATAAACTAATTAGTGCAACCGTCTCCCATAGTTGAAAGTATCTACTGGCGGTAGATTACGCCCGGCTTACAGGCCACAGCTTACGAGTGATTTAGATTTAGCATTCACTTCCGGGTGTACCAGATCTGGATACCAAAAACATTTGTTCCAGGTTCATGCACTGAACTATTTACAATACACTTTGTACACGGCACTCCGAATCTGTGTGTAATAACATTGACTCGTATACTTCCTATCTCAACGTCAATACTTTTATCAACCTACATTGCAAAGGCAGCTTAACAAACCTGATGAATCTAATGACGTTATCCAGCGTTTGCTTTAATAAGATTGATACTTTTTTGTTGCAGGGAAATGAGCAAAATAGACAAGAAATTGATACCTTTTTCACGTGGGCCATGGCTGTTCATTAGTAATTCCACCTAGCGGGGGAAAACGGAACTACTTTCAAGTGAAAAGGGTATTCTCGATCAAGAGGGCACTGTACTCCTTTTTCTCACTAATAAGTAATAAAAGCTTTTCTCGTGTGTGCATGCAGCCCCTGAGAAGCTTTTGCGGAGCCTCGTATTCCAAAAATGAGTTATTAACTCAAATTTTGTTACGTCAAGAGTATTGCTGTACGAGTTGAGTTATTCAATGAAACTTCCTTACTATGCAAACGACTTGTTCAGAGGAAAAGTAATATGGGCTATAGAATAGACACAGATAAAAACACGATAGGTTGATGTAATATGCTGCAATTTTGTATGGTGGTTTCAAATGTAAATTTATAGTAAAACTCTGTGTTGCACTCACATGACTTTCTCTACTCTAGCACTAAGCATTCTCACAAACTCTTATTCCTATATCTTCTTCGTGTTAGTTGAGATAAATATTTGTAAACATCTGACTATTTCCTTGTAGGTGTAAGAGGAATATCGGAATACAGTAGACTTTGAGCGATAGTCTGATGTTTTAAAGCTGGTCTCTATATGAAGGCTTTGTAATTTCGTTCTCTTCCCTTGAGAGGAAAGAAAAACTCATACAAATAATAAGGAATATCTCGGAAGTGGTAAATTCCACAAAGAAGTGCCTTTGGATATAAATTGTGTGTTTTAACGACATCTACATTTGTTCCATATATACTTTTAGCTGCCCGTATGCTCTATAAGTTCAAAATTGTCAAAATATTGCAATAATGCATTAAAACCGTTGCACTTTGGATAAAAAATTGTAGTATATCATTACTGCAATCGGTTGTAAATTGTAACTTTAAACTCACATTTGACTCCGTTGGTGATCCTTGGGTTTGCGATATATCGCCGAAGCACTGCGGGTACAACCTTGATTTCACCTAATAATCAATTAGGCAAATATTTTGGTTTGCCGGTCTATTACACGGCGACAACGGTATTATGCATAATGTAGATGCATCAAGATGTATTGAGCGTAATTATCGGCACAGAACAATGCACAATTTCCTGCGCATGCGCAGTGATCTGAAGGCTTTCATATCTTATTTTGAACGAAGGTGCCACAGCTTTAGGGATTTTCGACCTGGATTTCACACTGTTACCTTGTGTTGCACTCACATGACTTTCTTTACTCTTGTACTAACCATTCTTACAAACTCTTATTCCTATATCTTCTTCGTGTTAGTTGAGATAAACATTTGTACAAATTATCTTATTGCTTATTTCCTTGTAGGTACAAGGGGAATATTGGAATACAGTAGACTTTGAGCGATATCAAATCTTTTAAAGCTTTGAGATTCCGTTCTCTTTGCATACTTAACATAACAAATGAATAGCGATGTTCAATTTGACAGAAGCATGTTCTCCAAAACTTGCACAAATAACAAGAAATATCTCCGAAATGGTTATCGCTAAGAAAAAATTATTTAGACATAAATTGTGTGTTTTAGCGAGATCTGCATTTTTTGTATAGTAAGATTTTGTCTATCTCTTACAGCTTACGAGTTATTCAAAAGTCGTCCAGAGTAAACAGGACTACGTAGGCTATGGCCAGAAAATTCAAAATATACATTTGTCACACAAATATCTTGGCCATATAGTAACTTAATCAAAATCATTAGTCATTTCCAAGAGTATCAAAGATTTTAAATAGTTGACTATCAAATCACGTGCATAAGGGTTTGATTTCTTGTGCCCCTTTCACTTTGTAGCTTCGAATTCTCCATCTTACCGCTCCTTACTTGTCGCTTCAAGGGATATTTTATCCTTTTTGTCAAGATTGGGCCCCAGTAGCATGTGTTGGGGTGTAAGAGAGTAGTGTTTTACGTCTCATATGCAGTAAAGCCGTTGCCATCAGAATGAAGACCTATCTAAATTGACTCGCAGAACTTGCTATCGCAATGTCTACAAGTTACTCCCTGAACGGAAGCGTATAAACTCTCAGAGCACGTCTACATAAAGAAGCACGTTCTACAGACTGCATTACGTTCCATAGACCGGAACATTTTGACTGGGCCCATCCGTTATCCCTTGCAGCAAGGGTGTTACTCCCCACATACGTAATGCTTCCTTCTTGCTCTTGCTATAAATTACCAGAATCTTCGCAAACACGGGTCCTGTAATCCTTTGCTGGACCCAGGATTTCGTCCACGAAATAATGCCAACACAGGCGAGATTGAAACACTCGAGTGTAAAAAATTACGGGGTAAGAAACAGAAGCTAACAGCGATAAATGCTTCCGGGAAGCAGATTTATTAGCCTGAAGAGGCGCTATTATAAAACCTTGTCAAGTTCAACACTTCCAAAAGGCTACGTAAAAAAACAAGGCACAAAAAATTGTGGGAATAGAAGGACTGCGTTGTTTTCTAAATACCATAACCTCAAAATCTGATGTGTCGCACTCACATGACTTTCTCTACTCTTGTACTAACCATTCTTACAAACTCTTATTCCTATATATTCTTCGTGTTAGTTAAAATAAACATTTGTACAAAATATCTTATTGCCCATTTCCTTGTAGGTACAAGGGGAATATTAGAATACACAAGGCTTTGTGCGACAATCAAATCTTTTTTACCTTTGAGATTCCGTTCTCTTTGCACGATTAACATATAAAAAAATGAACAACGTTGTTGCATTTCGCTAAAGTTCTAAGTTTTCCGAAACTCACACACATAACAAGGAATATCTCCGAAATGGTTCACCCTACAAGAAAATTTATTGAGACATAAATTGTGTATTTTAGCAAGATCTACATTTTTTGTACAGTATAATTTGGTCTATCTCTAACGGTTTACCAGTTATGCAAAAGTCGTCCAGAGTAAATACGACTACAGGGGCTATAGCCAGAAAATTCAAGATATACATTTCATTTGTCATCAAAATATCTCAAACATATGACATTTTAAACAAAATCATTACAGCCATTTTCAAGAAAATCAAAATTTTCGAAAAATCCTCCATGTAAAGGGTAGTGTAGGGTGCGGCTATTTTCTTCAAAATCTTCGTGTCGCATCCTTGAAAGACATTAAACTTAAATACCAAGTTTGGCTTTTAACTGACTTTTCGTTTTTGAGTTATGCTGTCCACAGACTGACAGACACACACACGGACCTTTTTTAAAAATGCTTTTTTTGGATTCAGGGGGCCTCAAAACATATATTTCCGGTGAAATCTCGACATCGAATTTTTGGGTGGAATACAATACTTCCTTTACCAGTAGAGAAAGTAAAAATTAACAACGATGTTCCATTTCACGGAAGTTTTAAGTTTTCCGAATCTAACACATTGCCACTGTCTACCTATCTGCAACTACATTGTTGCACATAAACCTTGTAACAGAAATCGCGGTATGTATGTCACGCTGAGATTTGTTTCCAGAGGAAGAATGGGTGACAGCACTTCAAAGGCCAGTCGTGTGACAAAGGTCCGGGAATGCTTCTTTCCCGAAGTTGTTCTCGATGGGGGGAACCACCAAGTGGAAGTTCGAGGGCCGGATGACCCTAATTAGGGCTTTCCGTCTGAGGGACAAGATTGTTATCGTGGGGACACTTGTTGGGAAGAAGTTGGTAACGACTGGGGACGTCGCACCTGGGATCACTCTTCCCTCTGGAATACAAAGGACTGGATGCTTCTAGCGATCATGGAAATAAAACTCAATCGGTTCATTTCCCTCGAGTTTTCCTCTCTGCGGAAGACTGAAGCCTTAGATAAAGTACGCTAACCAGTGGCGTAGCACACTCCACCACTTCACAATAAAGGACAAAGAAGACTGCTAGCACCTTCTCTACCACGTATAGTAAGTAGAGGTTTAACCATTTGATATCGAGATTTCACCGGAAATAAAGGTTTTCGATCCTGAATTAAAAGGAAACGTATTTAGAAAAACATTTTTCCAACATTTATTTTCTCAAAAATTGGTCAAACGATTTTGATTAAAATGCCACATATTTTAGATACTGACATGAGATCACACACACACACACACACACACACACACACACACACACACACACACACACACACACACACACACACACACACACACACACACACATACACATTCCAATTTTTTTTTATTCAGGGGACGTCATAATTTTTTTAAATGGTCTCTAAGGCTTAATATTTTCAATCTCGAAATCCACAGGTTGGCTTGTCCCAAACGATTTGAACTAGTGTATCTTAAATATGGCCACAAACGCAGTTGCCATTTTACTCGGTTGCTGGGCAGATGTGTTGGTAAGTAACAAAACAACCTGGTATATCTTTTTAGGAGCTTTTCGAAGAATCTGGAAATAATCTACACTCAAAAACTTCGTGAAGAACTTACTGCAGAAGACACAGAAATCTGAGGACCCGTCTACAGCTTACTGAACTACAAGACACAGAAATATCACTATCAATCTATTTCATATCCATTATGTCCAAATTCATACTCGTAGAATCAGTTTTGGGAATAATAAAACTCGGGAAAACTTACGAGGGCTGGAAAGAAAGATGTGCAGTTTTTTTTCTGGGAGCGGTTGGCACTAGAAGTAAAGGGTTAGTGGATACGTAAAGCATGCGAATATGAGGCTATGCCGTATCAGGCTGTGGCACGTTGGATTGTAGCTTTTCGTCCAGGATGTGATAGTGCGATCAGGGACCAGTTGGAGGTCGACATAGGGTTAAAAACAACAGCGTCATTGAACTCATTAAATATTTATTGCTTTTGGACATCATCTGGAACATAACCTCCGTACAGCACTGCGCAGTAAGCGACTCAATTTCCGAGATGGGGATGTGCCCGTTTTAGAAGTAGAGGTATAACAGAAATTTGCGGGTCTGCATTTGAAGCTCTAGAGGTTACCTCTATTCCTCTGCTATGCAGGTATGTTTCACAGATGCAGCCTGTACTTCGATCGTTCCCATCTACCTTCTTCATCCTCGGCGTTTAACTAGACGCGCTTAAAAGGGAACTCGGAGAAGGAGAAGGGGTGGGGTCCTGTTTATAATTCATAAGGGTGTGAGGACCATATTTTGTGTCCGCTTTTGTGAAATTTAAGTTTATTCCCCCGGGATTCATTAGCAGTCTAGTGGTCTGGGAGGCAAAAGGTAGAAGTTATTTCAGGACCTATCTAACCTAACCCCCCCCTCCCCCCCCCCCCCCCCGACCGGGGTCATCAGCACGCTTGGACAAGTGCTTTCTCTCTCTTCTTCTGGGTAATAAAGGTGTTGATCATTATCGCTGCTCCAAACAAAAGCTTTAAATTGTTCTCACTTTATGCAAATCTAGACTTTTTTTACGCTCTACCTGGTTTCCCCGCTTTTTGTTATTTGCTGTAATCAACAGTCGCTTTGTGCTGTAAAGATTGACGTCAGAGTTCATAACTACAACCTTTTTCTATTGTACTCTTAACGTGACTTGTGATTTTATTTTTCTTGCTTTTAACCAACTTTGCAGAGCAGCAGTTATACCAACAAAGTTTGAGTTTTAATCTGGATACGTCTGTGTTAAAGTTATCCGGCTTTATATTTCAACATGGGAAGTTACTAATTTAATCTGGAATAATGCATAGGAAACATCAGATAAAAATTACATTGGGATACTCGTTGTTTGTTAATTAACACTGGAATCACAGTATAAATTGTGGGTCTAAAAATAGCGTTGGGGTCATTTTGTTCTAAGGTAAGTGAAAGTTGTAGCGAAATACGTTTAATTTGGTTATTACAAAACATAACTAATGTCATTTCTGCTCCTATATTACTAAATTTTATTTAGTAATTTTAATATATGTAAAGGTGTGTGTGTGTGTGTGTGTGTGTGTGTGTGTGTGTCGTGGTGTGTGGTGTGTGTGTCGTGGTGTGTGTGTGTGTGTGTCGTGGTGTGTGTGTGTGTCTGTGTGTGGCGTGGTCTGTGTGTGTGTGTGTGTGTGTGTGTGTGTGTGTGTGTGTGTGTGTGTGTGTGTGTGTGTGTGTGTGATATTTTCATTGTATTGGGTTCACTGACTTCACTGGTAGCCACACAGGCCTGCCAACGTTGAACATGTCAAGCAACTGCACGTATAGTTGTATACAAGTATATAAACATAATAGTACATAAAAACACATTTAGTATGAAGAAAATATAAAAACAGAGCAGAGATAATTTTTATGATGTAAGAAACAAAACCAAATACTTCCCTGCAATTTTAATATATAGACAAGTCCAATTTGTCTGCATATAAATAGCAATATTTGATATATGAACATTTGTTAGGGTTAAAAAAAATTAAACACAAAAAAACTTTAAATTCTTATAAGTAATTATTATTTTTTCCTGATGGGGAATGATGCTATTTTTTGGGCAATTAGAGTTTATAAAGTAATAAAACTATTGTGATATTTTAGGTTTTGATGCGTATGGGGTATTTTGAATATTAGGTACCTTCGCATTGAGAGCTAAAACCCTTAATTTTACAAAGTATTGATTTGTACCTCAAAAATATAGAAAAGTCAAATTTCAGTCCCCTAAGTTCCGGATGCACTAGTATCGTTTACCAGGTTACTCCCTCATCTTTTCATGTGAGTCCTGGGACGCCCTCAAAGCAACTAAAATAAGCACTCAAAGGCACTCATAACAGCTATTTGTGACCTTCTCAGAAGCCATGTCAAGTATTACTGCTGCAGCTAATAGATTTTCTAAGAATCCACTCGTTCAAAGTATTTAAGAAGGTTCATTTTATCTCTACAACAAACGACAGCTCCCAAAAGCCCATTGTCAGGCTTCCGTCACATAAAAACATTCCCGGAAATGAGAAAGAAGTTGCTATCTCTCTAAGAGACTGCAACAAACTCAAGCTGAAGTAAATAATACACTTCAGGGTGTAAAAAAGTGTTGAAAACCTTCATGTGTTTAACTTTCTAAATGTAATTGTTGGGTTTAACAGGCGCCATGCAAGATTGTAAATGCATAGACACCAAAATCAATGCTGTTCCACGTGCTGCGCGGACTAATACATTAGCGGCGTTAAATGGCGTCCTTACGCCGGATTTACTGTAGTATATAAACTTTTTTTAACGCTGGCAACAAAGACATGGGTAATTGTCGGAGCAAAGTTGGCAGCAAGCCAACTAGCTTCTACTACAGACTCCAAAGATTCACAGTAAGTAGATTTATATTTAAGTTATTTTTTATGTTTGTATATATTTGTAATTTCCTATGAGAAGTAAAGAAGAACCCTCTGAGATATTCTACTATCGGAGACTTTGGATATGTTGCTGTTCCTTTCCACGATGATGAAGCAACTTTTTGCAGTGAAGCTTTCTGGAAGAGCAGGACAGCAAAAAGCGTATCCGGGACGTCATTATGGATATGTTGACGAGGACATTCGATGGGACAGTCACGTCTTGAAGCGTCTAGGAGTCGAAAGGGAGTCAGTCGCTTTATTGAGGCAACTTGTATGCTGACCACGACAGCGCTAGCGTCGCACTTCCTCTTACAAATGATTATGAGCCCTTTTCGTACAAGTGGTTGCAAAAGTTTTAAAACTCGCCAGTGCCTTTAACATTTGCATTTCATGACGTTTTAGAAAGAAGCGATATCGGCTCTGGTGGAAGAAAACGTGCTGGTTTTAAGAGATCGTGATAAAACCCAGAAAGTGGCGTCAGCGGAGATCCTATAGAGTTACTTTCCGATTGGCCATTGCCTGAACTCGGTTTAACTTCTTGTGATTAACGTTTCACTTTTAACGACGGATATATCCGCTGGGGAACCACCCTGGTTTTCTTATCTGATCCTCTTGGATATTCCGTCTTCTCTCTGGATTATCTGCATTTATAATTATATAATTATATAATTATATATATACTTATATATGTACTTCGTTTTGAGTATGTATGTACCGACATTTACGCACAAATTTCCCGGTTTTATACAATTTCTGTACAGGTATTATTCGTGTTTTCTCCAACATAATTAAAAAGCGACAACAAGATGGTAAATGTTTGAATTTTCCCTGGAGTAACATTGTTAAAATATACAACACATAAAAACACAACAGTAGGTTGTTATTCTTTTTTTACTTTCTCTACTGTTTAGTAAAGTAGAGGGGTATTCCACCAAAAAATTCGATGTCGACATTTCACCAGAACTATATGTTTTGAGGCCCCCTGAATCGAAAATAAGGATTCTTAGAAAAAAAGTCCGTGTGTGTGTGTGTGGACAGCATAACTCAAAACTGAAAACTCGGTTAAAAACCAAAGTTGGTATTTAAGTTTAATGTCTTTCAAGGATGCGACACGAAGATTTTGAAGAAAATAGTCCCACCCTAAATTATCCTTTACATGGAAAATTTTTCGAAAATTTTGATTTTCTTGAAAATGCCTCTAAGGATTTTGATTAAAATGTCATATGTTTGAGATATTTTTATGACAAATGAAACGTATATCTTGAATTTTCTAGCTATAGCTCCTGTAGTCGTATTTACTCTGGATGACTTTTGAATAGCTGGTAAACCGTTAGAGATGGACCAAATCTTACTATACAAAAAATGTAGATCTTGCTAAAATACACAATTTATGTCTGAATAAATTTTCTTGTAGGGTGAACTATTTCGGAGATATTCCTTGTTATGTCTGTGAGTTTCGGAAAATATAACTTTCCTGAAATGGAACATCGTTGTTTATTTTTTATATGTTACGTGTGCAAAGAGAACGGAATCTCAAAGCTTTAAAAGATTTGACTATCGCTCAAAGCCTACTGTGTTCTAATATTCCCCTTGACGCTATACTGAAAATGTCAAGTAGTGGCCCAAGGAACATTGCAGTGGTTTAAAAAAAAGTTGACAAGAGGGAATTAAGAAAATACACTTTGAAATTCAATGCATTGCTTTAGTTGAATCGTACATAACCAACAAAATAGGTTTTACATTTGTTGATATTAAAAAAACCTGCAAGCAAAGGTTATAAGTATAATAAAAATATAAAGAATAAAAATAGATCTTCATTTTTTACCGTTGTATGGCTTTAGTATTCAGTTTGTTTCTGGTTTCATGGATTTCCATGCAGAATAGCACAGGCTATGCTCTTCCCCACCCATGGTCGTAAATGTAATATCATATTGCATGTGTAGGGCATGTTTCCATTGTATCTACTGTGTTTTGTTGGTTGTAACACGGCTCCATGATGCGTACTACAATATTGCGTATTTCTGTTTCAGGTAAGGTACCAGACAAAGATGAAAATATTCAGTAACAAAGGTAAGAACGGAAATAGATGTATGTTATATCTACCTTAAAAGTGACCATTCATATCGCTTCAACCCGTTGATAAAACGAGGCAAACAGGTATAACGTAAATAGCAGCAGGACTGCTAATTGGCTCTTTGGTCTATCTTCAAGCCTTGCTAGAAGAGCGACAATATCTTCATCATTAACTACTTTGCTGGGGGTCTTTCAGGAAATGAGATGATTGTAAGTTACCTGCCACATGGGCAGAGCGTGACGTCACTTGGCGGGTACAGTGACAGCAGAAAGCATACTGGCTGCAGTGCATAGTGTCTCTGGAATATATTCACTAGTTTCATATACAGAATAAACTACCTCCAGCACGAAAATTGAAATATTTACGTCTTGTATAAGAAGTTGGGAATGAATATTTTACTGCAAATGGTGAAATAATTGGATGTAAGTTATGCAACTACGTTCGTAAATTGACTATGCTTGCTCTCCTCTATGCTCTGAGCATGACAGTCTGATCCATTGCACTTCCTATAGTCCACACTTCGCAACCTTTCGCTCCCTATTCATCACTAAGAAAGTTGCAGTTAAATTATTAGAAAACTGGCATTGTAACCTTGCAGATTGACTGCCTGAGCACAATTGTGACTGAGTAAAACTTCGGAGCATCTTTGCAACACAACATCCATTTAACAGAGAGAGAGAGAGAGACAGACGTGAGAGGGATTCGTGGAATGCATGCTGAAGTTGACAGATGTTCTAAAGGCTATAGGGAGAAGAGAAAGAAACTGAGAATATATCAAGCTTGAAAGGGAAATGGGAATCTAATAATATATATGATATAAAGGGAGAACAGAAAAAGAACACTGAAGTAGAAAAAGGGGAGAGTTGTAAGTTAACCGTGCTTGAAAGTTTAGAGAAAGGAAATTCTTAGCAGAAGAAACAGGAAAAGGCTAATTTAAATATGATCAGACACTCAAAGACACGAAGCATTGTGCTAGAAATGAAGCGAAAATGCAAGTAATAAAACAACTGCATTGTAAAAAATTTCAAAAATAACCGCCAGCGAAGATTAAGTATCTAAAACAGACCTGGGGAAGAGGGGTGACAGGAATGCAATCGAGTATTTACCCTCTCCACTTACCCCATTAACAAATAGCCTTTCCGGTTTTCTTTGTTTACGGCACAGACGTATTTACAAACATGTTAAGTTTAAAGGCGTGCAGTTGTGGAACCGAATGTAAACATTGGTTTTATGATGCTACTCTTTGTAGGAGGCATACAAAAACTGATTTCCCGTTACAAACCTGAACAGGTGACTGTGGAGGAGTAGTTTAAGGTATGAGGAAATGAATGACAAAGTAATGCAAAATATTTTTGTGTTTTTACCTTCTCTACTGGTAAGTAGGGGAAGTATTGTATTCCGCCCAAAAATTCGATGTCGAGATTTCACCGGAATATACGTTTTGAGACCCCTGAATCCAAAAAAAAAGCATTTTTAGAAAAAGGTCCGTGTATCTGTCTGTCACACTTTGGACAGCATAACTCAAAAACGAAAAGTCGGTTAAAAACCAAAGTTGATATTTAAGTTTAATGTCTTTCAAGGATGCGACACAAAGATTTTGAAGAAAATAGCTCCACTCAAAACCACCCTTTACATGGAAAATTTTTTAAAAATTTTGATTTTGTCGAAAATGGCTCTAACGATTTTGATTAAATTGTCATATGTTTGAGATATTTTGATGATAAATGAAATGTATATCTTGAATTTTCTGGCTATAGCCCCTGTAGTCGTATTTACTCTGGACGACTTTTGTATAACTGCTAAACCGTTAGAGATAGACCAAATCATACTGCACAAAAAATGTAGATCTTGCTAAAATACACAATTTATGTCTAAATAAATTTTCTTGTAGGGTGAACCATTTCGGAGATATTCCTCCTCATGTGTGTGAGTTTCGGAAAACTTAAGAGAACAGAATCTCAAAGCTTTAAAAGATTTGACTATCATTCTAATCTTCCTCTTGCACCTACAAGGAAATAAACAAATGTTTATCTTAACTAACACGAAGAAGATATAGGAATAAGAGTTTGTAAGAATGGTTAGTACAAGAGTAGAGAAAGTCATGTGAGTGCAATACATAAGACTTTTTAAAGACTTATCGGTGCTTAATTTAAAAACACGCTTGTGACCTAGAAAGTTGGAAGGAGATAGCTGAGTATTATTAATTATTATTATTTATTCAATCACCTCTACAAGTGCAGTGAAGGCAGTGGAAAGCACAAAAGCCCTTATTTCCAGTCCTACCAAAGTTGCCACAGATATTGCCAAGTATTGGCTGTTTCCATGAACTAGGAGAGTACATTAGTGTTTAGTTCCTAAATGAATTCACTTTAGGGCACTGTTTTAGGGATGTGACCCATCCCACTCCTGCCACCGTGTTTAATTGTGGAACTGGTGGGAAGTTATCCATTGCTTTCCAAATTACCCTGCACCAGCCAGCCAGCTAGCCCAGCTGGGGATGCTGAGCCCGTTTTAAACGTAGTAATTCATTTGTATAGCGTCTTAAATTTCCGTTAATTAAAGTTAGTTACGGAGCAGGCGGTGCCGCTGTTTGGAGGCTTCTAGATATTCGGCTGCAGCTCAAACGTCTAGGCTACATCCGTATTAGTCCTTTTAATTGCTAATAAAGTTTTCATGCAGTAACGAGCGAAGAAAGGAGAAGGGACAGAAACGAGGATAATTTGTATCTTGAAGATCAACAACAACCAATCACCGCCAACGTTGGAGAAGAGGATTAAATGGCGTGTTCTGGAGCTCATCCGGATGCTGTTAGCACACGAAGAGAGAAATTGCAGCGCACTGTGGACCAGATTTCAGCCTTGTTGTGCACCATTACTTCAGCTCTTTGAACCCGTATTTACAGAGACAGCGGTGTGCCTTATTGGCTATTACTGGTACAATTTTAACTGCAAGATAAACGCCCCATGCCGTTATTGTTAAATTTAGTAACTCTCTTGTTCTTTCTGCGGCTGACTTAGACATATTTACAACAAAATTGTATATTTTAATAAAGCAAATGTATTGTAAACAACGAGAGCATTAAACAATACTCGAAATCCGTTGGTGTTGCTCTGTTGACCACCAACAGCTGTACTCGGCGATCGCCACGCCGCCTGAACGCAGTACACGAACAACCAGAATGAAAGAAGAGCGTATGTCTCACTGTTCTCCGATACCCGAAGGCAAGCGAGACACTTCTACCACTCTATCCGACTCATTGTTGACCCCCACCACTTTTCGTCACACAAAAAGGTTGCGGAAAAGAATTTCAAAGCACTCGCAGTCCATACCTCCAGTCATGCATAACCTAAAAAGAAGAAAAGCTGGAATCAAATTATTTAATAGCATTTTGTGGCTAAACGACTCATTTTAGCAACAAATGGAACATACACAAATAACTTTTGAAGCTCTTTCTAATTGCAGAAGTAAAGGATAAAGGAGTGACGACATATTAACAATCAAACATTCGACCAATGAACAAGCCACGGCTATGAAGAGCATTTACACAGTGTTGTGCAGATTACCGAGCAAGATATTGTTTTCCTCGTTCAACCATTAAATTTCTTTAACTATACGCTTTCATTTATTAACAAATTGTTGCTTTTTATTTCAAATTAGCGTTTGTTGTAGAAAGGGATTTTAATTGGAGTCTACGTAGCAATTAATACAAAAGCTAGTGCTCAAAGAACCTTTTAACCTATAAAGCAAGTCTAGTGCATGATTTTGTTTCACTAAAAACAATGGAACATTAATCACATTAATTATAAAACCCTTTCTATTCTAGTAATTATTTGTAAATCAATAACAATAATTTAAGGCCACTGGAGGTAAGTGTTGTGCGCATGTCTGAACATTTAAATAACCACAGACGTATTTATGCGATTGTCAAAAGGTAACAAAAGAATGAAACAATTCATTTGTTTGCATTGTTATCGTTAATTTCACATCTGTTACGTTGAATGTATCTTAAACTGGTATAGTGTTACTATTTTAAGAATTTGGGATGTTTCTTTCATATTTGGCAGGGAAAATGTGCATTATTAACCTTAAAGCCGCCTAAAATGTCAAGCTAGTTAGAAGCTCATTTGTTTCGGCAGCTTGATTAGAAACTTTATGCTCCCGGCAAACCCATTAAAAACAAGTGAAATCGATACTGCTACTGTGCATTAAAATGCTCATTAGAGCAGCTTCTCAAATATCACAAAGAGACCACTAATGTGTCGCCGAGTAACGGCTTCACTTCTATTCTGGGTTATTTTGTCTCCGCTTTTGTTAACATAATTTTAATATTCCGTCAAATTTTATTGCTGACGTTTAAGATTACATTATTATGTGCACGTATTTAATAATTTAATTAAATATTGCTACAGAAATGAATATTTCTCTACCTCTTAAAGGTTATATTATAACTGTTTTGTTAACTCCGCATAAATCTGTTTATTATTACATTTTTATAACCAGACCTCGGTACAGTCGCTTGCAAATGTTTTCCGACGCGCGCGGGACTCGCCGTGGAGACGGATGGGGTAAAAGTTATCGAGTAGTCAGTCCAGGCCAGAGCTGCTTCAAGCTGTTTACCTGCCTCATGAGTTCGATAGCTGTAATATTGCTCGTATTACCTTATATTATTAATACAAGTGCAATAAACTGCCTTCCTTGGATGGAATTAAAAATTAATTATATTTATATATGAATTTACACTGTTTGTCAATTTTGTCTAACAATGTTACCACCTTGCCAATAATGAATAATCTGGCCACGTGTAGATTTCAGAGAAATGATTTAAATGTTATTTGGTAATCTTTTGGATTGCTTTAATTTTAATAATCTTTATTATTTATTCGTATTAGCGCATTTAAATTGCGTATTATCAATGGAATTTTACTGTCCTATTTTTCGTGTCATGCAAGCATTAGAGAAAACATTTCTACAACGAAATAGTAATAAGACTTCTACCTCGAACAACATAAAATAGAAGAATAACTTTTTGCTAGAATATTTCGCTAGAGAATGGGTAGAGAAATTTCTATGTAACACATGTTTTCACTATAATTTTATATTAGTTCTCGGAATAATTCTGACCCATTTTAGCAGTTTAGAAAGAAATGGCTTGGATCTACGGTGCCAAGTTGCCTCTTACCTGACGATTAGGTGCAAATCTCGCGTCTCTCTCGGTGAAATGGGAAATAACTTGCCTAAAGAGGGGCTTAGCCCCGTTCTCTAGTTTACTTTGCTTCGCTCTAGTGCAGTGACATATTCCCTAGCTTAGCTGCACCTGCTTGCAGCAAACACAGCAAGGTAAATCTGTCGTATAAATATTCCATGTTTGGATACACTTAACAGAGTGAGGAAAAACAAATGAAAATATGCTTTGTTGTTAGTAAAGGGCATAATATAGTGTACTTGACTACCTTTTTAACTAATATCTTCTGGGAGTAAATTTATCTGAGAGTTATTCTATTGTTCGAATTTAGACAGCGTTTCTATAACATATGCGCTTATTTTAACTCCGTAATTATTCAGGATTTTATTTTATGAACGGCTTCACAAGTTTTAAAACGAGCTTTCATATTATAAGCGTTTCGTTTGATTTTCTTACTAAAATACTTTCTGCCTCGCCTTTGCTTCCATCTAACGCATTCTTCTAAACGTGTTCGTCTATTTAGTTACAATAGTGGCCCAAAAGATGTCACCGCGCTACCATGAGCGACGTTTGAGAAGTCCCATGTTCAAAGCCCCGGGAGTGACCAACCTGCCGAAACTATTTTTCTATTCGTAGAACAGTTCTTCTGCCTTTTTCTCGTTAATCGAGATAATCATTTGTAGTAATCCCTCCTTTACATAATTTATATTTGCAGGTACAATGACAATAAAGGAATACAAACAACGTAATAGTCATATTTTAAGAGTTAGCCTAAGCTTGGTTTTTAGCCCACACTCCATACATACACACATGCGCGCGCGCACACCCATACGGAACCACATGGTTGTTTTTCACCCACACCAGAGGATTTAAAAACAAATATTTCCAGGGAAGTTTAGCTAGCAAATTTTCGGGTGAAACGCTCCACCTCTACATACCGTGTATGCACCTGGTAAAGAACTGCGAAAGGACGAACTAATGAGCTATTAGGCAAATCCTTTGAAACTGTCGCGGTAACCTTTGATATATGCTCCACTTTGCATCAGGTTTGATGGCGTTGGTGATGCCCCTACCTCAACTGCTGCAGTGAGAGACAATTAACTCAATTAACTCAAGTTGCTGAATTAGTTTTAATATTTGTTAAAAGTTTTTTAAATAGAACCATAAATAGACTTAACCACTGTTGATTTTAAAGATATTCATTCCTTTAAGAATCGAAGCTTAAACTGTGGTAAATTGCAGAAGGTTTACCCAGCAAGTAGCCTAGCGTTAAATGTTTGGCTATTGTGCGTCACTGAGCGCTAATTCTACACCAAAATTAAATGTGTCTAAAATCAGTTCCAGCGAAACAATAACCACTAGTTAAGATGTATGCTCTTCTTGGAAATTCACTAGCAAATGTCTGAATCTTGTGTCCACGCTGTGTTAGCTCGATTTTAAGACCTAAGAAGGTTCCCAGAACCCACACGGGTTCACTACCTGGTTGTTCATACTAATGATTTCTCTCAATGACCTATTTTTCAATGTACTAACTCTAGACTCTTGCATCTTATATTGATTCTACTTATATACATTATTCATTGTGATTATTTCTTTAACAATTATTTTCTTTAATTAATAATTAATTTCTTCTTGTCTGTAATTTTATGTTATCATATATATTGGAGCAAGTCGCGCATTTTAATTACGTCAGTTGGTTTTTCAGTTTTTACCACTACATGTGAAACATTTTAATGATATGAAACTATAATGAGAGCTTAGCAAAATAAAATCCGATGAGAAACATAACTAATTAACAATTAGACAGTAGCAGTTGTTCCAGATGCTAACGAATCATGGGTATTAAAGAAAAATAAAGACAAAGTAGTTTCTGCAGCGATGTTATATTTTAAAAATGTCATAGTGCATATTAAAATATCTAATTACAAAAACAACATACGACAGGAACTGAACTTTTGCAATTTAGAGAATAAAATTTAGGAACATAACTTACTGAAGACAAGGTTTGCATGCACAAGATGTTAACTGCATTCACACGAGTTTCTTTATCCACTGTCATTTATTTTTATGTGCCTTCGACAAACTATTTTTACAAAAGCTTATTTTTCTAGTTACTTTATGTTAATCCAGATAAACGTACCAACAGCACGTGGTGTTCCCAAGCGGTCACCCATCCAAGTAGTGACCACGCCCAATGCTGCTTAACTTCGGTGATCGGACCAGAACATGCTATGGCCGTTGGCTTTCATTGGCTATATTACCGTTTTATTCCTTAGATTGTTCTAGATAGTTCTGAAGCGCGCATGTGCAAGTTAATAATATAACTATCTGAATTACTCTCACGGGGCGATAATCGTTTTAAAACTTTTAAATAGTTACAACAAAGCTTTCTCTAATCGTAAATTGTAACAGAAAATATGTACCGAGGAAAACATTGATATGAGTTTTAGTTTACAGCTTTGGCAATAAATTAATTCTCTCTTTCCGGAAGAATGGAGTTAGGCAAATTGTATCCGGCGGTCTCTGCTTCCGTCCACGGAAATTGTCCACTGATACATATTTGTCGGATAATGTGTGCTGTATAACTGGCCAGTGCCTCTTTCTCATTGATAATTGTGAAAAATGGTTTTGAGTATCAGCCCAGCAGTTATATCAAGTGGAAGACAGTCCTTTCTTATCACTCAGGAGATTTTCAAGTTCCTTTCAAGTTTGGGTATAATATTTAAAGAGATCTCAAATCACTCCCGGACTGATGTGAAATTCTTTGTAATTTTCTATCGAAAAGAGTTGCTAGGCAAATATGTTAACAATGCTTTTAAAATTGCTACTATTCTGTACAATATTATCTGACAAATGATCCTGTTAATGCTTATATAGCTTTGTAAGTGATCTATAACACCTTTTGTGGCAAATCATTGCTAATTACACTTGATGCCTGTGTGAAAGCTACTTAAATGTATATCTATAGAACAATTTTGACACAAAATGACGTTAATTGCTAGTTATATAACTAAATTATAATATAACTAAACAGTAAAACTTGGCAGAAAAAGTCTGTTGAAAGTTTGAAAGAAAGTTCAATTTATATCTGTAAATATACATTATGTAAGTTTTATAATTACAGGGAATTTTTCATTATTGTTCCATTAACCTTTTTTTTTTTTTTTTTTTTTTTTTGTGCCTGTAAATGTGTTTTATGTGATGCTATTATTGACATGATTGTACTTTTCAATTGACATGTTCAATGTTCACCAGTCTTCATATTTACTTGTAAACTCGCTGAACGCAATCCAGTCTAATCTAATTACATCTTGGAACTAATTTACCATTCACTTGCACCGTGTATTTAAAATTCAGACCTGACATTTGTTCCTCTGTAATCTACCATGCATTTCGTCCATAAACTCTATATCTAGATTCCACCAGATATACATGTTTTGATGCCCCCATAAAAGGAAACATTTTAAAATTGAAGATACCTCTAGATTTCATCTTCGCACCTCACACTGTCCCTTAAATTGAACTTGAAATATTGATTTTCTCAAAAATGTCTAATGACTTTGATTGAATTACCATATTTTTGCACAACTGGCAAACTATTCGTATAAAAATGTAAAACCTTACTGCACAAAATATATCTGCGTGCGTGCTTGTATGAGTTTGTGTGTCTATTTATACTTTTCCGAGATATTCCTTGTTGGTGTTCATTTTTAAGAATGGTTTTTATCATGCTTTTATCAAATGGGAGGTCGCCATTCCTCTCTCCCCCGTCTCTATCTTTTTTCCATGCGAAGACAATGGAATACATTACATAGCCACCAGCGTTAAAACATTTGACTGTCGCTCAAAGCCTATTGCATATTTATAATAGCAAAACAGTATGAAAGCTAAGAATTTTATTTGTGGCACTTTTTGCTATTAGTCGTTCAACAGGTAATCAGCATTTTGAGGGCTTTAATCAAAAGCAGGTCAGAAGAGATGGATAGTGAACGCAGATTTCGTTGATGGAAAGTTATACCTTCATTGTGTAGTTATGCGGCTTGATAGCTTCACATTACGATGTTAAACCAAGTTATATCGTGACTCCACAAGAATGTACAGACGATGCTGCCCCCTACAAACCCCTGTGTGAATTCCTAACCTCCAGCTGACTGGAAATTCTCTTCCCACTGCCAATGGTATTACGCTAATGAATTCCTTCACGTCCTTATTCTCTTAACTCAGAGATGAAACTAAGGAAAAGGAACCTGATTAATATTTAATTCTATACAAATGATGTGATTATACAGCATATTGAAAAACATCTACAAAGAGCTGTGTTTAAATTACGTGTAATGAGTAAATAATGTAATTTAAGAATAGCGCAAAAGGAAACTAAAATAATGGCATAATGCGATATCAACGTAGATCGAGATAATGAGATAATAAATTCCCAGAAGATTGTGGAACAATAAATTAAGGTACAGATCATATTATGCAGAAAATAACAGTTTTGTAAAACAGCAGCACTGCCAACTTTATTATACGGAAAGGTGTCGGTTCGTAAAACTGAGAAACAGAAATTGGATACAAAGTGCTGAAATTAGGTTTTTGAGGAATGCAAAAGTGTACGAAGGCCATTCGGAAACTAACCTCCGTCGTCAGGTAGTGCGGGAAGTGGTGGAGATAGTGTCCCTAGTTTTTTATGCCGTAAATTTCTAGCCCTGCTAACGAGAACGTGACATAACCTTAAACTTCTTAAAGCTTCGCGCCGAGTGATCATCACTTCATGAACTGTCTTAAAGCTTTCTTTGTACGTTTTTAAAGACCTCCTATAACCAGACTTGTACTTTAAGTAAAATCCTTTATGTACTAATTATGGAAATATACGTTCGAAAAATGGTGGACGTACATATGTAACCTAAAATACGTACATATTACAACCTATTTTTACCTTTCATTTTTCAATTTCATTTGGTAATAAGGAGACCTTTATTTTGATTTGTGATAGAACCTAGTACAAAATTTATGACTTTTAGGGACTAAAAGTTCGAGGTATACTTATACCACCATGCACCTGGCATTTAGCGGGATTTCATTTTGTAGTATTATGATAAGCAAATTCGTACCAGCGCAGTTGGTCACATGCTGAATAATTACGCTACTCACCTAGCATCTGGTAAAGTTTCTAGTGCGCACAATGTCTAAATATAACGAGATATGATGTTCTAACGGTGGTAATAGCCTCAAACTGTTGAAGTTTGTTCTTGTAAGCTAATTGAATTAGACACTGTCCGTCCATAGATATACAATAGTTGAATAGCTATCATCAAATACACAGAATAATTAATACTAGATTTAGCTTTCGGCCATTGATTTGATGGGATTGGCTCCGCACAATGCCAAGGAACATCATAGCAGAATCAGCCAAGTTCGTTGTGTATTGTGTAAACTGTCTTGAGGAACAATACTATCTTGACAGCTTCCCTCCAGCGTGTATGGCTCAGATTTCACTTCGGGGTGCCTCTTGGATCGACATAACCAAGTAATTCTATTTTACGCACTTAAATTGTGTCTGGTTTTTACTTTCTCTACTGCATACTTAAGTAGAGGAAATATTGTATTCTACCCAATGCAAAAAAAGAGGATTATGAAAATAATTTTAAAAAAGTAACGTTTGTTAAACAGTAATCTTGGGAATTTAAGGATTCTACATAAAAATGTTATTTTAAGGAAAAAGAATCCCCTCTCGCAACCCACCCTTTAATTGAAAAATTTTCGAAAATAGTTATTTTCCCTCAAAATGGATCTAATAATTTTCATAACAAATAAAATATACATCCTGATTTTTTTTTTTAAATTGCCTCTAAAGTGCTCATTATAATGAATGACCTACATAATAATAAATTATAAAAGATGGACAAAATCTTACTACGGAAAAGTTACTCTAAAAACACAGAACATAGAGATACAGTATTTGGCAGAGTAGCCAATTCCCAGGTATTCGTTGTCATTGTTTGTATTGTAAAATCTTTTGTTTATCGATTGTTTATCTCGTTAATATGTAGTTAAATGAATATTTTCTATGAATAAAAAATGTGTGGCTATACTACTTACATTATAATAAGTAAAAGAATTATTGTATTCCACTCAAAAAATTGAATATCAAGATTGCATGAGGAGTATACATGGTTTGTGGCTTCAAAATTAAATAAAAATGATTAAAAGTTCTACCACGCGTGTGCATAAGTGTCTGTGAATAGCATAATTCAGAAACAAAATATTGCATAATAGCGTAGGTTTGATTTTAGTTTGGCATCTTTTAGGGAAAGCAACTTCGTTATATTCCTATGACTGTTATTAAACTAGAATATACTTAAGATATTTGTGGGGTAAACTGTGTTTTCTACGATACCTTTAAATCGTAATAAACAAATCGCAGATTTCGTTCAAACGCACAATCTGTGCGAAATACATTTCTTTTTTGTGGCATTAGCCGTTTCTGAGATATTCTTTATCCTCGAATTGTCTAATACGTTTCTCGTGGTTTTGCGAAGAGAGTAGACTATCAAAAGCATTAAATAGAACCATCTTTGAAGATATGATATTTCTTAGACAGGTTCCTCAAATCATTTTGTCATGTGACCTGAATACAAACTGGTGGTGGTTTCCGTTTATGATTTGGGGTAAAATAATGGCAAAGAGGGAATCAGATGCTCCATTTGAGGGATGATGAAGTAAACACTAATAACTCCATCGCCATGGGGCAATAAATAAACATGGAGACAAACTCCCCTCCCACAAAAGGCTCATCACTGTCAAATGTAGTCCGCCTATCCGATGTTGCATGTGTAAACAAGAACGAATCGCCTGCCTGCCTGCCTGCCTGCCTGCCTGCTATCTGTTTTATAACGGTTTTATTTACTCACTCATAAACCGTCTCTTTTCTCTTTAGCAATGCCGACGCTGTTTCCTAGCCTCTATGATTTTTGTTACCCTCTTTTTACTGCTGGTATTTCAAGTAGTCGTGGTTTTATTTGTTAGGGATTGGATAACTGATGTTTCATTGCGCTGTTCTGATGCTGCTTGTGTTTAGGCTTCATGTAATATGAGTATTAGCTTGTGTGGATAACTCTTAACGCCGAATTTGACTAACATTTAAGCCTACTATATTCTCCTATTCCCATTGTACCTATAACGAAATATATAAGACCAGTTCTGGAAACGTTTATCTCGATTAACATGAAGTGGATAAAAGAATAAACGTTTTAGGAGTATTTTCTACAAGAAAGAGTGAGTAGAGAAGGTCATATGAGTGCACGCATCTTTTTTGTTTTTCTGTCTGGCATTGTTACCTTTTCGTTGTTTTCCTTGGTGCAGTTCTTTCTGGGATTTAGATTTCCATTTTCTTCAGTATAAGATCTAACTTATTGGTTTCCTTGTCTACTTGTTTTGCTTCCTTTACAAGACTTTCTTCTGCGCCGTTTCTTCAGAGTAATATTTATCCTTTCCTTTCCTTTTATTCTTTTCACATTGTTTTTATTTTTAAGCTACATTTTCCCATATTGTATCCGGTTCTGCTGCAATCCTTTGCGCTTTATGTTTCCTTTCTTTACGTATCCTGTTGTTTTGGTCTCATGCAATTTCTTACCCTTCTTCTTCCAGCAGTAGAATACGCTTATATCTTATTTTTTCAAATGTTTACTTTCTCTACTGCTTTCTTATACTAAGTAGGCGAAGTATTCTATTTTACGCAACAATTTGATAAGATTTTTCAGAAATACAGTTTTAGGCTATAAGAATAAACAAAGGAACTGTGTGCGTATGCGCGCGTGCGTGTGTGCGCGCGTGCGTGTGCGTGTGTGTGTGCGCGCGTGCGTGTCTACGTATATACAGTTAAACTTGAAACCGTACAGTCTTGGTATTTAATTTCAATATATTCCCAGAATCCATTCAGAGAATTACTTCACCCTAAACTACCCTTTACATAGGAAAATTATTGTTAGGTTTAATTTCCTCAACATTAGGGCTTAACGATTTTGATTAAGATCAATTAAAATATAATATTTCAAAAGTATTTGCATAATGAATACATTATGAATTTTCTGATCCCCATTCCAAAATATTTCTCTGTAAATCTAACCCCATTCTTCTAATATGGCCGTATCAACTCTCAGCTGTTTATATCTTACATAGTCTAACATTGTTCTTATTATTCATTTTTCCTCTTATAATATTATTTCTTAGTTTCCCCAAACTTAGTATAGATGTCGCTGGCCTCAGAAAATCCATTTTAGTTCTAAATTTTTGTTAAATTTGCGTATTTCAGTTCTATATGTGACAATAGTTTTTAGTATTGCATTATATATTTGCAACTATTTATTCTTAGGCACATGTCTCTTCCACAGGGTACTATTCAGCATTGTTGTTATAATTTAATTATAGTAAGTACAGATGCGTAACCTGTGATCTGAAGGAAAAGCAGAAGATCGAAGGTGTGGGTAAATTTTCCGTCAAGCATGCAAGTGTGCTAGCCCTTGGGCTACCTTATAATCATCACAGATGAGCACAAAAATGCAAAATGTTGATAAAGGTAGATAGACGATTGGACTGAGAGGCATGTTCGTTCACTCTTTCCTAACTACCCCAATTGGGAACCGAGCTATAGTTAACCCACCCTCTGCCCAAGGGTATAATCTTGCTTAATTGCTGAAGCCTGTAACTTTTAACGTTTGCGTACTATCTTTGCCCCAACTCCCACAAAAGCTTAAAGCGTCCCCCATTTCCCTCACCCTAACCTAGTTCCCAGTAGTTTACTTTTAAAATGTTGAAGAATGTAGCTTCATTCCATTAGAGGATTTGTAGGCCCCAAATAGCTGGTTTAAGGGCAGCAACAGTGTGAAGAGTTGGAATTAAGGTAGCTTTTGTTTCAGGTTTGTTAAGAATTGCAGCGCTCTTGCGGTAGACCGCGCCACTAATTGAGCGAATGCTCCTGAGGGGAAGTTGAGGGATGAGAGAACCAGGTCGAGGTAGTTTGCACTCCTCCAGCAGAAGGGTTAACATCCCTCCCTTTGTTTCACCTCTCACCATTGTCGCGCTTTCTTGATTTCAAAGGATGGCGGGCAAATTAATCATTCTCAGTACAAACCATCATGAAAGAAGGACGTAACGGTTTAAACATGCCCTTAATTGCTCTCGCTCCTTGTCCGATTTGATGCCCTTCAGTTCACCCCAGTTTACGTTCCCCTTGGAGAAATTTCACAGGACCCCTTTTAGTTCCTTCCACAGCTCAAACAATACCAACCACATACAATCTTTAGCTATTATTATCGGTTACACAATTAGTAATTTATGCAACATAAAATTAATAGCTGGTTTTTACCTTAATATGCTATTGTGTTTCAAAATTTGATAGCTTACGGGGCGGTGAAATGTTAAAGTTTATATACACATCAAGCAGGCACTCGAGGTCTAAGTGTATACATTCTAATAAATTGTATCTCAATATGCATCAATTTGGGTCCGCCAGCTGTTTATATTTTCTCAACTATTTATAAGTAGAGCAAATATTCTTTCCAACCAAAAATTCCGTGTCGAGATTTCACCGGAAATATGTTTTGAGGCTCCCTGAATCCAAAAAAGGCAGTTCTAGAAAAAGGTCCGTGTGTGTGCGGGGGCGTGCGTGCGTATATCCGTGCGTATGTGCGTGCGTGTGTGTATGCGTGCGTATATCCGTGCGTGTGTGCGTGCGTATGTCCGTGCGTATGTGCGTGTGTGTGGGCGTCCGTATGTGCGTGCGTGCATGAGCGCTTGTATAATGTCCTTCAAGGATGATTTTGAAGAAAATAGTCGTGTTGCAGTTTAATTCTATTGAATGTAAAATTGAAATGAAGTTATAAACTTAATGAATAAGCTTATGTCTTGAAATCATAATGAAAGGGTTCAAATTACTTATTAAATTTATTTACTTAAGATAGCCTGTAAAAGAAAATTTTAAATTCTAATGACAAAGGCAAAAATCTTTCTCTACCGTAAACTACCCTTTATATGGAGCATTTTTCGAAAATTCGATTTTCTGAAAAATGTTCTAATGATTTTGATTAGAATGCCATATGTTTGAGATTTTTATGACAAATGAAAACTATACTTTCAATTTTCTGGCTAATTGACTATCGCTCAAAGTCTACTGTATTTCAATATTCTTTGTAACTACAAGAAGATATAATAATTTCTGCAATTGTTTATCTCAACTAACACGACATCTACATTTTTTAAAGATTTGGTCTATCTCTAGCAGTTTACCAGTTATGCAAAAGTCGTCCAGAGTAAATACGACTACAGGGGCTATAGCCAGAAAATTCCAGATATACATTTCATTTGTCATAAAATATCTCAAACATATGACATTTTAATCAAAATCATTCGAGCATTTTTAAGAAAATCGAAATTTTAGAAAAATCTTCCATATAAAGCGTAGTTTAGAGTAGAGCAATTTTCTTCAAAATCTTCAAAATCTTGCAAGACATTAAACTTAAATACTAACTTTGGTTTTTAACAGATTTTTCGTTTTTGAGTTATGCTGTCCACAGATTGACACACACACACACACACACACACACACACACACACACACACACACACACACACACACACACACACACTGACCTTTTTCTAAAAACGCTTTTTTGGATTAAAGGGGCCTCAAAACATATATTTTCGGTGAAATCTCGACATCGAATTTTTACGTATTAGAGGAAGTAGTAACAATGAATATCTCGGAAGTACTAAATTCTAGAAAAAATATATTTTATGTAAGTTGTGTTTTAATGAGATCTAAATTTTTATTAGTAATATTCTGTGTATCTTTTTCGTTTAGCCTTCATGCAGAAAGCCACATGAAGATGATCTACATTTTATTTTAATGTTCTTTCAGTTAGCATAAAGTAAGGTAGATACAGGAATCATTTTTCTTTTTCGGAGAGAAAAAACTGGGTTGTTAACAGATTTGCCTGAACGTTGTGATGATGGCAGAATTGCTAATAGAGCAGCTGTAACACTTCGTGAATATGACAGGCAATGAGGTTCTGGTCTCTGAAGCAAAATCAATACACAGTCCTTCTTGGTTTCCCTTTAAACCGTGCGATGAGCTTGTTTTAAAAATAATTCATAGGTCCTTGGCGGTTACACGCTAACTCTTGACTCCTCGGCGCTGGTCTTTTAAGCAGATGACCGGGGACCATTTCTCATGTGCCGGATGCTCCGTGGTCAGCTATTCTCTGAACTTCGTGTGATTTGCGACCTTATTCCTTTTTTATGAAAAAGGGAGAAAGCAGGTTAATGCCTTACAGTAGTGGCTGTAACTTACAAAACAAACAGCTCGTATTTTACTACGTTTTTAACTCATAACCTCACTGCGTAGCCTTTTAGGTTCAGCCTTTTCAACTTTCAGCTGAAGAAATTTTTAGCTGCCAAATAACGTCTGCAAAAGCTTCATTAAATGATGTGACAGATCCCACTTCTGACACCAGTGAGAGAATTGACTAGTTCAGTTACTTTTAATGTTACGTTAATTCTGTTCTGAATCACATAAACAGCTTATTTTTTTGTTCTTAACACAATTCGTCATTCTTGCAACTTACTTGGATTTTGATAGTGACGTCATAATTAACATAACTACTCGAGTTATTTATAACTAAAAGCAGAAAAAATATTTATTTACGTCATAATGCATACATCGTTCTCTTCCAGTTATATGACTGTTTTAATTAGAGCCCAAGATACTGCAGTTTCTCAGTTTTTTATTAGAGAAAATATACATTTTTTTGCTGAGTAGCGTTTAAAAACGAATTGGCAAACTTCAGATTGGCAATATTACTTGTCGAAGCAATTTATTTGTGCCCCATAATGAAGTATGTAATATGTTTGTCATGAGCTGGATTAACATAAATGCATATCGAACAAGGGCATAGTGATTTATTGCTATATTATATCAGTATTTTCTCCTCTCATCATTTTAGCGCCCCACGTTTAATGACATTTTAATTTGTAAAGCGACACAATGGGACACAAATGTTTTCTAGACCAATGCTCTTGTTTCCCTGTGTTAGTGTTCAATCAACTAAATTGATTAACAGTTTAACTATTAGTTTCAGGTTATACAATAATGGTTTTAGTGAAATTCTAGGAAATATATAACTACGCTGCAGAACAATTTTTATTTGTTCTGTCGCGTATCTAGTTACAGAAGGTATTGCATTCCACCAAAAACTCATCGAAAATGTTTGGAAGCCACGTGAATCCGACCTTTAAATAAGGAACATTTAGAAATAGGCATTTTTTTCTAACAGCATATATGTTGCAGGGTTTGTGAAGGCATAACAATTCAATTATTTAAGAACAAAATTAACATCAATATGTTACTAATGCTAACCGCCGCCACCACCGCCACCGCCACCGCCGCCGCCGCCGCTGCCGCCACCGCCACCACCACCGCCGCCGCCGCCACCACCACCACCGCTCTTGTGGCAAATGACAACGACATAGGCGACAATGACGTAGCACGGATTCTTCTCGAAATTCGCCTTTTCTTGAACATCTCAAAAAAAGCTGACAGAAGAAAGTTTGCGTATTTAACATCCTCCAAGAATGCGACACGAAGATTTTGAAGAAAATTATTCCACGCTACCCTTTACACGGAAAACTTTTCTAAACTTTTTATTTTCTCGAAAGTGCTTCTAAACTTAGATTAAAGTGACATATATTTAAGATACTTTTATGACAAATTACATGTATATCTTGTGTTTTCCGGCTGTAGCCCATGTAGTCCTATTTACTCTGGATGACTTTTGCATAGCTGGTAAACCGTAAGAGATAAACCAAATCTTACTGTACAAAAATGTAGATGTTTTTCGAAGGTATTCCTTGTTATTTGTGTGAGTTTTGGAGAACTTAAACTTTCATTAGCCGGGCAAAGAGAGCGGAAGTTGAAAGCTTTAAAATATTTGACTATCGCTCAAAGCCTACTGAATTCCCGTACTCCCCTTGTACCTACATGGAAATAAGCAATAAGATAATTACTGCCAATGTTTATCTCAACTAACACGAAGAAGATATAGGAATAAGAGTTTGTAAGAATGGTTAGTACAAGAGTAGAGAAAGTCATGTGAGTGGAACACATCATTTCTATGTTATAATCTCTTAATATCTTTGTCAATTTGGTTATATTATTGGAAGTTGTCATCTTTATAAACTAAAAGTAACTCGTCATCCGCAAATAAAGCAGTTAAAAGAATATTTATCCAGGAAAATCGTTTCAAATGGGACCCCTTCGAGCTAGAAAACATAACCTCCACATAGGCGAGTTCCCCTTCATTCATTCAGCTTAGGTTGGCAGTACCTACAGAAACTAAAAATGAAGAGCCTTCAGCTATCTCACAAAACAAAGATTTGACATAAAGAAAGCATGTGTTATGTAACCTTACCCTATATTATTCCTTTTGTTTCACAAGATGTTTCCTGTGCTGTAATATTCATTGAGGTTGCTGGGAATAAAAACAGTAGAATAGGTTGAACAAGCAAGCAAGCCGTCTGTTTGCAGGTTAACAATAAAGACATGTCGGAAGGAAGGAAGGTACCTAATCCAACCGCTGTACTACTGCTAATGAGGCAGCACCGTGCCACATTTTGATTAATGGTGCTACGATTGGTTCCCTTCCTAACCAGCTCCAGGTGGAAACTTTGTGTTGCAGGAAGCTCGTGTACCTACGCCCTTCCTCAACACTGATCCATTCACAGACATTTACAACAGATTCTCACTAACAAAGTCTGATGTGTTGTATTTACACAACCTTCCTGCAAATATCATTACAAAACTTTATCCTTCTACTCACTTTTTTGCTCCAATTTATATACCATCTTGTTTTTCACCAAGCTTCTTGGTCCAAGACAAATGACAGTTCACGTAGCAAGCGTGAGAAATAAGCATGGCGGAGGCAAACATTAATTTAGCGATTGCTGTATTAAGTATAGTTTTGGAACATATTTCCACGAGTCTGTCTTAGTAGGAAGAAAATATGAGTTAGAAGTGAACGACGTTGTCATGGTTACAGAGAAGAGAACAGAACAGGGCACGCGCAAACTATATTGGGTCTACTACAAAATGAATTGAGGTTAGAGGACCCGGAAAACTATCGCCATTTTCTACTAATTGACGAAGAATTATTTCTCAAGCTTTTACATCGTGACGCAGACAAAATTACACACCAAGACACAAATATGAGAAGCAGGAAATAGATAGGAACAATTGTAATGGTTTTAATCTTAGTATGAATGAACTCATTTCATAAAATAAAATTTAAACATACTGTCAACTGGATTTCTTATTTACCGCGAGATGTCACTAATATCGAAAAAGATGTTAAACCTTTATTTTACCTCACTTTCACAAGAACAAAAGTTTGATGCACTATTTAAATTGTGATAAATTAATTCAGGTTACAAAAGTATAGTAATTCGTATATTATTGCCATTCAAAGTTTCTTCGGTCTTTGTAGCAACGTACGTATAAATCTTTTCCTTATAATTTGACACAACATTGCACGTTATTTTAAATATCTTCTAAATTCACATATTTCGCTAAAGATAGAGAATTGAAGCACGATTATCCAGTTATGCTTTTTGACAAAATATATATTATTTACTGCTAGTGCATATCTGCTGCATGAATAAAATCAAACGTAAATATTTAAAACATCAAAAGGAAATAAAGATAAAATTGTTAGTAAATATGATTATGTTCCGTATTTTGCAATAAAAACTATGAGAAATTTGAAGATTTAGTACAGTTCATGCATATATGTGTAGTACAATGAAGAAGTTTCGAATTTGAAGCGGAAGTGGATTAAAAAATCTGTGTTGCATTCACACGACTTCCCTCTACTCCTGTAGTGACCATTCTTACAAACACTTATACCTATAGCTTCTTCATGTTAGTTGAGATAAACATTGCAGAAATTATTTTATTGTTTATCTTCTTGTAGATACAGGGAAAATATGGAAATACAGTAGACTTTGAGCGATAGTCAAAACTTTTAAAACCTTTGAGATACCGTTCTCTTTGCACACTTAACATATAAAAAAATCAACAACAATGTTCCATTTCACGAAAGTTACGTTTTCCGAAACTCACACACATAAGAAGGAATATCTCCGAAATGGTTCACCCTACAAGAAAATTTATTGAGACATAAATTGTGTATTTTAGCAACATCTACATTTTTTGTATAGTATGATTTGGTCTATCTAACGGTTTACCAGTTATACAAAAGTCGTCCAGAGTAAATACGACTACAGGGGCTATAGCCAGAAAATTCAAAATATACATTTCATTTTTTATAAGAATATCTCAAACATGTGACATTTTAATCAAAATCGTTTCAACCATTTTCAAGAAAATCAAAATTTTCGAAAAATTTTCCATGTAAAGGGTAGTTTAGGGTGGGGCTATTTTCTTCAAAATCTTCGTGTCGCATCCTTGAAAGACATTAAACTTAAATACCAACTTTGGTTTTTAAGCTACTTTTGGTTTTAGAGTTATGCTGTCCACGGACCTTTTTCTAAAAATGCTTTCTTTGGAGAGAAAGTAGAGAAAGTAAAGAAACTCCCGCTTTCATTGTTACCATTCTTTACAAAATAAGCATTCTAACCAAGATTTACTTTTGTTGACGTTAACGATAATGAAAACAAGCACGAGGGGAACAATTAACAAGTAGAAGACGTTGTGAATTAAACCATTGTGGTTCATGAGGAGATTAAGATGACGTAATCCCCGTGGCTGTCGAGGACTCACGTTAAAAAGACAATCTGAGGTGAGAAGTTCGTTACCTCCCACAAGCTAGGACTAAGTTACAACACCTGCTGCGGTTCAACTTGGGTTAAACTCGGGGGGCGGGGGGGGGGGGGGGTTCCTCGCTCCAAACTCCTGCGCCCAAAAAGGCCCTTTTGTGTCTCGAGTCTGGTTGTATTTCGGAAGGTGGAAGCATGTTGCATATCATCTCAGGTGTTACAAACAGCAGGTGGCATTCTGTTGAAACTCCTTCCTTTTATACTTCCGCAGCCTTTACCACGCCCGCCCGCCCGCCGTCTTTTCAAAGTTACTACTGCGTCTTGTGACTGCGATTTAACACCACTAATGTTGGCTTCCGAGGCTTATAATAATGTGGGCAAAAATCCCTGTAGCTTATGTGCAACAAAGGGTTCCGCATCTTGCTGTGTTTAGCTTTCAGTTCCGCATTGGAGTCGTTTCTTAAAGGATGCATTAATATCAATCAAACTTGTGATGGAAAATTATATTTGACTGGGGAAACAGCTTCAGTTATCGCTACCAGACAAAAATGTATATATCCCGTATGGTTCCTTACAAGGGAAGTAACCCAATTAGCGGGCTCAAATTTTGTTACCAAAGAAGTGTGAGTGCGCAGACTTAAACGGCGTTTCTTGACGTTAATCTGAAACTCAGCTTCCTCTACCATTTTCTTCCATAGTACATGGTTATATAAATAATATGGGAATACAGTTATTGTTCCTTTAACTGCAGAGGTCATATCGGCGGCCTTGCATATTGCAATATTCTTTGAATTCACACTTTCATTCATACTTCCAGACTCAGGGAAGGATGAGGAATAATCCTAGCTGGAGAAAAATTCCTAAACCCCTGCCGGGAATCGAACCCGGGACCCCTAGCACACCAACTGCGACACAGTAGGCTTTGTGCGATAGTCAAATCTTTTAAACCTTTCAAATTCCGTTTGCTTTGCACGGTTAACAGAAAAAATGAGAAAACGATGTTTAATTTGACAAAAGTATATTTGTTCCAAAACGCACATTTAACAAGGAATGTCTCAGAAATACATCACTCTACATAAATTGTGTGTTTTAGCAAGATCTACATTTTTTTAATAGTAAGATTTGGTCCATCTCTTACGGTTTACCAGTTAACTAAAAGTCATCGAGAGTAAATAGAACTACATAGCTATAACCAGAAAATTCAAGCTATACATTTAATTTGTCATAAAAATATCTCAAACATGTGGCACTTTAATCAAAATCACTAGTCATTCTTAAGAAAATCAAAATTTTCGAAAAATTTTCCATGTTAAGCATCTAAGATGCCTCCAGATATACATTTCATTTGGCATGAAAACATATTACTCCTTGAATTTTAATTAAAATCGTTAGCCTTTTTTATAAATTCAAAATTTTGGGGAAATGTTTCCATGTAAAGGTAGTCTGAAATAGGGGGGGGGGGGGGTGGAGGGGAGGATTCTCTGGAAAATCTTTGTGTCGCAATCGTAGAGGGTAATGAAATTGAAAATTATGCTGAAAATTTAAACAGTTTAGCAATCTCTGATAATTTTTCTCAACGAATAGTGAGAGAAAGCATAGAACTATTTAAAGAAAAGAGCAGTCTGAACCGTGACACAGGTAAAGCACTCAACACGATATGGAAGACCGTAACTTCTTATTGGAGGAGAAGGAACCAATAGGAGTACGAGTGGGACGGGACAACGAGGCCAGTCAGAGTAGGCAGTGACTAATTGGAGGGATATTTTGCAGTCGTCCATTGAAGAAGGCGAACATAGTTTTGTGGCGATACGTCGGAATAATTTTTGGTTTCTTAAAAAGCCATGAAGACGTGGCCCATACCAAAAAGTAATTATAAGTTTGGTATTTATCCAATTTTTCGTTTTTTAAGATGTGTTGTTCGTAGACAAGGGACGATGCTGAGGATGGATTATTTTGGAACACCCAGTAGTAGTTTGTTGCAGCTTTCACTAACGAGAAATGGGCTTCTGGCATGTCATGTGGCACAGGCCCTTTTCCTAAGCACTCAATGCTCCATAAGGTACTCAATGGAGCCTCCGCTGTTTCTTCGTATCTCTGCGTGCCTCGTTTGGCGTTCACTGTCCCGGTAAATCCATAGGAATTCTGTTCCAAAACGCACGCTCGTCTTCAGTTGTTTGCTGCTTCTGGTAGAGAGATGCTGGGTTGGCATCCTCTATCTTACCAAGAGAAGTTTCAGCTCCCCCCCCCCCCAACCCCCCTCCCCTTGCTATCTGTAAAGGGTTATGCCTTTGAACTGCTCGTCAGAAGTTTATTGAGAAAACACTTCTACGTTTTCTGTTTCTCCTGCTCTTGCTAAACTGTTTCCGGTTCTTTTTATTGTTTGTGAGACTGACATACTAATTATTTAGATTACCTCTTACGTGATTGGTCGGTATTCCACCTCCCCACCCCAGAGGTCCTTGGTGCTACTCTCGACTGGAGTTCAAATCTATTCCGCAGAGTCATAGGTGAAATTAATAAATCCTAGATTTTCTATGGACTGTAAATAATGACATTTTTACTTTCCCTACTAAGTAGGGGAAATATTATATTCCACCGAAAAATTCTCTGTCGAGATTTCACCGAGAATTTTGAGGCCCCTGAATCCCAAGCATTTTTAGAAAAAGTGTTTATCTCCACTAACATGAAGATATAGGAATAGTTACTAAAGGAGCAGAGAAAGTTATGTGAGTTCGATTTTTGAGTAATTGCGAGTATATTTTAAATGGTTAATTGGTTTGTCATGAAGGTATGTGGGGTTATATGGCATTTTTGTCAAAATCGTTGAAAACTTTTGAGAAAATTAAGAAAATGTCTACATAAAAGTTAGTTTAGTGATAAAAGATGTTGGTTACAATTGTGGAACCTCTAATTAACAAGACAGTTTAAATAAAACCTCAGACTTCTACGGCCTTTGTCTGTTAATTGTTCCTTGGCTTCTGACCAACAGAATAAGGGCCATACCGGAGGCCAAGAAGGAAGTAAAAGACAGTTTAAAGATTATAAAAGTATTTTTTGGGCAATTTTCGTGTTTTATCCCCCCTTAAGCTCATCGACTGAATGCAGATGCCACCCCCAGCACGCCAGTCCACACAACTGCAGAGATGCGTTTCTTAGACCAGCTGCCAAAAACAAAAGAGTCATTAACAATTACGAAATGAATTGGCTTCAATTGAAGCGACCTTAAGCAACAGTTGGCCGGTTTTCCAGTAGGGATGTGGGTAACCCTGCCACAGCAAAGCTTTATACTCTGTATTTCTATTCCAAAATAACAACCACATAAAAAATACGTTCCCTCTCATTACTGTTGGGACTCATTGTGTTTACTCACGTGACCAGAGCTGTACAGTGCAACAATCAATAAACACAGTTTAGTTAAATTCAAACGCAATTCGAATACTACCACTAATAATTGCTTTGTGACTGAATGTTACTATTGAATGCGGTAAAAACAAATTTATATAGCATTTTAATAAATACAAAGCAACAAGCGATGTGCTCTGACATAGACGGCGCGTCGTATGTTCCTTCTCTGTCACTCTTGTAAACACTGCCTCTCAGCGGTAACGAATGGTGAAATTGTTAATAATAGAATTAATCTGGCATTTAGGGCTTCTATGCACTGCAACGGACGCTGAAAATAAAAGGCATACAACACAATGGCTACAGAACCGTATTTTGAATTATATGAATGAAGCCAACTATAAATATCGCGCTAAATTAAACGTGGGAATGTAAGAAGTAAAATGTATACATGAATTTCATGCTCTCATGCATTTTTCAATATCCATCCGTTTCTATTACTCATTATGCCTCAAGTGTTTTTAATTTCTCTAACCACCTATATAGGGACATCATGAATTGCATTCAATACCAATATTTCAATAGAAATACGTTTTGAATTTAAAAAAATCTGATGTGTTGCACTCACATGACTTTCTCTACTCTTCTACTAACCATTCTTACAAACTCTTATTCTTATGTCGTCTTAGTGTTAGTTGAGATCAACATTTGTACAAATTATCTTATTGCTTATTTCCTTGTAGGTGCAAAGGGAATGTTAGAATACAGTAGGCTTTGTGCAATAGTCAAATGTTTGAGATTCTGTGGTCTTTGCACACTTGACACATAAAAAAAATGAACAGCCATGATCCATTTCACGAAAGTTCTAAGTTTTCCGAAACTCGCACACATAACGAGGAATATCTCCGAAATGATTCACCCTACAAGAAAATTTATTGACACATAAATTGTGTATTTTAGCAAGATCTACATTTTTTGTATAGTATGATTTGGTCTATCTCAAACGGTTTACCAGTTATGCAAAAGTCGTCCAGAGTAAATATGACTACAGGGACTATAGCCAGAAAATTCAAGATATACATTTCATTTGTCATCAAAATATCTCAAACATATGACATTTTAATAAAAATCGTTAGAGCCATTTTCAAGAAAATAAAAATTTTGAAAATTTTTCCATGTAAATGGTAGTTTAGGGTGGGGCTATTTTCTTCAAAATCTTCGTGTCACATCCTTGAAAGATATTAAACTGAAATACCAACTTTGGTTTTAACCGAGTTTTTTAGTTATGCTGTCCACAGACAGAGACACACACACGTACCTTTTTCTAAAAAAAGGTTTGGATAAAGGGGGCCTGAAAACGTCTATTTCCGGTTAAATCTCGACATCGAATTTTTGTGTGTAATACAATACCTCCTTAAAAAGCGAAACGTCGGTTGGTACAAAGATACGACACAAAGATGTTCAAAACAATCCCCCATCGCATACTACCCTTTACATGGAATCTTTTTAAAAATATCGATTTTCTCAAAAATCGCTCAAACGATATTTATTAAAGTACCATATGATTAAGATATTTGTATGACAAATGAAATGCATATCTGGAAATTTCTCGGAAATCCTCTTCATTCTGGATGACTTCAGCATAACTGGTATACTGTAAGAGATAGACAAAATCTTACTACACAAAAGATGCAAATGTTGTGGACAATTTACGTCAAATGCTTTTTTGTGAGATATTTCTTGTTATCTTCTAATTTTGCAAATCAAGTATTGTGCAATACGTTTCTCAAATAGAAGGTTGTTATTCACTTTTTATCTCTTGACCATGCAAAGAGAACTGAATTTCAAAGCCATCACATAGCGACCAGCATTAAAAGATTTGATTATTACTAAAATCCTACTTATTTTCTTTCGATAGTGCCCTAATGAAGCAATGGAACGCATGGGTGCATTAGGATGGCAAAATACACGATGTAATCTAGTTCTCGTTAGATGAGACAAGGTGTTTCAAATTAATATGTTTGCGACACTGACTATAAATAAAAATAAAGATCGAGAAAATTGATCCTGTTTTGAATGTGGGTTTGAAGCTATTAGATTCCTGGTAAAAATGAGTAATGACAGGCTAAATAAACAGTTGTTATATTTTTATATTTTAGCGTAATTGCATTCTAAAAATAATTAGTATATGCTGTGCCATCTATCCGCAGATAATGAAAGTTGAATGGCACCTTAGTGCCATCTGCCCGTCACAGATGTACTTAAGCGACTTAAAATGTAGAAAAAAAAAAATTAATCATCTTGTACAGTAATAGGGAGCTATTTTCCGACTATAATTTTCTTACTTTCCAATTCGTTATCATTTTGTCTAAATCTCGAAAAGTAGAAGCATTCTGCATGTAACTCTTATACAAAAATACAGCCTTAATGATACGTTCGAATTAAAAGTCATGATTCATAAGTAAACTAGAAGGCAAAAAGATATAAAAGACGTTGAGTGTAGCAGTTGACAGAGAAAGGGAGAGAGGGGCGGGGAGGAGGAAGGGGGAGGGACTAAGGAAGATCAGCTTTAATGAGATGAGAGTTCTACTCCGAACGGATAACAACATCCTAATTAGAGGTAATGAGGGCGAACGATAACTTGACTTTTGCACTGGAAACTAAACGCAGTAACGTCGTTGGCACCAAAAACACCAAATGTATGCAAGTTTAATAAGAGGATTAGCATTTCAAAAGAATTAACAGAACTCCTACTTAAATTTATTGATAATATTGTCATACTTTACATTGTATAGAATGATATAATTATTTATGTATCTATACTCCGTGATACAGGAATGATTTAATGAAACAGCGAGTTAGACATTTATAGAATTGATTTTTATTACATGCGTATATCCTTGTAGGTACAATGGAAATAGGGGAACATTAAGAGCTAAACGTAAACAAAAATTTATCCCCGTTCTACCCCTTTATCCCAATCTCAAGCATACCGAAAGGTTGGTAATGCCTATAAAAATATAACTAGCTGTTTAGTTCAGAAAACTGTTTTGGTTATTTGCATTCAGCCGTGGCAATTTTATTGAAAAACGTTGTTTAATGTTAAAGGGGCTGATAGAAATCTATAGATTGAAATTTAGGTTATAAAATGCGCCGTTGTAGGCTTCAGATACAATTGTGAGGTAGTATAGGAAATGTTTGTTTATGTTCACGAGACACGCCACTGTGAAAGTGAAAGTGACACTATGGATCAGTAAGCCTTGTAACGTTGCCATCAATTGTAGTGCTTGAGAAACTAAAATATCTTCGCAGGAAATGGTAGAAAAATGGAAGTTACAAATTGCGTTCAAAAAAGTAGGCAGACCTAAATTAAAGGAGAGGGTTGTAGCCTGGGAGAAAATCCGCAAGGAATTTAATTGCATGCTCGCGTTTCTCCCACGGGCAGCAAGTAGCTATGGCAGTTTTATGCCAACGTAAAACCCCAGGTGCGAAGAACATTTAGAACGGTTTAAAACTGCTGTTGGGTACTACATTAAAACGAAAGTGGACGAAAGTCTGTTATCACTGACAGATACAAGCACACACAAACCAAAATACTATTGTTCTTGGAGCCATTGCTTCGGAAGCAGTAACTTAAGAAATTCCAGCGCTATCATGTGCACTCTCATGACTTTCTCTACTATTGTACGAATTACCTTTACACTCATTCCTCTATCTTCTTCATATTAATACAGACAAGCATTTGCAGAAGTTCCATTGTTGCTAACTTCATTGTTGGTTCAAGAGGAAAACGGGGATACAGTAGGCTTTGAGCGATAGTCAAATCTTTTAAAGCTTTCAAATTCCGTTCTCTTTGCACGGTTAATCTATACAAATGAATAACGATGTTCCATTTAACGAAAGTTTTTCTCCAAACCCGAATAAATAACAAAGAATACCTCCGAAATGGTTCACTCTACAAAAAATGTATTTAAACATAAATTGTGTTTTAACGGGATTTATATTTTTTGTGTGGTAAGTTTTACGGTATAAACAAGCGGTCCAAATAGTTTTGAAGTTTAGCGAACACAAACACGAGCCTGATAATTTAGTTTTACATATTGAAATTGTATAACTTTTCAGACTTTTTATAACCCTGTTTTAATTCTTGCTTTTGCTTCTCTGTTTTGTATATTTATGTATGTTTATTTTCCTTCTTAGTAGTACTTTTATTTCATGTTAAAATTTATCTCTGGCTTTTTTCACGAGTTGTTTTTTAACGGCGCTGATGACCAGGTAGTTGAGTGCCTTTAATCACTGGAGCACTTTTTAAGTAAATCAAAGTTTTAGAAAAATGTTGCATGTAAAAGGCAGCATGAGGGGGAGGGGGAGGGGGAGGGTCTAGAAACGCTTAGTTTGGTATTTAACAAAGTTTTCATTTTTGACTTATGATGTGCACACGCACACACACAAAATGGACGCTTTTTCTTTTACATTCAGGACTTCCCAGAACTTCCGGTGAAATCTTGATATCCAATTTTTGGTTATAATGCAATACTTCGATTGTGCAGAAACTAATAAAAATACCAGTACCGTAAAACATCAGGCTAGCACTAAAAGCATACGTTAGAAACGTTTAGAAAATTAAACATTATTTCCCACCTCCCACTTAACCAGCACAAAAGACATGCAAGAATTAACTTTTTCTCTGAATAAGCTGTCAGTCCTTTTCCAGTCACACTTGCTTGTGACGTTCTTTAATTATGCATTTAATTTCATTCTTCAACACGCCAGAACAGTAAAATACAGTTCCCTCGTGCAAGTTCACAAAGGGACAGATTTTTAAAACAGTAACCACGAAGGAATATATGGTGACCAAACATTAATAAGCTGTTGAGAATTAAATGCGCTTTAATTATGAAAATATTATCGACTATAAGGAGGCAAACAGCTACACAGCCTGCAGAGCGGTTAGGGTTTTCAAGCACGCAATAAATAAAATTGTACGTATAGCGTTTCTTGTGTCCTATATAATCTTGTTTGGAGTTATCTAGCATAAAAATATATTTTATAAATGTTTGCTGTGGTAATATTAACAGAGCCGAACGCTAAAAAAAAAGCAAAAAAATGGTAAAAAAAATTATATTGTGGAATATTTCATGTACTAACTACAGAAAAATTTCTTATTTGTTTGGAACAAATATAACCAACCCTGCAGCGTCATAATTTACGGCTGGGGTTCAAAGAGAGGCGAAGTCCGCGTATAGAGGAAGGAGGTAAACGCAAACTCCCCTCTTTCGCACAGCTGATTTAGATACTTCATCGCAATATAATTTTAACTTTCACGTTATAAATTGGCAGGAGTATCTGCAATAACTGATTAATGATTTGTTTACGATTTACAGGGAATTTAACGAAATCCGATCCTTGCCTTACTGACAAAATTAAATATACACACCGACTAATTTATTTGGAAAATAAATTGGTAATCATTGGTGTGCGTTAATGGGAATTGGACTGGTGGAACCCTCTAAATGATACTGTTGAAATAGACTTCATAATACTTCTAATAACGCATTAGCAGTTTTTTGGGTTTGGTTCGTTTAGATGTATGTCGTTTAATGGCTGGTTTGAATCCAGCATTTATTTGCATCAATAAACCAATGTGACTCAACTTTAGCGTTCTTGTCCCTTTTCACCAACTTGCATTTTAAGCTTTATTGGGGTATTAGCGAGAAATTTTTACTTTATAGAGATTAATAGGAGAGAAGATACATTTATAATCATTCAGATACAAATTACATTAACATTCAGAGTTAAAGTACCGCTAAATTATATTTCTAGGAATTAATTACAAAATTGCAGTATTCAGCGCCGCTAAGCGTTCTAAAAGAGGACTAACACAAACCACTACTCTGTGGTCTGTAACTGCAAGCATTTACAATCAAAAGCACTGGAATTGCATGACTGTAACTGTAATTTTATAAATATACTCTTGTAGTAACGAGTTTCAGCAACAAACCTGCATTTTCAAATAAAAAAGTAAAATTTACATACGCATTTTGCACTATGAAGATAAAGGTGCCTTTTTTCAGTTATCTAAATATCTCGCGGTATCAAGGAATATCTAGGAAATGGCGAACTCTATAAAAATTAGGAGTACCATACTTTTCATTGAAATAATATTAAATATATATGTGGTCCTTGAGTGTGCCTTATACCCCAGCTGGTATGGTTTTTATTAAATTAGTGCCTGCATTGCAATTTGTCTCTCCTTTGTCTTATTAAGACGAAGTCAAAGGTCTTTGTTCCTAAAGACCTGAACGAATATTTTTTTACCACTTCGTGCAAACCGGAAGGCTATTAACTGCTGGCGCCAATGGACCGCATACCATCGTTAATTCCTCTCGTATGTCATTCCCATAACTTTTGATTGGCATTTCGACCATTAAAGCTCTATAAAAAAAAGAGTAAATCCTTCCGTTCCCTAAGCAGTAAGCTAAGCACTAGTTACGCTGGCTTGAAAGTTGAAGTCCTGGCTTCGATCCCCGCCTAGAGGAGGGGAACATTTTTAATTGGGCTGTCCCCTGGGGCGCCGTCTCTATTTAGGGGTACCCTTATCGCCCAGCTGCAGCAACGGAGTGCAGGATGGGGTGGCGAGGGTCATTATACCCCAGACCAGACCTCCCAGCGGGGAAAATTCCACACGCCGGTACCGGTAATCGAACCTGTGTACCCCGCGCCAGAGGCACGCATATGTTCTCTATAAGATCTGGAATTAACGACGATAATAGGGGAATTTCCCCTCTTATAAGATAATATCACATCGTAATGGGACATTTTCTTCCCATCTGGGAATAATTCTCCCCTCTGAAGTATATGATAATACTAGAATAAGCTGCCATTTCAAAGTGCGCTGTTTGCAGGCAATTTGTAGCAATTGTTGTCTTTGATTGTTCCCCTTACTGAAATGCCGTACCCTTCCTAGAAACGAGGAGCCTACTTAACAATAACAGACGTACTTAAATGTCATATTAAGCAAATCACCTGAAGGGAGGTTTTAGAGCTCCTATACCATCAGTACTAAAATTACTAAATTCGTGATCCATTATTTCAAACTACTTGATGTATCAGACTGAAAGTGTTATACGCTATAAACGAATGACTTAAGTTTACTGTCTTACATTTAACTAATAAAATAATAAAAAGAATAGGATTTAGTTCTTAATTATATACTTTTCTAAGTAAGGATATGCAAAAAAAGTTTTAAACTCTATCTTACATATTAATCCTGGGTTCAAAATATATTTCATTTTAAAACATTGTCCTAAATTTTCCTTTCTCTCCTACAATTTAAGCTCCAATATTTTTGAACAACAAATGTGTTTTTTACTTTCTGTACTGGCAAGTAGGGGAAGTATTGTATTCTACCCAAAAATTGGTATCGAGATTTCACCGGAAATATATGTTTTAGGACCCCCTGTGCCCAATGCTAAAAATACTGAAGACTGATCTGTTAACACCGCAGTTATCAGTCGCTAGTTTTCTTGACTCTGATAGAAAAGGAAGTAGAATGAAAATGGTTTGCTGAGTGGCAGGTAAGACGTCTGAAGTTTAGTACACGGTAGGTATCTCACGCTCCCTCGCTCGCTCGCTCCTTTATATTCTTGGTCTCATCATAGTAAATCCCTCTCCTTGCAGGGACGTAATCCCGCCTTCGTACGGCGCGGTGCAGCGCAGCTTCTGATAACGCCAAGTCTGGACCAAGTTTCCTCATTAGAGACTATGTCACTCCTTGAAGAATCCCCGCCCGATCGTGCTCGAGTTAGTTGCGAATAATAGATCTGTCCTAGTGTGAACGCACCGAGGTACGTACCTTCACTACCTAATGGCATTAACTTACTCGCTCTGCATTGCTTTTGCAAGTGCAGCCAGTTTTTGTTCTAGGAAACTCTTTAGTATTTGCTAAAGCAGGCATCAGCCCTAAGAAGCCTTTGACTCTCTGCTAGCTTCCACTGTGGCGTGTAGACTCGCAAATAATCAGAATCCAGTTCTAGGACAGCTTCTAAGTCATAACTTCAGTCTTCTGTGAATGTCCTCAAAGACCATTTCATCCGGGATGAGTTTTGTATAAATTTTATACAGTAACAAACAGAGAAAAGCTTACTAAGTCAAAAAATCTCATATGTTACACTTACAAGACTTTATCTACTCTTGTACTAACCATTCTTACAAACTTTTATTCCTATATCTTCTTCGTGTAAGCTGAGATAAACATTTGCAGAAATTATCTATTATTTCTTAAAAGTGCAAAGAGAACATTGGAATACAGTAGTCAAATGTTTTAAAGCTTTGAGATTCCGTTCTCTTTGCACGCTTAACAATATAAAAAAATGAACAACGATGTTGCATTTCACGAATATTAGGTTTTCCGAAACTGACACAAATAACAAGGAATATACTATCCAAAATGGTTCAGTCTACAAAAAAATTAATTTGGGTATATGTTGTGCGTTTTAGGAAGATCTACTTTTTATTATATCAAGATTTTGTCCAGTTACCAGTTATTCAAGTCATCCAGAGTAAACAGGACTACATAGGTTATGGCCAGAGAATTCAAGATATGCATTTCATTTGTTCTTCAAAATCTTCGTGTCCCATCCGTGAAAAACATTAAACTTAAATACCAACTTTGGTTTTTAACCGACTTTGTTTTTGTCGGAATACAATACTTCCTTTAGTTTCCTATACGTAGTAGTGAAAGTAGAAAGTGCATCTAATTAATTCTTAATTTGTAATAATTCCCTATTTATGGTTAAGAAGTTGTTGAAAGTCTATATTCTCGCTTCAGATTGCGTAAAATATTCCACTTATCAGAACTGTTGATAACATTACAGTAAATGATCAAATTTGAGAAGCCCCTGGTGAACGTTCCAGCCAGCCGGCCAACGAAGCAGTCATGTGGGCTTGCAGCTATGTTCATTCTCCTGAGTAACACGTTCGTTTCGCTTCAGGTGTTGCTATGAGAACATTGTGGGACCAATCCGTGCAATTTGCTGGAGGTTATGTGTCACATTCAAGCAAACGCTTTCTGAAGCATGCCACAAAACTAGGTCGTAATTTCAACTCAGAAATGTGCTTCACTTATTGGTGATTTTGTATATTTTAAGATCAAGTCATCATCATCAACAGCAACAACAACAGTTCATGAATTAGCAGATTTCTCCTGTTCCGGCCTCAGTCTCTCTCGGTCTTCCAACATCTCTCCTCCCATATGGTTAGTAATTGTATGCCATTTTGGGGTAACGAGTATTGCCAAAATTGGCAATTAATCTTGTTTTTCTTTTTAATGTTCTTGCTAACACCCCAACACTGTTCATTTTTTATATGTTAACCATGAGAACGCAATCGCAAACCTTTAAAAGAGTTAACTATCGCTCAAAGCCTACTGTATTCTAATATTTCTGCAAATCTTTATCTCATCTAATATTAAGAAGATGTAGGAATAAGAGTTTGTTAGTACAAGGGTAGAGAAAGTCATGTGAGTACATCTTTCTTTTTTTAGGGTTTTCCCTTACCCTGAGAAGACGAATGTAAGGTAACTTTAAGCTCATTTGAATATAATTTCACCCTTTTAAATCATTCATCGTCCCACATTATGTTGGAGGACGTTAATATACCCGGGCCTTAAATTAGAACCATGAAAAAGTTGTATTTTACTGCTCAGAACGCCAAGCCTAAGCTTCAGTATAGGGGGAATTTTTCTACAGGTTCATGAGATTTACTAATGTGTCCAAAGATGTCAGCACTTTGCAGGACATCTTTCAAACTACTTATATATTTAAAGTTTCCATTAGGGTTTGTGAACTCGTGTATTTGAGATGTCCTTGTGATTTACCGGGAAGGTGCGTGTTAGTTGAAAACTTTAATGTCGATCAGCATGTTGTCATGGTAGTTCAGTGGTTAGAAGAACCGGACGGGACCGGGTTCAGATGACATTGAATTCGGTCTGATTCTACCTTTCCAATCTTTTTCCTAAATGTAAACCAACTTGGAATATACAGAAACATCACTCCACCAGGGGACTAGTGAAAGATAAAGGTGCATTATAAATTTCCCATCTATCATTGATAACAAAGACGTAAATGCACCCTGCATGTTAGAGCAATTCTTGAGCGAAATGTTTATTTCAGAAAAGCCAATGTTGCAGGCTTTTGGACTGATGAGATCGCAACCTCTGTTAGACAGCGAAGTGTTCAAAGGTTCAAGCATTCAGCGCATGCGCTCCTCATATTGGCAGAAAATGAGATCGCCGCAGAATGGGAGTGGGGGTGAGGAAGGAATTGGGAGATCTTAGAGCTCCCGCATTAACAACACACTTTCTTTCTGCTTTCCCTTTTGTTTTAAGTAAGATAAAAGCAGGGACTGTGTTTCGAAGGGAGATCACGTCACCAAGTTAGCACATACTTGACCACGAGGTAATAAGCTAGGTCTCCCTAAACGCTTCGTTACAGGGTGCTGCTGACATCCCTCCCAAGGTGGGAAACCTACTTTATGGACCTGCCAGGAACTTCAAGTCTTTTGTTCCCTGTTAGCTTTTATGTAACTCAATTTGTACTTATTATAGTGTGACTGTGTGTTTGTGTGCGACAGACTGACTCAAGAAATAAAAATTGGTTAAATGCTATGATGCTATGATTGTTATGAAATTAAAAATATAAACTAGGATTAAATACCCTATTAATCGTCCATCTCAAAATTGACTAATGATTTTAATTATAATATATATGTTTAAGCTATTTTCATGGTAAACGAAAATTCAATTTTCTGTGCAGAAATCCACTTTTTCTGGATGGCATTTGCATAATTGGTATGCCGTAAGAGATAGACATTATCTTACTACACAGAAATGTAGATCTAATTAAAACACAATTAATGTCAAATGTGTTTTCTGTCGTTTTTTCTTGAGTTAACCATTTCGGAGATATTTCTTGTTATATGTATGAATTTTCTAGCACTTAACTTTTCTAACATTGGAGATCGTTATTCGATATTTTTAGTCCCCAAAATGCATAGAGAATTATATGTCAAATTCATCACACACCGACCAGCACTTAAAATCCATTAATTATTAACAGTGGAAATAACATTCTCTATCAATTAAATAAGTTTTTATCTTAATTAAAATAATTAAAATTTACAAATGTTCTTCGATTTGTTTCAGGAAGACGTAGTATTCCACCCAAAAATTCGATGTGGAGACTTCACCAAAAATATATGTTTTGAGGCCCCCTGAATCCATAAAAGAAGTTTTAGAAAAAGGTGAATGTGTGTGTCTGAGAGTGTGTCAGCCTATGGGCGCCTAACTCGAAAACGAAGAGTCGGTTAAAATTCAAAGCTAGCATTTAAGTTTAATATACTTCAAGGATGCAACACGAAGATTTTGAAGAAAATTGCTTCACCCTAAACTAGCTTTTATATGGAAAATTTTTCGATAATTTTTTATTTTCTTCAAAATGGCTCTAGCGATTTTAGCTTTCGTCAAATAGAATATCGTTGCTCATTTTTTTTATATGTTGAGCGTGCATAGAGAACGGAATCTCAAAGGTCAAAAAGATTTGACTATCGCTCAAGGTCTACTGTATTCTAATATCTCCCTTGCACATACAAGGAAATAAGCAATAAGATAATTTCTGCAAATGTTTGCCTCGATTAATATGAAGATATGTGAGTGCGACAGCAGTGGATTGTAGTACTCTAGATGCGATAGCTAAAATGTGGACAACTACGCGCTACAAACAATTGTTGCAGTACAAGCGTTGAAGCCACGTATGTGTGTGTGTGTGTTCAATCAGTGTAAAACAAGTGAATATGCTCAAGTTAGGCGTGACTAACCCTAGCGCTGCGTATAACGAAATGGTGTACGTGTCCAGCACTAGACTCGCGCGGCTAACAACATTTCTAACGCTTATGATTGTAGTTTCTCTCTGGATTACGGACCAGCGTGGGAGACATTGCGCTTTGCTCAGCCGTCTGTTCTGATGCCACGGCAACCAATCAGTTTCAATTACCACCGATACGGATAAATGGAGATTGATTGGAAGTCCGTCAGAGGCGCACGCGGCAGCAAGGCAGCGACCTGAATAATCTAATACTGTTTTACAACTTTACTGCAACAGGATTGTGTACACAGCCCAAATCACAGAATATGCACTGGCATTTGTTTCCCCCCGAGATTCCCGGAGCATTGTTATGCGCAAGTAGATCTGGCTGTTTGACTACAGCTGCCACGAGTTTAACGAAACTTTAGTTCATTGTTAACCCTAGAAAATGGTAATCATTCCTAGATAACCTAAATTACTGTGTGATATATTTTAATCTTTTCAATAAGGCCCAACTCACAATGAAAACTATCCCTATAAAAAATCTGACGGACTTGCACTCACATGACTTTCGCTACTCTTGCACTAAACATTATTATAACCTAATCTTCTTCGTGTTAGTTGAGATAAACATTTGCGTAAATTATGTTATTTCTTATTTCCGTATAGGTACAAGGGGAATATGAGAATACAGTAGACTTTAGGCGATAGTCAAGTATTTTATAGCTTTTAAGTTCCGTTTTTGCACGGTTAACATATAAAAATGAATAACGATGTTCCATTTGACAAAAGTATAACTCACACAAACAACAAGGAATATCTTGTATATGGTTCACTCTATAAAAAATCTGATGTATTGCAGTCACATGACTTTCTCTACTCTTGTACTAACCATTCTAACAAACTCTTATTCCTATATCTTCTTCGTGTTAGTTAAGATAAACATTCGTACAAATTATCTTACTGCTTATGTCCTTGTAGGTACAAGGGGAATATTAGAATACATTAGGCTTTGTGCGACAGTCAAATGTTTTTGACCTTTGAGATTCCGTTCTCTTTGTACGATTAACAACATTATTGCATTTCGCTAAAGTTCTAAGTTTTCCGAAACTCACACACATAACAAGGAATATCTCCGAAATGGTTCACCCTACAAGAAAATTTATTGAGACATAAATTGTGTATTTTAGCAAGATATACATTTTTTGTATAGTATAATTTGATCTATCTCTAACGGTTTACCAGTTATGCAAAAGTCGTCCAGAGTAAATACGACTACAGGGGCTATAGCCAGAAAATTCAAGATATACATTTCATTTGTCATAAAAATATCTCAAACATATGACAATTTTAATCAAAATCGTTAGAGCTATATTCAAGAAAACCAAAATTCTCGAAAAATCTTCCATGTAATGGGTAGTGTAGGGTGGGGCTATTTTCTTCAAAATCTTCATGTCGCATCCTTGAAATACATTAAACTTAAATACTAAGTTTGGCTTTTAAACGACTTTTCGTTTTTGAGTTATGCTCTCCACAGACTGACAGACACACAGGCAGACACACACACGGACCTTTTTCTAAAAATGCTTTTTTTTTTGGATTCAGGGGGCCTCAAAACATATATTTCCGGTGAAATCTCGACATCGAAATTTTAATGGAGTGGAATACTTCCTCTATTTACTATACGTAGCAGAAAAAGTAAAAATATTAACTGCAGATTCCAACACAAATATTTTGTAAAAGTTTTATGAATCTTTGTCAAATTTAGAATTGGAAATTCCCAATAATTGATAATAAATAATTTTTTCTCATAGTACAGGACTAATAAAACATCGATATTGTTATTAATACAATTACAATGATGTTTGATGTAATATTTATGCTAATCACAACTGAAAACATGCCCCTCCCCTAGAGTGGAAAGCGCTCAGTTAGTCGCCCGGTTTCTTGTCCCTAGGGATGACATATAAATGAATAAGGATCCAGCGACTCGCAAGAAATTCTTTGCACCACTGTGTTTTTCAGATTTCAGATCACGTTTCGTTCAGCACGACCGGGACAGTGGCTTTGATTTATAGCAGAGAGACGCAAATAAAGGTCTTTTCATTATTTAGTTGCAGAATGGAAAAGGGAATGGAAAGGGTAAGCAAAAGAGGGAGAAAATATGCAAAATTGTGCTTTTGATGTCTAAAGTGGATATTTTCAATTCATGTAGTTGTGAAAAAAAAAAAAAAAAAAAAAAAAAAAAACCACAATAGACAACAAATTTGTCTTTTAATGGCTTAATTTGCATTCATTCAGTTGCATTCACGTGGACTTAACCGGAGCTATAACGGGAAGATGGAAGTTAGAGACTTATATTTTGTGTTTGTTTGGCTTGAATTGCTTTTTAAGTGTTTAGAAGTTCCATCCGATCGCCTCCGTGGCTGCTTCTGGCGCGGAGGACCCGGGTTCGATCCCTGGTACCGGCGTGGGAAGAGGTAGCCGGGCGGTAAGCCTTGGTCCTTCATGGGGGTTTAGAACTTACATCCAGCCTGTTCATTTCTTATCAAAGATCTCTTCCCATAGAGGATTTACTAAATCGTTATAAACATTAAGATTACTATTATAATTCTGCTAGACTACATAGTAATGTGGTTATGCTTAAAGAATTGACGTCTCACGATACCTCGAGTGACCTTTTTTTAACCTGCTAAACAGTTGTGTTTGATTTACGAAAGCGCTTTTAAATGTTATGCGCTGCACATCTGTTTGTTAGCGGCTTCTTTGGTACTGCTTACATTCAGTATTTGGCGACAAAGTCAAAGTGTATAGCCTTAGGGCATAGATGGGGAGAACCGGCACATTGTGTCACTTCCCCTACATCGTAGTTTTAATCCCGTCCACTGTCTCACAGCGGTTAGCTGCGAGAAGCTTAAGTCCGTTAAAGAACAACTTTTGGGCCACTTATTTACTTTTATTAATTTATATTATACTACTATTTACTTATATTAAATTTACTTTCATCGATATTTTTGCTTTCTCTACTACGTATAGTAAAATAGAGGAAGTATTGTATGTTTTGAGGCCCCCTGGATAAAAAAATAGAAAAAGTTTGTGTGTGTGTGTGTGTGTGTGTGTGTGTGTGTGTGTGTGTGTGTGTGTGTGTGTGTGTGTGTGTGTGTCGGTGTGTGTGTGTGTGTGTGTGCCAGTCAGTCAGTCTGGGACAGTATAACTAAAAAACGAAAAGTCGGTTAAAAACCAAAATTGGTATTTAAGTTTAACGTCTTTTAAGAATGTAACACGAAGATTTTGAAGAAAATAGCTCCACCCTAAACTACCCTTTACATAGAACATTTTTCAAAAATGTTTATTTTCTTGAAAATGGCTCTAACGATTTTGATTAAAATGACATATGTTTGAGATATTTTTATGACAAATGAAATGTATATCTTGAATTTTCTGGCTATAGACCCTGTAGTCGTATTTACTCTGGACGACTTTTGTATAAGTGGTAAACAGTTAGAGATAGACCAAATCTAGGTCTCAGTAAAACACAATTTATGCCTAAATCGTACATTTTTTGTAGAGTGAACCATTTCGGAGAAATGCCTTGCTATTTATGCGAGTTTTGGAGAACTTATACTTCTGTCAAATGGAACATCGTTATTCTTTTTTTATATGTTAACCTGCAAAGAGAACGGAATTTGATAGCTTTGAAAGATTTGACTATTGCACAAAGAATATTTCCATATTCTTCTTGCATCTACAAGGAATAAGCAATAAGGTAATTTCTGCGAATGTTTATCTCAACTAACACGAAGAAGATAAATAAATAGGAGTTTGTAAGAATGGAATCCAAGTTTCATAGTCGCTAGGAAAAGCTGCGGGGAAAAAAACAAACACAGTTTGACTCCTCCAAGGGGAATCGAACCTGGTACTTCAGAATGAGGATCTCATGCGTTAACGCTGAGCCGCGGTAAGAGAATATGTAATGTTAAATGGTTTTGTTGGTGCCTTGTCGGTTTAAACAGCATGGTCAACTTCACCCCAGCGCTTTGCAAGGAACGTTCAGTTAATGTTCAGCCAGGACTACATCCACATACAATAGGTGAAGCTTTTTTATGCTTTGATATCCTCTTAGTTTTTAAAACCTCGTCTCTCTCCTATGCTAAGCTTTGGATTAAGGCCAGTAACGTCTGGGCTCTGCTGGGCGTGTTGTTTCTTTTTTTATTCCGTTCCCATTTCGGTGTTTTAACGAGAACGTTATGGGAAAAATTTGAAGGGCATGCACAAAGTGCTTTATGTTTGCTTTTACAGTAGTGAAATAAAGTGGCTTACTGAAGGCAGGTACTTTGAATTCCTAAATATGTTGAGCTCTTTGAAAACGCGCACAATGTGCATCATACACAGAAATTTATTCAAGCTACACTTTCACAACAGCTCCTTTGAAACCTACCTGCAAAAATAAAAACAAAAAATAGTAATGTTTTTGTATCAGATTTGTGATTCTGCAAGGTCGACAATAGTTTTTGAAGCTTGTTGGAAGAACAATGTCGCTTCACTGCGCGCACACTTCCTGCTTCATGGTCCAGACTAGGCTGTGGTTCCCACTTCAAACCCCGCGGAGGCTGATGGATCTTTTTCGGACGCAAAAATCTGTAGAATGATTTCCTTACGGCACGTAAAAAGCTCAAGGCTATACAGACCTGTAAGCAAAGTTCTTTGCTTTTCCCCTTCTTTGGTATTTTCTTCAAAAACTGTTCTCTTCCATGTATTTTTTAGTTTTCCTCTCGCTCTTGCATTGGAGTGGTTGCTGTAAAATACCAAAAATTTGTATTTTTTCTTTCTAGCAGTAAAATTGTGATTATTTCTGATTTAGAATTTAAAACTCTAACCTTAAAATAGTTATTTATGATACAAGGGTTAAAAGGAACATTTTGCGAGTAGCTGTGATTTCAAAACTAGACCGCAGGCAGTGAACAAAATAAAATCCTTTTAACCCGTGCACCATACACCATTTTTTACACAATGCTGAATATTTATAGGTATATTATATGTAAATATACATTATTCTTTTACCTTTTTCATAGTCATTATAGTCATCGGATTGCGCTTTTCAATTGTTACCATTATTATCATCAGTGTTAACATTCTACACAAAGAAGGCAGTGGAAAAAAATATGTATTTTGTCTTCCACCAGTCGATTATGTGTTTTATGCAATGTTGTATTGGTTTCTTAATCTTTTGTATAAGAATTCTAATTTCAGTCTCTCCGCTGCTTGTAAAACTTCAATGGATTCAGCACAGTCCATATTCATATTCAAATTACTCGCCATTTTATGTAAACATTGTATAACAGATTCGTGGCCTACTTGAATGAGGCCATGGTCACATTCTGTAACAAACCAAAGTTGGCATCATCGGACTGTTAAGTTTTTGAACACTGAATGGAAGAATTTTATACTTTTAACACAATCGTAAACTGCTTAAAGTTCGACTTCTACTATAAACTGTCTTAGAAAACGTTTATATTGGTTGTGCGTCTCTTTCAATGTTAAAGAGTACGTTTTTAAATATAATACATTTTTACACTTTGAAGAAACGTTTGTCTTTACAGAAAAAAAGAAATACAAGAACCAAAAATATTATTGGCAGCTTATTTCCCGTAGTTCAGTGGTATAAGACAGCAAGTGTTTATTTCTAGTAAACAGTTCAGTTCTTTGTTTTATTGTTTTCTAGGAAAAGGAACTCTAAAAATGTGAAATTTTGGCAATTTATTTGGCAAACATTTTTGAGGTTATGTTGTGTTAAGAGGAATTACAAAATGTGTGATTATGAAAACAAAGATGTATATGCAGTTATACAGATGATAAATTATAACCTCAAGCTTCATACTTGGTTGCGGATTTCATATTAATTTCACCTACCAGGTTTAATAATTGTGAACAAGCGAGAATGATTTTCTTTAATTACTGTGCAGTATGGCGGTTCGATGGCGAAATAGACAATGCAGGGTGGGTACGCGTGCACCAGGTTGAGTGTCACCCAGCCATCCCTAACAAACCACGTTTTCCATCACTGTAAAACGGGTGTGTGGAAGGGGGCAAAATGCAAGAGATTACAGCAGCCAATTAAACTTCACACTTTGAATGATAGGTGGCAGCAGCCTCCGTGCTGTGTATAATCTGATAAATTAACTCTACCCTTAGGCTTGTGTTAGAGCATTCACGTATCTCTATACTTTCGTATAATTAATGCCAATTAATTATACAATAATTAATGGCATGCATTATGCCCAACTTCCATCTAAAAATTGACGCCTCTTCCTAATGGGGTTATTGTGAATCAAATTACAGAAGTCTGAAATTTATGGCTTTTGCTGTTGATTAAGCTAAATGGTGGGGAAAAAGGACATATTCGGAATTGGTGTTCGGCTGCAAGCGTATCGACCTACTTAGTCATTGCCCCCCCCCCTCTCTGATTAACATCCTTGTTTTTCCACATCGTGCACAGAATTGCATATTTTAGTTGCAGCTGAAGTGCACGTGGCACAGCCTAATTACAAAATTAATAATAATGTAGAAACATTTATGTAAATGCTGAGAATCTACTTGTAATATATCGATGCGCTTTGCTTTCCGCACTTTTTACCAGACAAATTCAACCTGGGGTACGCGTACCCCCAGTGGCACCCGAAGAGCTACGTAAAATTTAAAATACACATACAGGCAGTATAATGTATTTACTGAAACGAAAAATAATAACATTTATAATACGCATACACTCAGCATATGTTTCATAAATGATAAATAACGAAAACTATTTTACGCAGAGAGAGATTTGAATAATTGTCTATGTCCAAAAACCCCATTTCTTATTCTAGTCGTTAGCTAGTATTGCTGATGGACTTCAGGAAATAATTAATTTCACCTCCTTTCACTTCAAGTTATCTATGGAAAAGTCCCCCAAAAAAACATGGATCACTAAAGTCGGCCACAGGAATCGAACCAATGACCGCCTGAGCCATTCCGCTCGGTTTATGTATATTAAGTATAGGAAGTGCTGTATTCCAACCAAGAATAGTTGGAAATTTCGATGGAAATACCGATTTATAGCTCTCCTGAATCCAGAAAAATGATATGCGCGCGCATATCGACACTTGGAATTCAAGTTCAGTACCCTCGGATGAAACAGGATTGAGTTGCCAGCGATTTCCATTGGTCAACTTTTGAGCATGTCATGGCAAGATAATAATCAACCCGCTGAACTCTCCAGGCTTTGCTCGCAAAACACTTGTAATTTTATCACTCATCTAATCTGCCTAGGCTTCCATTCTTGAGACTTTAATATATTCAGCTTTATTAACAATGTTCTCCCCATAACTATTTATTACAATCTCCTTTCAATTCTCAATTATATTCACATAATTTGTATCAGTATTGGTCTGTTTACCTTGGGTTTTCTTTACTAACATGCAGTTCACACAGTTAACCTTCGGTCGTAGTTCCAGACTTAGAAAGGATAAAAAATAATCTTGGCTAAAGAAAAATTTCCATCTGAAAATCGAAGCCAGGCTAACAATAGATCACACAGGCATTCCGTGAGTCTTTCGTTGTTTTGTTTTCAACTGTTCACTATACTGCAGCACATATCTGTTGTATTTTATGCAAATTATACTATATTTTGCTGTACCTCTTTTTTATCTTCCTGGAATTAGCTGCTGAGGGGATTTTTCTGTTAATAACGAAGTAAATTAACTCGTGCAATAAATGATGCTATGATACTTTTCCCACACGGTTCGCGTATCAACTAATATACACACGCATTTGTATGTTGTTTACTCATGCGTACAAAAGTGCGCAGAAGTGCAAATATTGACTAGGGAATATATAGCGCCCACGATAACCTACGCATGTAGTAAAATCCACGGCAGGCATTATTGTTTGACTAATTATAAACCAACCACCCATTAATTCGAACTTTGCTTTGAAGCCGAAGTTATAATCCGAAGATAAATAATAATAGAAAAGTCAAAAGGAGATTGGAATCACTATTCAAGGGAGAAAAATTGATAGTAAAACTGAATGTATATTATAGGCTCAAGAATAAAAGCCCGGGCAGATTAGGAAAATGATAAAATTACGTTATGCGAGCAACTTTGGTGGGTTGACTTTTATTAATGATTGAAGTTCGAAAACGAAATTAACTAAAATATTGCAATTGCTGACTGTAACTATTTTCTCCTACCTTTAGGATCCTAGATAGCTTTGCTTCGATATTAATTAAAAGTCGGTATCCTGATGCAATGGGTATCAGTTTTAGCCCGTATAACTCGGCAGCAGTGACCATCGACGTGGATCCGGTACGAGGGCACTGGACCTGCATCGATTAAAGCCTTCACTTGGGCCAAATATGGGCTTTGGGGAATGTAAAGCATGCCAGGTTCTCTTCGTGGTTGGAATTCCGCTGTACATTCTATATCTTCGCTATCTATCACCGTTTCATGAACGGTGGAAGCAAATTCAATCATCTCAGAAATGCGACTGTCGACTGTCTTCCCACGCGCAGGTCAAAACTCTAGACGTTGCCAACATGGGCGTCAAGGAGGTTATGTTGTCCTAGAACTTAAGCAATGATACGAAACACTATGGGACATTATGTGATGTGTTCATCTTTTGTATCTTATCGAGCAGGATAATAGGTAACAGATGATTGCGTATTCTGCAGTTATTCCTAAAATAATGTCGGATTATTAACATCAAGTTTGGCAGGCTAGAGAAATGACGTTTTGACGTCATGAGGAGAGAGGGACTTATTTACCAATAAGTACAAGAAAGTACTACAATCTACCCAAATATTCGAAACGGAGATTTCACCGGAAATATTTTATGACTTCCGCAATAAAAAAAATATATATATAAAGGGGAAAAAATCTGGTGTGTTACATTCACATAACCTGTACTATTAAATACCAACTTTGGTTACTAACAATTTTTCGTTTTCGAATTGTTCTGTTCAGACACACACACCTTTTTATAAAAATGCTTTTCTTTTCTGGATTCAGGCGGCCTCAAAATATAGATTTCCTGTGAAATTTCAACATCGTAATTGTGGGTCAAATACAATCTACCCCTACTTATACATAGAGAAAGCAAAAAAAGAAGAAAATCTGTACGCGTGCGCGTGCAGAAAGCAGTGCAACCTTCGACTTAATTATATAATCTTTGTAGTTGAAGTCAGTGGACTGGCTTTAAAGTTGTAATTGCTGAGTTTTTTTGCATGGAGGTAGAAAATTCCAGAGTCTCGCTGTAGAAGAATGTTCTGTGGGTGTTGCTCTCCTGGAAATTAGCACCTGGCGTTTAGAGAGACCGCAGAGTTAAGTTAAAACCACTATTATATCTGCCAGCGTGCAAATGTTAACCACTTGCACATCAAAGACATGCTCACATAATTTACCTCTCGCTGGTTCCATACAGTTAATAATTATTTATTAATTCCTAATAGTAAAAACTAAAAATAAAATAAATATTGGTTCCTTATTCTTTATAATAATGTAACTAATTGACAAAGCGACGAATCCCACTTCTGACACCAGGTCATACAGCTTATTTTTGTATTGTATTGTCTTCTAAAACTGTATTACAAATATAGTTTTGTTCTCGTTGTTAACTCAGTCTAGTCTTTCGGGCTATCAGAGCTCACAGTTTTAATTCACATAACCTTACTCAGTCCTTTTAGTGTTTTTCTTCACTTCCTCTATTTCTCGTGACCTATTGATTCAGTTTCATGCCAAATTTAGTTTTTTATCTGAGCAGTAGAGATCTAGAAATATTAATTTAACCTTCTACTTTAATGGTGGTTGTTCATGGATATTGTGACAGCAAACAAAGGTCACTTGGCGTACTTGTGACAGTCTTTTTTCCACACCTTCTGTACGGGAACAGAAGATAAACAACTTTCTAGCTGTTTAAACTTTCATACCCGTCCAAGAAGTACAAAAGAAGTTCTTGTAGAAATGATCGATGCATTAGAAGCAACAGAAGAAGTATCAAGTTTTGTCTCACTCTGTTCATAATGACGTTGCCGTGGAGCCACGTACTGAATTTGTCTTCGCACCTAGGGTTGCTTTGTCTTGTATTAGCTGGGGATAAAAAGCACTGCAAATGTGAGAGTGCATGCTGTTTGGGAAGTGAGGAATGTCCTAGGCACATGGAGGGGGGGAACAAAGCGAACAAACTCACAAGTGTCAAGAAAAGAGACTCACCATTTTTTATCTAACCTTCTCTGGCACTGCTGCCGCTACTTTATGACTCCTAGGGAAAAAAGAAAGCCTGGTGCCTGGTGCCTGGCGAAAACTCCTAACTCAGCTGTGTTAGAGGTGCCGGAGCGGCAACCGAGCGGTTCTGCCAACCGTAAATTGATTAATGGATTTCATAGCTGGAATTTGGCGCGAACGAGCTTATTTGAATATTTCAAGACCTTCATACTCTTGCACAATAAGAGGAGGTTTCTGAAACAAACGCTTCTGTTCCTAGTGGCCATTGTTAACTTTTGTCTAGGACTAGAAGATTCGAACTTTGTACACTATTTTCTGAATCTATTCGGTGATATTGAACAAAAAAGAATATAAACAAAAGAAGGAAGGAAAAAAATGGAGGAAGGAAAAAAATGGAGGAAGGAAAAAATGAAGGAAAAAAATGAAAGAAGGAAAAAATGAAGGCAGGAAAAACATGAAGGAAGGAAAAAAATGAAGGAAGGAAAAAAATGAAGGAAGAAAAAAAATGAAGGAAGGAAAAAATGAAGGAAGGAAAAAATGAAGGAAGGAAAAAAGAAAGGAAAGAAAAAAGGAAACATGGAAGGAAAAGGAAAAAAGAAAAAAAAACACGGGAAAGATGTTTGAGACAGCAAAAATCGATTTACTTACGTCTATGGTCCAAAAAAGCTAATTTTCTTAGATATTTTAAAAGTATGTGTTTTTAATATATACCTACAATTACACAGAATACTATACAATATTCGGTAGACATACTTTCGAATCTTTTGGGCTCAAACGTCACTTAAATGATATAATCGTTTAAAAATCACTTAGTGTCTTTACTTTCTCTACTGGTAAGTAGGGGAAGTATTGTATTCCACCCAAAAATTCGATGTCGAGATTTCACCGGAAATATGCTTTGAGGCCGCCTGAATCCAAAAGAAGCACTTTTACAAAAACGTCCGTGTGTGTGTCTGTGTATCAGTGTGTGGACAGCATAACTCAAAAACGAAAAGTCCCTTAAAAACCAAAGTTGGTATTTCAGTTTAATGTCTTTCAAGAATGCGACACGTAGATTTTGAAGAAAATAGCCCTACCCTAAACTACCCTTTACATGGAAAATTTATCGAAAATTTTGATGTTCTTGAAAATCGCTCTAACGATTTTGATTAAAATGTCATATGTTTGAGATATTTTTATGACAAATGAAATGCATATCTTGAATTTTCTGGCTATAGCCCCTGTAGTCGTATTTACTCTGGACGACTTTTGCATAACTGGTTAACCGTTAGAGATAGACCAAATCATACTATACAAAAAATGTAGATCTTGCTAAAATACACAATTTATGTCTAAATAAATTTCCTTGTAGCGTGAACCATTACAGAGATATTGTTTGTTATGTGTGTGAGTTTTGGAAAACTTAGAACTTTCGTGAAATGGATCATCGTTGTTCATTTTTTTATATGTTAAGTGTGCAAAGATATCAGAATCCCAAAGCTTTAAAACATTTGACTATCGAAGAAAGCCTAATATATTCTAATATTCCCCTTGCACCTACAAGGAAATAAGCAATAAGATAATTTGTACAAATGTTTATCTCAACTAACACGAAGAAGATATAGGAATAAGAGTTTGTAAGAATGGTTAGTACAAGAGTAGAGAAAGTCATGTGAGTGCAACACATCAGATTTTTTGAATTGTGAAGGCGAAGGTTATTGGTTTAGAAAAATAAACTTTGTGGAAATGAGGTTTAAAACTTTGATATCAAATTTTAAGTAACTTTTTGACTATGTATCTACAACATAGTGCAAGATCATGGTTTTTAAATAATTATGCCGAAATTAATTAAGATAATACTGTCGTAAACCTTCATAAAAAGGCCTATACTAGGGGCAGTAACATTCAGATGGTACCAGGAATTGTCGAAAAGGTTACATTCTCTCAAAAACCAAACACGAGAAGCTAATTGGAATAGTTAACGTAAAGAGTACCTGGTGATTACATGGTGATTGGGGAGAAGTGCTGCCAACCTAGAAGACAGCCTGTCCTTGACAACCACATTGCCAACTTTAAAATATCAACAATAGATTTGCAAACTAAATTTAAATGTTTGGTGCAATAATACGATGTTCCGGGATTGACCAATAGACAGATAGTGAACTTTCTGGAAGAGCAACCACTTAAGAATCCAATGCCTGAGTGACTGTATCATAAACGTTGAATCTACCACGCTTTAGACCCCCATCGATGACTTGGCCGACGTATTACTCGGATTTGGCCACATATTAATCTTATTTACTGCCCTAGCAGAATACTCCATTAAAAGGTCGTTTCCCCCTTTACCATCATTCATCTTCAGGGGCAGTGCACTATCCCACACACATTCCCGCTGGTAAATGGAAAAACAATACGACAAGGGTGCACGATTCGTGCGTGTGTGTGTGTCTCTCTCTGTATATATTGTAGTTGGTTTTCAATTAATATAAGGGCAGTGCATGAGTCAAAAGATTTATATCAGTTAAGGGGTTGCGATGGTTCCATGGGGAAGAATATGGTTAGGTTGCGTGCAGGATCGAGGGGAGTCCCTTACGGGGCTAAAGGGTTTTAAGTGGAATCGCTACCTCACATGAAACCCCGACTGCTTCCTAAATCATTAATATTGCCAATGAGATACAAAAACTGTGGAGGAAGGATTTCCGCTTTGCTGGAGTGCATGCGTTTGGAATTTCCCTTTCGATCATCAGCGGTTTATGCAGATAGCTTTCCTAGCTAGTCGTTCTGCGCATGCGCACTATCGTTAACTCGTAACACCAGCAGCAGGTGTCCCTTCCGTTTAGTGGTTTATCGTATGCTGTAAAATCCCTTCCTGTCATTATTACCTTCTCTTCTACGTACAGCAGGTAGAGGAAGTGTTGCATTCTATTTAAAAATTCGAGTTCGAGATTTCACCGAAAATACATGTTTTGAGGCCCCCTTAATCCAGAAAAAAGCATTTTTAGAAAAAGGTGTGTGCGCGCGTGTTATTGCATATGCGAATTTATTTACAGCTGCCTCCTGTATTCCATTCAGTTATAAATTGTGCACGCGTGCGTGTGTGTTAGTATGAGTGGTGGGGGGGGGGTGCGTGTCAGAAATGACTAATTCAAAGTGACACACATTTATGACTCTCATATGACTAATACGATGTATTGAATTTTCTTCAAATAGCCCATGAAATAGGCGTCATTGGGAAGGAATTTCGAGTACTTTAGCATAAAGCCTAAACCATAGGAGAATGAGGAGGTTTATTACATAAAAATTTGATTTAACACTAGTACTTTTTAACTGATAAACATTTAGTTCCTTTCTCGCAATGTCCTGGACACAGTAATTAAAAAGTAATTATCGCTTCACTTTCCTGAATTTTTTGTAAATAAATGAGATATCTAAAGGAACCATTTCCGCTAACGTCTATCTAAACATGAAAAAATAGAAATTGGCAAGACTTTTTTTAATACTGAAGTAAAAAGCTTTGATGTGCTCGTATGACTTTCTCTACTCTTGTACAAACTATTTTTACCAACGAGATAATCAGGATAAACATTTCCAGAAAAGGAATAAATAAACGAGAATAACCTATAGTGAAATATCTTAAAGCTCGACCCCATGTGATAAATCATCTACTTTTCGTTTTTAAATTATGTGTTCACGTACCTTTTTCTAAAAATTCTTATCTTTTTTAAGATTCAGGAAGTCTCAAAACTGCTATTTCCGGTGAAATCTCATAATGAATTACAAAAGTTCAGGGCCTCTAGGACTTACAAGCCCGTGCCTAGGATTAGACGCCTGTTGAGGAGCACAGGAACCTATGCACCGGACAGAGTGAAGACCTGGAAGCGGGTGGTCAGCCAAGCACCAGGTATGAGAGGAAGAGGATGATATGAAACGCAAGCGAAATTGATGAATGAGGGGGATAGAGCATTTAGAATAAGTGGTGGGAGAAACCAGAGCATTCGAAGAAAATCCGCCCAGACGCCGCTGGGCCATAAATACCATATGCGGGTCCCTGGGATCGAACCCGGGACGCCTAGGTGGTGGTCTAAGCGCTCGGCCACAGCGCCGCGTAATGTTAATGTTCGCCTCAATACTGGCATGGTTTAAAACAAAAGAACATTAGGAATAATCCAAAGGAACAGCCTAAAAATCGGAAAAATCGAAAAAATCGAAATTGGAAATTTTGTACGGGAATTGCCACTCGGGGTTACTTTCAATATTGTTGTGAAATTCGACACTTACATGTATTTCTTAATGGAGAAGGTTTCTGTGCTACGACGCAGCATTCATATGGTTTTCCCTACTCGCTTTTCTTTTACGCCTATGATTCCCTGCTCGCTCTTCAACATACAATTCATACAATTTTCTATGATTGAAATGGAGCTGCAACGCATTATATTCAGACGATTTTCTCTACACACTTTGCTTTTAGAAAACACAATCACACTTCTTTCTCTACGCTCTCTTCTACAAGCAATTCATACAATTTTCCATGTTTGACATTCAAATCCAGTGCATTTCAATCACAGAGTTGCTTTCACTTATTTGTTTACGAAACACAGTCACATTTCTTTCTCTTCTCCTTCTTTAGAAAGAATTCATAATTTTTTCTGTGTGATTCACATAGAAATGCAGTCTTATATTCACACAGCTTTTGTATTCTTGCTTTTTTCCTGTGGTATTTGCTTTTACATTGTATTTTCCCGGTGTTTTAATTTATTTATTTAGTTTATTTTGGGTTCTTTGTAGTGTGCAACGTAAGTAGGGTTAAAATCGTCAAACCACGGCCAACGCCGGGTATTTCAGCTAGTTATTCCTCTGATAAGCAAGCCGTCGTCGCTTGTTCGTTCTGCAGCACGAGTTGACACGAACTTAGCCGAGTCACCACGACGCAAGGAACCTATGCACCTTGCACTGCACCGGTGCGATTTTAAGCTCTGCTGTACTTGCTATTTGTACGTAATAGAGAAAGTAAAAACACAAAAGTCAAAATAACCCAAATCAGATCATACTTTTGCTTAGTCGTAGAAGTATTTGACGACTATGCAGTTAATTCAGTGACTATATGATTTCTTCTCCGAAAACGCGTCACTTTCGAGGGCTTTGTATGTCGCATTGTTGCATTTATAATCATTCCTGTTCTGAATAACCTATTCATACTGTTACAAATCAGATAAATACAGGATTTTTGCACATTCATGATTCTGGCAAATGTATAAATAGCTAGCGATGGTGTAATATGTCCTTACATTATACAGAAATCGAGATGAATACTCTGAAATAACAAGCTGATATTCCATTTGAAGGGCCGTCCTCGCAACAGAATATCTGAAAGGAGCTCCAGAAGGCCATAACGCTTCTTACCTTTTCTCACGTAGCGATATCACTTAGTAATTTTTTCGGGGGTTTGAATTTATGTTGCTGCTTATTCAGTGACCAGATATAAAAAGCAGTGAGGTGAATAGAAGGCGAAATACCTTGGTGTAGATGGATCGTCAGATAACACGCTTTAAGTCAACATTCATTAACTTGAAGGAAGATGTAGTCTTCTGAAAACAGACATGCAACATTCTTTATAACATAGGGTGTTTTGACATTAAATACATCCAACAGTAGAATATGGTTTACAATTTGTTACTTTTTACAACTACGTATTAAGAGAAGTGCGTATTGCATTGTACAAAAAACTTCGATATTGAGATTTTACGGAAATAAGAGTTTTGGGACACCCTGAAACTAAAGAAAAGAAGTATTTTAAGACAAATATCCCTGTTTGTCCGTGTCTGTGAACAACTTAACTAAAAAACATAAAGCTGTGGCATTCTAGTTTAGTATATTTCAAGGAAGCGACACGAAAATTTTCAAGAAAATGAAAATTAGATATAATTAGGTAGAAAGTTTACAATTTAAAAAATAATGTTTTACACGAATTACATTGTTTGTGTGTGTGTGTGTGTGTGTGTGTGTGTGTGTGTGTGTGTGTGTGTGTGTGTGTGTGTGTGTGTGTGTGTGTGTGTGTGTGTGTGTGTGTGTGTGTGTGTGTGTGTCAGCTTGTGGACAGCATAACTCAAAAACGAAAAGTCGGTTAAAAACCAAATTTGGTATTTAAGTTTAATGTCTTTCAAGGATGCGACACGAAGATTTTGAAGAAAATAGCCCCACCCTACACTACCCTTTACAGGGAAAAGTTTTCGAAAATTTTAATTTTCTTGAAAATGGCTCTATTTTGATTAAAACACCATACGTTTGAGATATTTTTATGACAAATGAAATGTATATCTAGAATTTTCTGGCTCTAGCCCCTGTAGTCGTATTTATTCCGAATGACTTTTGTATAACTGGTAAACCGTTAGAGATAGACCAAATCTTCTTGCACAAAAAATGTAGACCTTGCTAAAATACACAATTTATGTCTCAAATTTTCTTGTGAACCATTTCGGAAATATTCCTTGTTATGTGTCCGAGTTTCGGAAAACTTGAAACTTTCGTGAAATGGATCATCGTTGTTCATTTTTTTATATGTTAAGTGTGCAAAGAGAACGGGATCTCAAAGCTTTAAAATATTTTACTATCACACAAAGCCTACTGTGTTCTAATATTCCCCTTGTACCTACAAGGAAATAAGCAATAAGATAATTTGTATAAATGTTTATTTTAACACGAAGAAGATATAGGAATAAGAGTTCGTAAGAATGGTTAGTACTAGAGTAGAGAAAGTCATGTGAGTGCAACAGACCACATTTCTCTTCATATATTTCCTGTGTCTAGTTACAACCAAAAGTAACAGTGCGTTACATTCCCTTCACTGTGATTATCCATTTTACAGTTTCTTTCTTCTCCACTTCGATGCAGATATTAGTAGTAGTGCGAGAGACAGATTAGCTGCTGATTGTTGAAGAGGGTGTATTATTTCCTATTTTATTTCTGCATACATCCGCCACTGAAGGACTGCGCGACAAGAACAATGCGCTGTTTCTTTTTGTGTGGAAACGACAAAGTGCATGTTATGCTGAAGTTGTGGAGTGCTGTAATCACTCTTTGCTTCTAGAAATGTCCATTAAGTCTGGCAGATGCTGGCAAGTGCAGCGTAAAAGAAAACTTGTGTAAAAGGGAGAGGCACAAAAGCTACTGCATATACGCGGTATCCTTTGTGTTGCTGCTTTGTTTTACATCGCAGATAGCAGCAGGTTCGCAAGTTCAGGTCGGACACGTGTTTCAGACAACTGTCTACAGCACATGCAAAATGATAAGTTGCTAATGTTATCAAAAAACATCATCTCATCTCTCAACTTAATCCCATTCTATAACCTTCTTCTGCCCCTCATCTGGGAAAGATTTCCCTTTGATAAAAATATATGTGTCAGACTCAAATGACCATCTCTTCTTGTACTAACCATTCTTACAAACTCTAATTGCTATATCTTCTTCGTGTTAGTTGAGATAAACATTTGTACAAATTATCTTATTGCTTATTTCCTTATAGGTGCAAGGAGAAATGCTTTGTGCGATAGTCAAATCTTTTAACAATTTGACAATCCCTTCTCTTTGCATGACAAACATAAAAATGAATAACGATGTTCTATTTGGCACAAGTATAAGTTCAAATAAGAAGGAATAACTCCTAAAATGGTTCGCTCTACAAAAAAGGATTATTTAAACACAAATTATGAGTTTTAGCAAGATTTACACGTTTTCTATAGTAAGATTTGGTCTATCTCTTACGGTTTAACAGTTACGTAAAAGTCATCCAGAGTAAATAGGACTATAGCCAGAAAATTGAAGATATACCTACATTTCATTTGCCATAAAAATATCTTAAACATACCACTTTTTAAACAAAATCGTAGACGCCATTTTCGAGAAAATAATTTTGGAAAAAATTTCCATGTGGAAGGTAGTTTAGGGTAGAGAAATTTTCAAAATCTTCGTGTCGCATCCTTAAAGATTTAAATTTAAACACCACACACACAGACCTTTTTCTAAAAATGTTTTTTGGATTCAGGGGGCCTCAAAATACTTCCGGCGGAATCTCGACATCGAATTTTTGGGGTGGAATACAATACTTCCTCTACTTACTATATGTAGTAGAGAAAGTAAAAGTGTGCTATTTGGCACTCAAATGACTTTCTCTACTCACTCTTATATAAACTATTCTTCGAACACCTGTGTTTATGTTTACTTAATGTTATCTAGATAAACACTTGTAGAAATTGTTTTATTATAGGTGTTCTGGTCGCTAGGTGGTTGCTTTGAATTTCCCTTCTCCTTACGTGACCAGAAGAAAAAACAACAAATTATGTATCCCTATTTGAGAAGAGTTTAAGTATTGGAACATTCAAATAATAACAAAATATATTTTGGAAATGGTTAATTCCAAAACAAATATACATTTCACTTAGATTCTGTCCAACTCTTACTGTTTACCAGTTTTTCAAATGTAATTTAAAATGAAGATAAATCAGATGCTATTCCTAGACAATTCACTATACACATCTTGCCAATAAAATACCTATATAGTTTAAAAAAATTAAGACTTGCATTTTAATCATAACTCTTAGCGGCATTTTTTAAAGATAAGAATGAAAATTTTCGAACGATATTTCATGTTAAGTGTAGTTTGGGTTTGGGGCACTTTTTAAACACTCCTGTCGTTTTCTTTGAAAAAGGCGCGCGCACAGTATGCACAGGCACACAAGAACTTCTTAAAATGCGTTTTTATGTTTTTTATTTTTTTATTTTTACGTTTTTGGTTAAATACTTTTGTTAATTTTTTCTTTTATTCAGAGAGATATTATCTTCAGAATTATCATCAAATAGGAATCTGCATTTGTGTAAGTTTATGTTGGAAAGAGAATTTCTGAACTTACTAATCAAGGAAAGTAAGATTCTCGATGTAACACTCAGCTGTAATGCGTTACTCAGCGTAATTATGAAGATCCCACACAGTATGTGAGCCGTTATTTAATTGAAATATGCCTTGTTTGTTTACGGTATGTTTTACGGTGACTCTATTCTTTGTAGGCCTACACGTACCGTCGCCTCTGAAAGTTATGACGATGGTCCCTAATGTGAGCGGTAAAGTGTACACTGTGTAAATATGTTAACGCCGTAATTAAAAAGAGTAAATATTTAGACCATTCGTGCGTTATTACTGAGCCTTTCCCTAGTGATTCTGATAAACATGTTTAAAACCAGCGAGGCAGCGCTCGTTCGCATAATAAAACACAATCCATGAAAAATAAACGGCCAGAGGGTGACACAAACGCTGTATGCGTGAGGCATTTGGATAATTGAAACACACTGAGACTTAGTGGCGCCCAACCTGTGGCCTCCAGTAGGTAGGAATGCATCACTAGTTTGGATGCACGCAGTAAGATGTCACCAGTAGTACACTTGGATAACAGAACATTTCAAAATTCAGCGAGATTCATCAGCCCTTCGGACCCAGTATGGCATACATAATTAAATGTTAATGTTATCTATATTTTCTTACCAAATTAATTTGTTTGTGAAAATACGGACATGAAATTAAATTTATCCAAAAATGATCATTAATTTATAATGATCTTATTATAAATTTAGATCTATAAAATATTAAATTTCCACAATAAAGACTGTCGATGTGATATATTTTGCCTTATAGCAAACAATGAAGCGATTAAATTCTATTTTATATTACTTTCTAGGTTTTTGGTTCTCTTTCGTTTGGTTTTTGGTTAGCGATTCTAACGTTCTTTTTGCGGCTTGTGCGTTTTCACTTAGTTTTGCATTTAATTTTATTCTTAGTTCATTTCTTTTTTGGCAATTTGATTTTATGTAGATTATACACAATAAAAGAACGTTTTAGACAAAGATAGAAGAACGCTGCCAATATATAATATAGGTTAACTTTGCAACACATTGAAATGAATTGAAGCATAACTATCTATATTGTGAACAGATGATACGAGCTTCATGAGAAATTAATTATGTAAAAGGACATAATCAAACTAAGTCGAATTATTAAATATGAGTAAATACAAAGCATAATTGTCATATGATAGGATCTGAATCGTCATAACTGAGTGGTATAATGTTGTGTGTTAAACGTTAATTCAGTAGGAAAAAAATTGGTTTCTCAGAAACGTATTCCCGAATAAAATTTAGGAAAATAAGCATTGTTGACATAGACAGTATGTGCTCCTTTAACTTGGGCTTAGTAATTTAAAATTGAAGAGAGTTCACCTGATGAAGTTGGAAATATCGGTCGAGTAAAAAAAAAAAAAAAAAAAAAAATAAGTACCACAATTTAACATTGAAAGATGGAAGTGTAGATTGCAGGAATAGAAACAAAACGAAAATATGAAGGAACACATGCTTATAAACAAAACATAACAGAGTGGCTGCTTCTTTTAATAGCAGAAGCACGAGAAGAGGTTTAAACCGTAACTAACGAGCATGCTACGTCAGTAATGACTGGGAAGATGATTCCAGTGCAGGAGTAAGTAGGGTGCAGGGCCCACAAATTGTACCCCATCCAATTGTAGATGTGCTCTACCTGGTCTACTATTTACCTGAGCACTGGCGCGTGGAAGATCAGAAATTCTGCTATTTGTGAACTTGTTGCAGCAAACTCCTTCATTGCCCATTCGCTTAGCAGTAAATCAGAGCAGGTAAATCTAACATTTCAAGGTTGTAAGTCCTGCAGGCAGGAAGGCGTTTCTGGTTATAGCTTACTGGTACCACGACAGCAAATTCTGAAGCCTCTGATATTGTAAAGGTGTTAAAACCATGCCAGACAAGTGCTGAAGTGCTGTTAGGACAGGCGGGGGGGGGGGGGGAGCTTTTTTTTTTCTCTCTTATTCGTATAGTATATATTATATTCCACCCAAAAATTGGATGTCGAAGTTTCATCGGAAATATATATATATATATATATATATATATATTTTGAGATCTTTGAATTAAAAAAAAAGTAATTTTAGAAAAAGCCCGGTGTGTGTGTCTGTCAGTCTGTGGACAGCATAACTCAAAAATGAAAAGTCGGTTAAAAACCAAAGTTGGTACTCAAGTGCAAAGAGAGCAGAATTTGAAAACTTTAAAAGGTGATTATCGCTCAAACTATTTCCCATATTCCCCTTGCACCTACAAGGAAATAAGCAATAAGATAATTTGTACAAATGTTTCCCTCAACTAACACGAAGAAGATATAGGAATAAGAGTCTGTAAGAATGGTTAGTACAAGAGTAGAGAGAGTCATGTGAGTGGGCGTACTTTTGAATTGCGCCGGTTGTATAACGGGCGTGAAAGACCCCTTAATTTTTATCAGAATCCCCTTTATTAAGATTAAAGTTTTTTATGTACCGTGAATATACAAAATGGAACCACCAGCTTTATTGCCCTTCCGTAAACATTTTTACGTCTGAAAAACTATATCACTTCGTCGGGTTTAAAACCGCGATCTTATGAAACCCAGACTTAGGTCAATAAAACAAAGTTTAAAGAACATACTCCTCAGCAAGCATTACGTCAATTGGATTAATGCATAGATAAGAGAAAAGTTAACTACGCAGAGCGCATGCGTCACATTGTTCATATTGCTACGCCGTGCACAAACCTATTTGTCACCAAACCAATATACAAAGTGTATTGAACTTTACGCTCTAGGAAGTAGTGCACAAGCAGCTGGACGCCGCTATAATAATTGAGCAGGATATTGGCTTTCATCAGTGGTTACAGCTCCGTTGGAGTCAAGCCTTGTGGAGAATTTTATTATTTCATCCCTTTTTTAGTCCATAAACCCAAAAGGTGAATCCTGCGTGGAAATGAACGGCTGCTCCCCTGCAGCTATGGAATAAAATAGACAAAAAGGCAGCAGATCAATAACATATTGTGAAAAGTATGCAGAATTTTTAAAACTATATTAAACCGAAGGATATACCTCTGTGGTAAAACTGAAGCCCGCATTCCGACCGAAGGCTATCACTGTGGAAACCCTGATTTCAGCAAACTTCAGCAATTACCCTAACCTCCTCTCAGAATTCAGTATCATAAAAGTTTGTACAAGAATAACACGAAAATATAAATTAATGAATATATTTCCGCACCACATCAATACATACTAAGGAACTAAATACAAAAATAAGGTTTACAGAGTACATTCTTGAAGCTTTTTGTTGAAGATTTCAAATTTTGTAATTTCTAGCTTTTATCTTGGGATTGTATTTAAAAACAGTCCATAACTCGGCTTAGAAAGTTAATATATATTTACAATTACAATGGTAATTATTAATATAATAGGAGAATCAGCGCCAGATCCCAGGCAGCGATCGTGGCGCTAACCCAAAGCACGAACAAGCAATGGCGGCTAAACCTGGTGGCGAACGGACAAACTATTTGGGGAAAATACGCCATCTGTACGAGAAAAAACTAAATACGTGTGACACATCGCTCTAAAAGAGTGCATGATACGAAATGGAAGCAATGAGATTAACAGTTGGTCAGGTGAAGTACAGAAAAGAAGCTGGTATGGGAGAATTGAAGAAATTGGAAGTAATAAATAGAGCTGGATTTTGGAAGGAAGTTAGGCAACGAGCTTAAGTTGTAGAGATTTAGGATATTTTCGCTGGTTTAGCATACAATAGTTCTTTATAAATGTATATAAAGATTAAAAAAATAGTACGAAAAATACATAGATTACTGCTGTAGCTTTGAGATAAAAGGGGTAACTTATAATGAATTGTAATATTCAAGGAACCAGAGGGAACAAATTAGACAAGGAAATTATTGTAATTAAAACTTAGAGAGGAACAAAAAGGGTTTAAATGATTGAGAATGCTTAGACTAAGAAAAGAGTGCATTAGGATTGCCAAGAAAAATGAGGAAAAATGCGTAAAGTAAACCTAAAAAATGGGGGTCCATTTGAGTGCTTATATGGACAAACGTTAGACTCATTAAGATTAAGTATGAAGGAATTTCTGTAATTGATGATTGTAATTAACAGGAAATAAGCCATTCGTTCAAAAAGGGAATTAAGAGCTATTGGTTTTTTAAACGCTCATAAACATTAAAGGTTTTCTTTCTTCGCCGAATTCAGAGACTAGCTGGAAGTAAATCTGAAATACGCTGTCGCCCTCTCTGAAGCAGCACTTTTACTATTTAACTCTCCTCCTGGATTCAGTTGCAATCTTACAGGAACGAACAGCAATGTCTCCCCTGGGAATTAGGTTGACCGCCGTGCACTATTGATTCTCTTGGGTGTAACACGGACTTCTGTTTTCTAAATGGTCAACAAAGCTTACTGCAATTCGAGCAGCATTGCAACATTTGCAGCTAGGGTTCAGTTTCATGGATGTTTTGTGGACATTAATACAAGTAACAAAACGATATAACCCCTTTTTCTGATGTGATCTATGTTATCGTTTGAGATACGAGCTGACTTACTCGATGTTATACAAAGAAAAGAAAAAAAAATTGAAATAGGTGAAAATGTGTTTGAAAACCGAGCATTAAATGAAGAAAGCGTTCTAGTTACTTCAAATAATTAATATAACGTCATGGGAAAAATGGGAAATGAAGAATGGTACTGTTGAGATTCAATTTCACTAAAGCGCACCCTATACTCGAGACTTACGAGCAGCAAGTGCACAGTCAAGCTACTGGATTGGTCACGGAAGTGCTCCCTGCCCACTCCAACATATTCCATGTCGTGCATCGGAGTCATTCTGCCCTTCGATAACTGAGGGATAGCACGCAAGCGTCACTCCATACTCCGGGTCTGACGGAGGAATCTGTCGGCTCAATTAGCCATCAAGTATTACCTGATCAAATTAGGACGACCCAACACCTCCGAATATTCAGGCGGTTTCGTGTCGCACGACAAACAATGACGTGGCGCAGTAGTCATACGGCTTTATTGTTATACAACAATCACGCTGTTTTATATAAGGGAATCAGTTCTGCCAACCCGATCGCACATTTTGTTCGACAGTTGGTACGCATCTGAAGGTCTTGTACTATTATTAATTTGGTCCGTTCTATACATTTCTTTGATTCTAGCTTTACGGCAGCTTGACACTTGCTTTGTAAGGAACTGGAAAGCCGACTTTCGACCGAACTATACCTAAAATTGACGTTTCCTCAACTCTTCATAAGTCTGAAAACTTCATTCACATCCCAAACAAATCTGAAGTATTCACTCACATAACTTTCTCTACTCGCTCTTGTAAAAACTAGTCTTAAAAACAGTCTAACTTCATATTAATCGAAATAGACATTTGTATAAGTGATTTCATTACATTTTATTACTCAGTCATTCATTGTTCTTGCATGGTTAAGAGATAAAAAAGCGAATAACATTCCTAATTGAGAAAAGTGTAAGTATTGGAAAATTGGAATAAATTACTAGGAATATCTCTCAAATACTTTACTCCAAATTTGAGATCTAACGACATCTACACCTTTTGTGTAATAAAATCTTGACGAAGCGGCGTCTGGGTGGGTTTTCTCTGGTTTCTCCGGTTTCCCCTGCCATTCATTGCACTAATTGCTGCATCATCAGCTTTCTATCCTCTGATACCCGCTCCCATGTCTTCACTCTGGACCATAGTTTCGTGACACCCTGTAGTTCATGTAGACTAATACACCCTTAAACCACACGTGCTGTACATTAGTATTGTCTTTGTATAGGGGTGAGAACACAACTTCGGCCGGCGGGCGGGCGGGCGGGACGATCAAAACACGGTCTCCCAGCAAGTATTAATTTGAGCCACAGTAGGGAGCAGTCGCTCATCCTCTTATTACAATCAGCAGGAGGTCTTGTCATTTGTTTGAAACTACAGTTCTCTGCGGTTACGTCCTTTTCTTCATTTTTTCATACAGAACTAACGCATCTGTCTAGGAACGTTTCAGAACTGGCACGTGGATCGCTTCTTAATGAAATTCTGAAGTAAGACTTGAAGGACCTGGTTCAGTAAATACAGGTTACCCAGTTACAGCTTCAGCAGACCCCAGTTTAACTCCTGTTTGCTGCAGCTCTGGGTCCTAATGAATCGCCAGACAGTGATGTTCAACCTGCGGTACGTGGAGACATCTAGAAGCTATTAGGGAATACTTTTGCATAACTGGTAAACCATAATCTTATATACAAAATGTGCATCTTGCTAAAACACAAAATATATGTCCAAATAATTTTTTTTTTGTAGAGTGAACCATTTCGGAGATATTCCTTGTTATTTGTGTTAGTTTCGGAAACCTTAAACTTTCTTGAAATGGTACACCGTTGTTCATTTTTTTATATGTTAAGCGTGCAAAGAGCTTTAAAGCATTTGACTATCGCACAAAGCATTTCTCCTTGCATTCCCCTTGCACCTACAAGGAAATAAGCAATAAGATAATTTGTACAAATGTTTATCTCAACTAACACGAAGAAGATATAGGAATAAGAGTTTGTAAGAATGGTTAGTGCAAGAGTAGAGAAAGTCATGTGAGTGCAACACATCAGATTTTTCATAATTATAGTTTTAGTGAAAATTGTTGTTTATGCATAATTTTAAAAATTCAGCTCAACTTTTGTAATCCATTATAATATTATAGTTTATAAATTATATATATAAAACGGCAAAACGACAGCACTCGTTTTAAAGTTCATATAATGTTTTAGCAGCTCAAAAAATTTGAACTTCCGAAATGAAATATTTTTTGGAGAAAATGGTACCGATATATAGAAAATTATAATCGCGAGAAAATGTAAGGAACTATGCCCTTAAGGAATCTTGAGACTAAAAATGATCGAAAAATTATAAAATTAAATTATTTAATGTTTATGCATATAAATGTCCCCTGAACCTTTAGTCATCGGTTGGCAGTGAATTTTTTTAGATTCAGTCATTTTTAAAGGTTTAGCATAGTCTTTAAAAGCCACGTGTCCCTTTTCTGCTTAAATTTTTGGCAATATTTGAACAAAATATGGGCCAAAAAGGGCTCAAAAAACCAATTTCAAGCTATGAATCTGAGGAAAGAGGACAAAATAGGGAAGGTGTGACGTATGCAGCCAAGGTGTTGTAGACCAAACGGGTACTTTGATAATTATGATCCATGTACAGAAGAATTGCTTTTTCTCGACTTCAATACATTATCTGCTCCATGCGCATTAAATTTAGTGCTATGCTCGTAGAATTTTTCCATGTGCTCTATTTATGACTCCAACTTCAGTCTTTAGTTTTATTATCTGAAAATTTGCTTAGGTTTAAAAAAATTAAAAAAACAAAGTAATCATTTTGTCGTCCTGTCAGACATTGGTGGTGTTTGTCGGGCAGTTGGAGTTCATAGAATAGTAAAAGTGTTGTGATATTTATATTTGATGTGAATAGAATATTTTGAAAATCAAGGTATTTTGGCGTTGTGAATAAATTGAGGCGGCGCCGTGGCTGATGGGTTAGACCGTTCGCCTATCACCTAGGCGGCCCGGGTTCGATCCCAGGGACCCACATTTGGTATTCGTGGTGGATGAAGCGGCGTCTGGGCAGGTTTTCTCCGGGTGCTAAAATTTCAATCCCTCTCTAAAGAAACTTGCTTTCAGGAACCCGTTGGGAAAGGAAACCTGGGTCACCCATGAGGAAACTGGAAGGGTCAATTAGTCTTGGAACGTGAAGCCAATGCCCATTCTTGAATGAAAGTAGAGAAAACAGTTGCTTGTACTGCCATAGTCATAATTAACACGGAGCCTTAGAAAGAAAAGGTTAACACAGAAGACAATGGCGACTTGTGACGTAGGCTCTTGTCGCTTGTGTTTTGTTGACAGTAGAGGCGGAAGATAATCGCTCTCATATTGGAATGTTTGTCACAAGCAGCGCTAGTATTGGAAACCGTAGTTCATACAACGGTAACGTTAATCGATTTTCCAACGTCTTGCTCTCTCTCTACACGTTTTGCATAATGCAAATCCTAGTGGAAGATTCTATGGCTTACTCGACGATTTCCCTTTATGCGGTAAATCAGTCAACTGTTCGACTAGAATGGCGTAAGACCACAACAAAAGAAAAGACTGTTGTAAAGTCACAAATACAAGTAATCCAATGGAAATTGGCAACAATAAATTTCCATAACAATGATGCAATTAGTATCTGTTGTTGCTCTTGGATTGTCATAATTCGTAAGTCGTTGAAATAAGGCTGTAGTATTGTAGAAGCAAATCTTTTTAACCCATTGTTGCTTTACGCTCGTTTGTCTCGGTTAATTCAGCTGGCGAGTGCTAAAATGGGCTTTTAAGATTTTTTGCATTATTTGTTGATTTTCACTTTCTCTACTGGTATGTTTAGAAAAAGTTCCATGTGTATTTAACGTTTTTGAAGAAAATTGCTCCACTCTAAACATGTTTACATAGAAAATGTTTCGAAAATTGCGATTTTCTTGAAAATGGCAGATATTCTTTGTTATTTTTGTCAGTTTTGGAATCTTTGAAATTTCGTCAAATGCATATAAAAAATGAACAACGATGTTCCATTTCACAAAAGTTTCAAGTTTTCCGAATCTGACACAAATAACAAGGAATGTCTCCTAAACGGCTCACTCTACAAAAAAATTTATTTAGACATAAATTGTGTCTTTTAGTGAGGTCTACATTTTTTGTATATTAAGAATTTGTCTATCTCTTACGGTTTACGAGTTATTCTAAAGTCATCCAGAGTAAACAGGACTACATAGGCTATAGCTAGAAAATTCAAGATATACATTTAATTTGTCATACAAATATCTTAAACATATGACATTTTAATGAAAATCCTTATAGCCATTTTCAAGATAATCAATATTTTCGAAAAATTTTCCATGTAAAGGGTAGTTTACGGTGGGGCTATTTTCTTCAAAATCTTCGTGTCGAATCCTTGAAAGACATTAAACTTAAATACCAACTGTGGTTTGTAACCGACTTTTCATTTTTGAGTTCTGCTGCTCACAGACCGACAGACACACACATACGAACCTTTTTCTAAAAATGCTTTTTATGGGTTCAGGGGGTCTCAAAACATATTCCCGGTGAAATATCGACATCGAATTTTTGGGTAATAGGTCCCCTGATTTCGTAGTCGTAGAGAAAGTAATAAAATATTCACCATGGAAAATCTCGATTCGTGTCCAACCGGAATATTTCTTAGTGGTTTCTTGGAGCTTATTAAATAATTACCTCACGCATCTCAACTATTTGCAGATTCTGTACAATTAGAGCTCCACCGTCTTTCAAATATTTATGTAATATTATATTTCTCTTATTTTTCCTGTAGCAATCTTTTCTTCTGCGAAATCTCTCGTCTTCTTCACTAACATTATACTATGCGATAATTTGTCTCTCCCGGTGCTAGCGTTCAACTTGTATTTACATTTATTTCTCTATTTTATTTACGTGTTATACCATTTAAAGTCTGTCTATCGTCTCTCCTATATCTTTTGTTGAACTTTTCTTCATTTCAATATTACCTTCATTACATTTTACAATTTCTAGATGCATTATTATTAGTTTAGACTCATTTTCTTTGCTTTTTCTTCTTTTCTTGATGTGACTAAATTTATTTCAATTACTGCTCGTAGTATTATTTTCACTTTGCCCTTATTTTGCTATGAATTACTTACTAAATACTCCAGAGGTAAATGTACAGGCTGTTAGGTTAAAAGTGACATATTTTGTAAACGGTGCGTTTAATATTATCCACTTGTGTGTGTGTGTGTGTGTGTGTGTGTGTGTGTGTGTGTGTGTGTGTGTGTGTGTTGTTTCTCCTCTTTGTCTAACAGTTTTCTCACAACTCAATCACGTAGTTGACTACTTGATGTTTTTCATGGTCGTAACTGCGCCGCAAAATGAACAACGCCCGCGAGATAGACTATCCCATTTGCTTTACATCTCAAAGCACGATTCACTGGTCTGGGTAACGTGAGGGCATTGGCCAAAGTAGAAAGCATTCGAATTCAGTTCCGATACAGCATTCGTTAACACGTTACAGCATACCTTCCGCCCACTCTGCGTTATATTTTCTGTGGCACTCCTACTTGAAGGTGCCAACCAACCTGGAGATATGCTTGTGTAATAAGTAAAATTATAGCTCCGCAAATATATAATATAGCAGAAAGAGAGAAGGGAGCTGAAGATGGTTTGAGGTAGTAAACATATAGAAAAATGTGATTAAATCAGCAAGGGAATGCTTTGCATGGGCCACAAAAGTAATGTTTTAAAGCTTTGAGATTCTGTTGCCCTTGCACACTTAACATATAAAAAAATGAACAACGATGATTCATTTCACAAAAGTTCTAAGTTTTCCGAAACTCGCACACATAACAAGGAATATCTCCGAAATGGTTCACCCTACAAGACAATTTATTGAGACATAAATTGTGTATTTTAGCAAGATCTACATTTTTTGTACAGTAAGATTTGGTCTATCTCTAACGGTTTACCAGTTGTGCAAAAGTCGTCCAGAGTAAATACGACTACAGGGGCTATAGCCAGAAAATTCAAGATATACATTCCATTTGTCGTAAAAATATCAGTAAGAAGCAGAGGAAAGAAAGTTAAATATCAGTAGCTAGGGTCCAATAGTTACGCAACACAGGGTGCCAAAGAATCCAGAACCCGCGAGGCTTACTCTAAGCCGATTTATAGGTAATTACTGACCTAACCTGTATTTTTATTGGAGTGCAAATAGAACAATTCTCTTTTAGCCTGGGTTTTAATTTAGTTGGGCTTCAGTTACAGCTTCACCCTTAATTTCAGTTTTGTGTTCAAAATTTGTTAACAGCCTACAAAGACTGATTAAATTTTATAACAGTTGTTCCACAGATTTCAATCTGTTTTCAATCAAGGCAGAAAGTGATCAGGCAAATTAAAACAGATGTTGCCTCCTGCAGACAGGAGAGTATCAATCTAGTAGTTATATCATATAACTGCTCATACCATTAATAATCTGAACATATTGCAATGTACATATCTTGTCTGATTTTTATGGGCAAGCCCCCCCCCCCCCCCTCAAAGGCTTCATATAAAATTAATAAGCAAAACGCAGCGGGGCTGAAGCGGCAGGTGCTTTGGTATCGCAAGCAGCGGGAAGTCCGTCGGTCCGTCCGCTCACTTCTCATTGGGAATTAGGGGAACGTAGAGCAAGACAAATGGGCACATGACTCACGCCAATGTCCACCCCAACCACAACTCTTTGGAAATCGAAACGGGAGAGGATTTCTGGCTCTCAAGAGTCGAGCTCTCCGATTTAGCTTTCCTCTGGGGTTGTGCTTTTTTATTTTTGTGCGTGTGCCCGCAGGGTTTTTTGGTTTATTACTAGTACTTGGGGCTAGGGGCCATTCATTAATTACATCACCCGAAAGGGAAGGCGGTGGGGCGTGACTTGCAAGAGAACTCTTACAATGTAATTTCGCACTCCAGAAATGAGAAAATACACGTGCTTCTGCAGCATGGCTTTTGTGCTTAGTTACATAAATGCAAAAACCTACATTACTGCCAGGGATTATAGCTGCCAGCATAAGCCTCGTGCTTAAATGGGCTGGTGCTATCTTCTTGCAATCTTTACTCGTATTTATAACCATTCTCACATATTCTAAATATGCTCTCATGGTCTAAATGGAATGGAATTAGGTTTTCTTATATTTTATTGAGTATGCTCTGTTACACAACGTAATACTGCATAATATTTTTGCATTAGGTACAAAGAGTGCGAAAGAAAAGGCTAAAAAGGGTAAAGGATGCAGATACAGAGGGGACACCTCGCTCAATTCGATCTAGACAGATCTATTGTGGCTACAGGAGGCAGGGATGAAATGATGGAACCGAAGATGCCTTGCAGGTTCGCAACTAGACGGCCACAGAGCGCGCGGAAGTCCCTAACAAGGGCTGAGATCCCGGTTCCGGTGTCACACAGAACATCTCCCCGTGACGGTGGACAAGGCCTGCCACCTAGCGCCGAGAACAGCAGTTAGCATGCGCAACCATCCGCGCCATCTGCCCGGCACTGCCAACACTACACCTGAACATTCTATCTTATCCTAAGATTAACAGAAATAATCTTATACTTTATTAATATTAATAATATTATAGTCGTCATTACGAGGGAGTGAATTTTAGTCGTGACGGAGGTACTTCATTGTTAGTGCCTAACTACGTCGGAATAAACTGTTTCAATTCTGGTTGTTGAACAGCACCAAATAAATCAATAAAAGAAGAAAATGGATATTCTCGAAGAAGTCTTAGGTTATGTTAAAGAATTGGGGATGGGAAGAGATCTTTATCAACAATAATGGAATCGTCTGTTGTGAAAGATGTTTCATTGTCAGGAGGAGACAATTCTGTGGCAATAATTGTCAAATTACTGTTCATATTTACAATGAAGTAGAGGTATCTATTTAATGAAACTACAATTTGTTTGATTTTTTCTGTGTTTAATAAATACAGTTACAATGAAATGTATACATAAAGTTCATAGGATAACATAAATACATTAAGTAAATGACAAATATACTTTATTTGTCAATATACGAAAAATGCTTGGAAGTTTGAAAGCTTCTATTTTCTGCCCAGCTGTGTTCTCAGTTTCTCAGTTGTTTTGTTCATCTAGTATCAGATTTGTTGTCACTGTATGAACCACAGTTATTGTAATTTTCTTCGATTCTTTTGTATATGTACAAAGTCCTGGAAGCACCCAATAAAATTATGAACTGTTTGATGCTTAGCCTTAGGTTGCTTTCTGGACCAAGATATTCCATTTTGACTTGCATAATTTTTATGAGTTGGTATATAATTAATATCATCTTCATAGACATTGCTTTTCATTTCATTTGTTATTTCTTCTTCTACCTCTAACATTCTGAATTTCTATCCATTCTCTTCATTGTCACTACAGTATTTGTAACCTCTCAGATCGACGTCCAATAATAAACTAAACGTAGACAAAACAACAATGACTGTTCATTCTCCCAACAATGAGCATACTGAAATTTCGTTAGCGGCATCATTATTGCCAAAGGAAGGAAGAGAAATCATATCCTGAATAAGAAATGTTTGTACAACGCCGACTACCAAGTGAGGTCAACAGAGACCTCACACAATAAAATCTTATTCACTTAGTTATGTGACCAACACAAGTAAGAAAAAGTGTCATTAAGTAAAATTGCCAATTTCATGTCAAAACAAGAACGAATATAGCTCTGGGGTCTCTACTGACCCTGCTTGGTAGTCTGAAGTTTAAGCTCGACTGAACTCGCGCACTGCAGAGCAAAAAACTGATGAGGCCACGTTGATAGTTTTTTAGATGTATAAAGGTGACATTAAATAAAAAAAAAAAAAAGTTACTGAACAATACTTTTTTATGTGACTTTTAGATACTTCAAAGCAATTTTATAAAGTACAATTGTAATTTCTATTAATTAAAAATATCCTTTGTTTTCGTTCTAGTATGTTATTGATCTGCAGGCAATACTTGACGTGTTTGTTAAGCCCTTTTCAATAGCAGTTGAAAGTGTGCTCTTGATTTGCATTTCAAATTGATAGATTTGCAAAACGGTGATCATCAAAAAAATGTATTTTGCCACACAAAAGTTTTGCTCGAATTTTACCAGAAGGGAAAATTTGCCTAGTTAAATCAAGAAGCAGCGAGGTTATTTATGTTTGTTTCCACACATATATGTGAAAAGTTTTGTTTATGCTTAGAATTCCTGTCAGCCGATTCTTTATTCCAGATATAACTGGTATTATTGTAAATAAAATAGGAAAGAAGCGCAATTAACTGTTTGGTGAAACCAGATTTACACAGAGTACTTTCATTTGTTTCACCGCCTCCGTAGCGTAGTTGGTAGCGCGCTTGCCTCTGGCGCGGAGGACCCGAGTTCGATTCCCGGCACCATCGTGGGAATTTTATCCCCTCTGGGAGGTCTAGCACGGGTTACACTCTGCCTCGTTAGGTCCAGGGGGGACCATTTGAGAAGCAGCCACTGGCCGGGAGTGCTCGGGGCGCTGACCACGTCCTACCCTCCAGTATTGCCCCTACAATTTGCAAAAAGCATTAAACTATACAATAATTGGCAATAAAAAGACAAATTACCCTATTTAACATTTTGCATTTCACGTAAATGTTGCGCAGCGAGGGAGAAACAGCGGTGAAAATGAGAAAGGAGGGGGATGACAATGTGAGCGCAACAAGCTCGAGGTGCATGAGATTTTCTTTGACGCTCTTAGTACACGTTAGGAGTTCAATTTTCCTTAGCCCTATAGGGATAGCGTTTGTAAATCTTATTGGTGAGAAATTACCTTGTGATTGATTCATGCTGCCACGCAGCCTTTCTCTGTACTCTTTTGCCACATTTACACGCTGTCCGTTTGCAGCGATAAAACCACTATCCGCGAGATATAAAAGACAGTTTAGTTGTGAATATAATACATGTAACACTTAGACCGCCCACCACAAGAAGACAGCTGGAGGAATGTCACTTGAGACCCCAGAAATAAAATGGATGTTGTAAGTAATCTGCATGAATGTTTTTTAAACTGTTACTTATATTTAACAACCAACATAGTATTTATTTATATACTGTTGGTGGTACAAAGCTAATTTTAAAGAAGTAAAGCAAAATATTAAAATAAATGTAAGCTTGTGAAATTGCAGCACTTTTAAGTGTTCACTTCACTTACATAACCAAGTATATCATAGTTAATGTACGACTATTTTGTGTTTTTATCTCAACAGTCAGAACAACAGGTTGTTACTCTATTATAATTTAAACACTGCACTTAACACAGAATTGCACTATGGTCCCTGCGCACTTGCTGCTTACATTTTTCACAGTTTTGTCGTTCTGTTAGTAGTGCAATATTTTTATCGGAATTGAGGACAGGTAATGAACAATATTACATCAGTATTTACGTGATTTGCGAACTTATAATTTTATTTGTTAAGAGTTCTACCTATGTATTAAAGTTGATTAGTATTCTAAGTAGGCATGCTACAGAAGGCATGACGCAGAGTGGGCCATGATAACGAATGGCACACCGAAACCGAATTACAATGCATTCTGCAAGGCCAGTGGGTCGCGCATTGAGGTTTGAAGAAAAACGGATAGTCTGACAGGTGACGTTCTGGGAAAACTGGTAGACCAAGAGAAAAAACAACCAAAGCACAGAATTGGTTATATATTAAAGTACCATTTATGAAAATATCGCACTTATACCCCTAACGTCCTGTATTTTTTATGGGAGTTTCTGCTCTTCGTGTTCTAGTTATGCTGCATTTGCTCATTTGGCATTTTGTGACCTTTACTCTGTGTTGCACAATTTCTTTCGCCGGTCCGAGTGCAAGTTTTCACAAATCTGGTATTAGCCTGGGCAACAGTTTGAGAATTTATTCTGCTGATCTTTTACTTCTTGAATTCGTTATTTGAAGTTCATCTTCGGTTTCGCTGCCAGGTTTGAACCCCGACCTTAGGATTAATAGGCCTAACCAACTGAGCCAGTCAGACCAACGAATGTGTGTGTGTGTGTGTGTGTGTGTGTGTGTGTGTGTGTGTGTGTGTGCGTGTGTGTGTACAATATGTCTTACCGCAACTAAAACTATATCGTTTGAATAAATACACACACACACACACACACCTCCGCATGCACGCACATATACCCCCGTCCATTTAAATTCTTATAGAAACTGAAATAATATGGTTTGAATAAAACCCACCCACACACACCAACACATACACCACACACATACGTGCACGTAAACACACACTCCTAAAATATAATAACATACTATAACACCAGTAGAAAAAGAATATAAAACATATAAACATATTTAAATTTCTATTCTTATATGGTTTGGATAATTCCCCCTCCCCCACATACAGAAGCCCTGACGTTTTCCTATTTTATTTGTTTCTTTTCCGGGCCCTAATGACCAAGGTGTCGACGGGTCCTTAAACACCATTCACTCACTTACTCAGTCTTTTTTTTTTTTACGGCAGTACATTTCCGATGAAATTTTGATATAGGACTTTATAGTGGAAAGCAATAACCTTTATTTATATAGTAGAGAAGCTGTAAATATATAAACATATACTTAAATATAATGCACATTCCCGTATTTATAAAAGTAATTGCTTGATGTTATAAGGAATGATAAGGATTATATCTGATAATGCTCTAGAAAAGTTCTCCATTGTGACCCACACTGCGTGAATCACAATAAAGCATTATTGTAGTGGTGGATGGTAGTCAGTGGAATCCAAAGGAATGCCATTTTAATTGTCATT